>JAWWEE010000052.1:5276328-5312254 GCA_035221455.1 Xenops minutus | reverse complement strand
TGTGCAGGGCTGGCATTACCCAGCTCTCCAGGAATCCCTGGGCTGGATTGTTTCAATAAAGCTTTATTAGCTCAGTTTCAGATGAGACTCTGTGGGGCCGATGGGGAGCAGGGGGCATGACAGTGGTCAGGGTTAAAGGAGTGTGGGTTGGGGTGGTTTAGCCCCAGGAGTTCGTGGTTTAGTGGGTTCAGATTGGGAGAGAGCAGGTTTGGGTTGGGTATGGGGAAGGAATTCGTCCCTGTGAAGGTGGGCAGGGCCTGGAATGGATTTGGCAGGGATTTTTGTGGGTGCTCCATGCCTGGGAGTGTCCAAGGACAGGCTGGACGGAGCTTGGAGCGACCTGGGATAGGGGAAGGTGTCCCTGCCCATGGGATGGGATGGGCTTTGAGTCCCTTCCAGCCCAAACCATTCCATCAGTCAGCGAACTCTAAGGGACATTTGTGTCCTTGTTTGGCAAGGAGGGCTTTGGCATCCCCCTCCCACTGCCTACCCCAGCCTTCTGCCTGGGTGAGAGCCTTGGTGGCCCAAGTGCCACCTTACAGCAATCTGAACGCCTGACTTGTAGAATCATGGAATCAAGGAATGGTTTGGGTTGAAAAGGACCCTAAAGATCATCCAGTCCCACCCCCTGCCATGGGCAGGGACACCTTCCACTGTCCCAGGTTGCTCAGAGCTCCATCCAGCTTGGCCTTGAACCCAAAAGCACGAGTTACTACTGTGTTTATACTGAACTTTCAGAGGCAATTTACAAGTGTGTACCATCTCTCTGATGACGATACTGATGACATTGTTCATGTAAACCCTCTCCTGCCTGGGGCAGGACATACAGTCAACTGGCCATACCCCTGCTGAGGTCAGAGACACCTTGTAAACATGCTGGTGAAGTGAGGTGAGACCTTGCCAGCGTAACATCCTGCACTCACAACAGGGATATGGCAGCAAGGTCATAAAAAACCCCACGTGTGCCATCCCATGCAGCCCATCAGGAGCACTCTCAGAGCCCTAAAACTCAGAGGAAACAAAGACTTCAGGCAGCAGTGTTGCCTGGGGCTTGTGGAGATTGAAGAGAGCAAATTTCTGAGACAGTGCCACAGCACAGTAGCTGTTCCCATGAGTTTTATGCCTACAGGGTACAAAGGACCTGTCCAAAAACAAGCTTGTCATTGCCATTTGATAAAGTCAAACAGGAGGACTCGGTGTCCCTTGTCCCCAGTGTTGCGTAAAAGTGATGTTGGCCAGGCCAGTTAAACACACATGGGGGTGGCTGAACATGGGAAATGAGTGAACAGATCTGCCCTGGCCCCCAGCACAACTGCATTTTATGTCACCCTTTGGTCACCAGGTGAAGACTGGAGTGCTGGGAATTATTTGGGAAGGTGGGGAGTGGATGTGAGCATGCACTGGTGCTCCCTCCCTCAGCTTGCTTTTGTCCAGGCAGATTGATGCTGGTGTAAATACAGAAACACATTAGAGACAGGTGAGTACAGCCAACATCAATTGTGTGACAAGATCCATTCACACCCAGAGTAGCTGCTTTTGGGCTCACTCGGGAAACACAGAGGTAATTTAGACCTTACTTCTGCCAGTCCCTGTAAACATGAGCTTGCACACCCAGGCTCTGAGTTGTGTCAGGTTGGTTGGTTGGGGGTTTTTTCCAGTTAATCTCTCTTTAAAACAAAATAAATAAGATTGGAAAGCTGTGTTAAGCTGTTTGTGAAGGCACTTCCTCAGACATCAGCAGCCCCAAATTAATAGGTTAAAATGCAGCAATGAAAACTCAGGCTGGGTGTTAGGGAAGCCTTGGACATCATCCTGTTTGCTGCAAAGGGCTGGAGTTGCACAGCACTGAGTGTGGGAGAGAAACAAACCTCTGCTCTTATGTGGCCCTATCCTGCTTTTTCCAGGATATTACCAGGAATCGTCCTTTGCCCACTGGATGCCGCTGTTACACAGAAATATCCATGGACTTGTCCTTAGGCTTCTTGTTAAGCACCTTCAATCAGCCATGGAAGCCACTCCAGGGGCAGCCAAACCATATTGATTTAGCTCTGTTAACCTGCTTTTTCTTTCCTCAAAGAATCTGTAACATTTTGCAGCTTAGTGACATGGCACATAGAAAACTTGAGCCACCAAAGGTGAGCCCTGTGTAATGGCAACACCAGCAGCAGGAACTGAGTGATGTTCTTTGAAGGTGAACACTAACGTGGAAAAAAATATTTTGGCTGCTGGGGGGAAAACAGGTTGTCCAAGATGCTCCTTTTTCCTTAGAAGGGCACTTTCCCTAAGAACCATGTCCTGCAGTGCTGTTTTCAATGCTTAATACAGGAATTTGCATGTGGAAAAATTGGTTCAGAGAATTGTCTCCTTTAAAAGCAGAGCCTGGGAGCAGCAGCTTTCCCTGCATCCCACACTGATGTTACACCTTGTGGCACTGCCTTCAGAGGCACTGACCTGGATAGAGCAGCAAGGATATGTGTGCTTCCACTTTCCAGAGAAAAACGAGTGGTATTTATAGCTCAGCTCAGTCTCAGAACAAAGGAAAGTGACCTACATCCAGTGCCCAGCTTTGGGAATTAACTTTGAGGAAATTCAGTTCAGACTGAATTCAGAAACTCAGACCTAAATTCAGATTTAGGTCTCTCCTCTGAAACAAATGAAACCATGACTTAATAGAATCCAAACCCAAGGGGAATTCCTCTTTATTCCTTTCTAACAATTTTTAGCACTGTAGAGCAACTGGAAAATGTACCAAAGAAGAATAATTAAGAGGAGTTGTACCAGGTGGGTCACAGACAATTTCCCTATGCCAGTAGTCCTGCTGTTTGAGTGTATTTGGAGCCCCCTTTTCCTACCATGGCTGTTTCAGACAATATCTTAGACAGGACCCATCCAGTGCTCAGCATTACTGAAAAACAGGAAACCTGCATCAATCTGTTTCATCCAGTCTTCTGGCCCTTGCTGAGTGTCCAAGCAGTGCCAGGTGGGAGACTGGCTGAATTCTGGGATGGCTGTGCCTAAAGCCCAGGGTTGAGTGGAGGAGAATAACAGGGAAACTCTTAATAAATTGCTAAATATCAAGTTCTTCCCCTGCCCTCTGCCCACTTCCACTGAAGCACATCCAGAGGCTGAGAAAAAGCTGTATGTAAAAAAATAATAAAATAGGCAATTTCCATTCAGTAATTTCATCTGTTTCTAACTTTGGGGTTAAAGGATTTCAAAACCAGAAATGTCTTCTCAGCCTCCCCCTTTTAATATGGTTTATTTTTTGTGCTGGGTGAATACAGCATATGGAATTCTGCAAGGGAAGCCTGTCCATGCTGGTATAATTAGCTGGCAATGGTGACAGCAGGCATCTTGGCTTCTTTATTATTTTAGAATTCTCAGCACTGTATTGTGGGATGAATTTCTACCCCCTCAGAATGCTAATGCTTGGGAAAGCCTGGGAGTGCAGCATCCTGCTGCATTAATGTAGCCTCCAAAATCCCAAAGTGATCCCAAGTGTGACTGCAGTGAAATCAGTGGGATTACACCAGTGTTGAACCTGGTCCCAGCCACAGAGCAGACAAGGAAACTAATCCTCCTTTTTCTCTCCCTGCTCCTGCAGTTATTTAAGCAACTTACTCATGTACCTGAGGTCAAGTTCTGTGTGGCTGTAAATGAATGTCTGGCTTTGTTCCTCCCTGCACCAAGGGGAATTAGGTCCTTGTGCCTCCCTGGCTGCACTGTACACACAATCTCTTTGTGAATAGTTCTCGTGCTGTAAACGTTGCCAGATCCTGCCTTAAAACCGAGTTAATTTTTAAAAGTAAAATATGCCCCAGCCCCACCCTCTCTGTCCTTAAGGAACCGGGAGCCCCCTGCCAGCCCAGGGTTGGAGGTCTCTGCACACTCCGAGCAGCAGCTGAAAACCCGCCCCATGAAATCCTGGCACTCCGGGAGAGTCTCCGAAGGGACATTCCATCTCTGCTGCAGGACTGCTGGGGATGGAGACATTGGAATGCTGAGCATTCCCTCCTTCCCCCACCAGAGCCCACTCTCCACTCCTGACTGTCCCTGTGGTGCCAAAGGAAGGAGATTCCAAGGGCTGCCATTCACTGACACATCCCTCTTTCCTATCCACATCCCAGCCGGGAAACCTGCTGGGAGCAAACTGCAGTGAGGAGTGAGACACTGCAGTGTCCCTCTGTGCTGAGGTGGGGAGGACATGCCACAGGTAAATAAACAAGGAGCAGGGGAAAAGGGGAGCAACTGGCAGAGTTTCAGAGAGAAAAAGCTGGAATATCAGCATGATTGTCCCGTGCTGTGTCCCTCGGGGTGTTTGTCAGTGCCCTGTAGGACTTAACCTAACAGGCAGTGCAGTAACCATCAACTCATCATCTGGAGAAGAGGGGCATGACTTATTTTGCCCTAAAGGGGCTTTTTCCTTGTTTGAATGACATAAAGAGGGCTGGGAGAGGCACTTTCCACGAGGTTTGCTATTTAGTGTTATGTAAGAAACAGAGTTTGTGCTCCTTGAGGTTGACTTTGCAGGCAGTGCTGGCCAGAACGTGCATTTTTGTGCAAGAGCTGAGGGCCTGCAGGCCAAATTGGCTGCTCCTGCCTCCAGCCACAGGATCTGAGAGTCACAGGCACTTCTGCAGATTTCTCTCCCAATACAGCCTCTGGAATGTGTGCAGGGAGGCAAATGAACCATGTGCTTGAACACTTCTGGGCTGGTCAGACACCTCGAGCTGGAGATACAGGTAACAACTGCTTGTATTTAGAGGTGTCTCTGTAATTAGCTTGTTGTCAATTTGATTGTTGGCCATGGAGAGAATTTTTGACAGGTTAATATAGAACGGGAGCCAATTTCCATTTTTACAGCTCCCTGTTGTTCTCTCTGTTGAAGCCTTACTATTCAACACACCCAGTCCATGCCATGGAGAGGGACACCTGGAAGGGGGCTGCTGAAGACAACCACCTTAGGAGGATTCCCAGGCAGTCTGAGTGGTAGATGAGATCCTCTTGTCCCTGCTCTGCAAACAGATGTGGACCTCAGACTCAGCATCTCTGTGGTAAATCCATTAAGACTGTGTTCCCATTATCGACGTGCAGGGAAAACACTGAATGGATTTTGCAGAACCTAATACATGATTCAGGAAAGTCTATTCTATTTAAAATCAACAATGATTAAGCAATACATAAAATCTCACCCTAAATCTGTCGATGGCTGCAGTTAACACACGGTGACAAAGCAGAGATGACTTAAGCTCTTGGCTTATGGGGGTATTAAAAACCAGACTGAAATCTCCCTGGCTGACACCTCACAAGCAGGGATGCCAGCTCAAGTTGCTCATAAATGATCTTTCCAGCTTGATGTATCATGAGCATTTGAATAAAATAAAATAAACCCCAAAGTAAAACAAAGAAGCCCTGTGTCCAACTGAGGAGGCTGGCTGATTCCAAGAGAATGCTTGTGCAGGCATGAAGCTTCCCCTGGAGAAACACTGGAGTGAGATCATGAGGAATTCACATCTCTGTGTCATCCCAGGGTGCCACATGGTGCAGTAGAAAATCCTGGAGGAGGAAGCAGAACATGGAGATCTGCTGCTGAGTGTTCTGTGTCAGCTCCATGCTGAGGGTTTCTCCTCCCACCCTCAGCTGTCTCTCTGAGGAGTGGACTCCTGGTCAGCTCCAACCACTCACATGGCAATACAAGTAAAAGATTCTCTGGTTCTCCCAGCAATTCCCCCACTGCAATACAGTGACAAATGGCACATCACCCACAAGCAATGAAATTGTCTGCGCTTACAGGAACAGCTGTGAGAAACTGTTGGATGACCCAGAATGGAGTGGTTGATGGGCTTTCTGAAATATATATTGCAAGATAAATCCAGGTAGGAATAAAGCCCAGCAGCACAGAGGTGCTGGAAAGAACTGCAAACACTGTGCTGTCTTGGCCATACTCATGTCTGGAGTCCTTCCCCAGCCCTTGTCACAGCCTGGGAGTGTGAACACAGGCAGTTTGAAGCAGAAATCACTCATCAATAGCAACAATGGATTCATCAAGCTCAGTGGTCATCGAGGAAGAAAAATTTTAGTGTTAGTGCCAGCGCTCTTTCTGTGGCACAATTTCTCTCTAGGTAGAACAGAGCCCATGAGGAAAAGAAGGAAACTGAGATCCTGGGGATCACTCTTGGATGAGGAAGGCTCATGCCCATGGCTGAGCCCAGCAGGCTGTGGTTAGTCCTGCCAAGCTCTTCTCCCACGGGCAGGCCTTCACCATTGCCTTGCTGGCTTCACTCCAGTGCAACCATCTTTTCCCACTAATGCTTCTTTGGAATGGACAGTTGAGCCTTTAACCATGATAACCACGTGTAAAGACTTCTCCTGACACCTCTGCTTTTAACCTGACACAGGGACAGAAGAATACAGTGAAAGAAGAGGAGCCCATACCACCATGGCTTGGCTGCCTGATGCTTTGGGGCTGAGCAGAGCTTGGAGTCAGAATCCTTTTCAGTTCAACAAGCAAAAACCCCTTTGCTACTTTTCTATTGTTTTCTGGCACAGTGCCTTTTTATTACCTTTGGAAGCTGGAATGTTCCCTGGCTCTATAAAAATGTCTGTACCTTGGAAAGGCAGTAAAGGCTTTGCACATATTTAAAGGGCACTGGCTTGCCTTTAACTGGCTTCAGGAGTGACTCTGAAAGCAAACAAGCAATAGAGCCACAGGGCTGTAACTGTGCTGTGCTGCACCTTCTATGCAGAATATGCTCTTTGCCCCTTCTTGTTTGGTTTTGTCCCTTTGAATCCATTCTCACTGCTTTGGATTAAAACCAAACCCAAATCACCCCCTGGTTCAGGACTCAAGGCAAAGGATCCTCTGCAGGAAGATTCCCAGTGTGAAAGATGAAGTGGAATTAAAAGGTAGAGAAGCTTTCTATTTCCAGAGGAACTAAGATGCAACCATTCACATGGTGGAGGCTTGTTTGCACTACAAGTTCTTGGAATAAAGGTTGTTTTTTATAAAGAATAATGAGTTTCTCTCGTAATACTTTGACTCTGGGAGCTGATGTTTTAAGGTACCAAGTAACATATCAAAATATCCAGACATCATCTAGTAATTGTGGACGTAACAAAATTCCTCTTGCACTCCAATGTCTAATACTCTTCTAGATGATGAGTTTGACCCTAGAATCTTGGCAAAAAGACAAGGTTTAGGCTCATTTTTCTCCCTTGTTCCCATTCTCCTGTGTTGTGGCCATGCCCACAGTTTGCTCAGTGCCTGTCCCCGAGGTCTGCCAGGGCTGTGAGAGCACCAAGGGTTCCCGAGCTCTCAGATCCTCACTTTTAGGCACAGCACAGCACTGAGATGACTCAAAGCACATCCTTAGGCTTGGGGAAGAGAACTGAGAGCAATGAGCCAACGTGGCATCGTGAGATGAAAAATAATTCCAATAAGGCATCCTGAAAAATGGTCCCATCAGTTCCCTGGGGCAGCCTCTAATGAATCCTAATTAGAAGCTGTCACTTCTTGTTATGAGAAGGAAGGAATGGTTCAGCTTTCCCACCCCTTAACCTTGGAGACACAGAGATGAGATCTGTCCCTAGGAATTGTGTCACTTAGGGCATTTTTGCTCCTGTAAGAAATTCTCTGGGAACTTCTGTGTGGGGAAGGGCAGGCACCTCCAGGAGTGCTGGCAGGTTCTTCTAATGCTCTAAATTCATGCACATAGAGAGGCCCATTTGAGAACACTTTCATCTTTTAAACATTTGTGCCTGTCATTTCTCATTCTCTGGACTCCTGCCTCAAACTCCTCTCTTGCTCAGCCTATTCCTTCCCACATTTATGCACTGGATTCCCAGAGTGGATCTCTCTGGAATGCACATGCAAGACCCATAAAGTCTGTAGAGTGACAACGTCCTGCTCAGCCAATTTCAAAGGGTTGTGGATGTTGCCAATTTGGTCAGTAGGTTTATAAAACAGTGCTGTGAAACTGCAGCCCCTAAACAATCCAGCCTCCCCTCTGCCTCCCACTAGCACATTCCTCACATCCATCTCTTTCAGACACACGGTTTCTTGACAGCATTTACATAACCTGGCCGAAAACACTCCCACAGCCGATTAAATGCCTGCTATGAAATCCAAAGCTCTTATTAAAAGGATGGAGCTTTCCAGGGCTGCAATACTTGCACAGATGGTTAATGCTCATGGTTTGTTCTACTGGGGGAAAAGTGGCATTTTCTTTACAAGTACATACAGTCAGTGCTTTCCCATGGGAATTGCTTGTTTTGTTCAGATTATTATTTTAAAACTGTCATCAGATGTGATCACCCACTGGATTAGAGGGAGCAAAAGAAGATGATCAGATAATCCCTGAGGCACAAAGCATTTTGAGTTGGATTTGAAGGGAGCTGTCACCTATGGTCAATTTGTTTAGCTCAGGGGTCCCTCTTCCTCTGTATCTTCCTAAAAATACTTGTGCCTAGTGGCTGTAGACCTTTAGAGATGTGGGATGTTGTGGTAATTTGCACAAGGAAGAATCCTCTGTATCACATAAATACTGGCAAAGCACAAGCAAGGAGCAAAGCCTTTGGCTCTCACCGTGGCTTGCTATTCATCTGGCCCTAGATCTGGTGCAGAAATAGAGTCAAATCTATAACTGCCTTTAGTGCAGTGTAGAAGAATAAAGCACTTGATCCCTGAAGTTCTGTCAATCACATCGTTGTCAGATAAACATTCCCTAATTCAGGATTTTAACCTTTTCCAGACTCCTCTCTGTTGAAGCCTCTGAAATTCCCGGTGTTTCTCAGGCAGGAACCAGCACATCAGGAAGTAATTAATGAGAGCAGGAGGAAAAAAAACTGAAAAAAAGAAAAATGTGCTGAATAGAGGCAAAACTGAGACTTAAAGCTCTCATCCTATGGGCTGCCTGCTCAGTGCTCAGGACACAGACAAAAGACATTCCAGCTCCTGACAAACAGCCTGAAGAGATGCTGGAGCATTCAACAACCCCAGGATATTTGTGCAAAGGCATAGTGGGAGAGTCAGACTGGCAGATACGTGGTGGGTGGAGTGTCTTGAACTGAGATACGTGAATCGGGTTATCCCTGGTTCTACAGGCACTTGATCCATGGCAGACAAAGCTTGCATGGAACATCCATCAGTGCTATTCTGGCTTTCAGAAAGAGCTAAGCAGTAAGGATGAAGTAGTCAGTGAATTCATTAAGGCAAATCCATAACGTTTTCTGGAAGCTGTACCCAGAGCCAGGACCATCAGCCAAATCACCCCATTTCCAGGAGGCTGAGTCTCACCCAAGGTCTGGCAGACACCTCAAACAACATATCAAATCCACTTCTAATGCTTGGGCAGGGAGGGAGGGTGGAAAAACCCACCATATAAAAGTTATTTTGGATAAATCATAACCTTACAGGAATTGCTGGGCCTCAGTTTTCCCATCGACAAGCTAGGGTGACAGAAATGCCATTCAACTAATTCCCTGCAGTGCTGTAAAGCTCATTTGATTAACATTTATAAAAACCACACATGATTCTTAGAGGGAAATTGCTGATGAAGAATTGTTATGATTGTTGCTTATTCCCCAGATGCCTGAAATATGGAACTTGGCAGAATTCCAGAGGAAATATCCTTGTGAGCTCAGATAAGAGATGAGCCAACCTAATAGTCAGACTGTTGGTACAGGCAGGAGTCATTATAAACCCAGGGGTCTTAAATAGATCTGAGCTCAGGGCACGGGCGAGGCTCCAGGCAGCTTTGTCTGTCCCCTGAAGGAGAGAATCACGGAATGGTTTGGGTTGGAAGGGACTTTAGGGGCCGTGTAGTCACCTTGTGCATCACACACCCGGCTGAAGCGAGTTGGGTCCTGCCAGAAGAGAACAGCCCACCTTAGGGGGTGCTTAGGAGAGGCTCAGCTGCCTGGAACACCTTGGGATGGCCCATCCCTGGAAGGGTTCAGGGCCAGCTTGGATGGGGCTGGGAGCAACCTGGTCTGGAAGGTGTAGGGAGTAGACAGGATGAACTCTGAGGTCCCCACTCTGATTATATGAAACAGCCAGACCCATTCACACCCTTCTCCTCCTGCTGTCCTCATGCCTTTATCTGCTCGTGTTTTCCCGAGAGGCAAGCACAGCTCTTAAAGACCTGCAGGTTTTAAAGAGCTCACGGGAGGATGAGACACCCACCCACCCGTGTCCCTCCCCCACCTCCGTGGTGGCAGCCCCGGCTGTGGGTTCGGCAGCTCCTTTGGATCGGGGAGTGGAAAACTCGCGCGTGGGAGAGAGAGCTCGGGGGCTCAGGGCTGGCAGAGGGGGACGGTGATGTCGCTTCCTCCGGGGATGAAGGCACATGGGAGGGCAGCGGGTCCCCCCCAGGTATCCCCGGGGGGCTGGCGGGGTTTGGGTCCCCTCCCGGCTCGGGGGGCGGACTCGCCGCCGCCGCAGCCCGGCTGCCACCGGGGCCACCGCTCTCCTGGCCCTTCTCCCGGCCCCGGTGGCCGCCTCTTCCTCCCGGGAGCCGCGGCGAGGGGGCCCAAGGGCTTCTCCTCCCGCCGCCTTGTTTTTTCCCGGCGGTGGGAAGAGCCAAAGGCGGCGGTACCCCCTTCCCACCCCCTCCCGGCCGCTGCAGCACATGGGAAGCAAAAGTTTTCCTCCTCCTCCTCCTCCTCCTGCCGCTCCTCCTGCTCCTGCCGCTCCTGCTCTCTCCCCTCCGCAGGCTGCCCTTGCCCCGGGCCGGTCCCCGGTGGTCCCCGGTGGTCCCCGGGCGGTCCCCGGTCCCGCATCCCGAGGATGCTCCCGCCGGGAGCCGCGGCGCTCCGCGATGGACAGCCGGCAATAAGAGCGTGGCCGGAGCCTCTCAGGCTGCCCTGAGCGGAGCCGACACTCGCATCGCGTCTTCCAGAGGGCTCCGCGAATTTCGCCGAGGGGAAAAGGGGCTGCCGGGCCACATTAATCGGATGGTTTAGCAGCGCCGGCGCCGCATCGCCGTGCTCCGGCCCCACCATGGGCACCGGCATGTGCTCCCGGAGGCAGAAGGGGCTCCTGCAGACCGCCTTCTGCCTGCTCACCGCGGCGTGCCTGGGCTCCGGGCTTTTCCTCTACAGCCACTTGCAGCAGAAGGTGCGGAGCGCAGAAGCCCTGGCCCAGAAATACAAGCAGCAGCAGGAAGCGCTGTCAGCGCAGCTCCAAGGTGAGTGACCTGCCCCGGGCGGGGCTCGGGGGGTGTGCACGCTGTGCCTGAACTTCCCTGGCTGCCAGCGTTACCCGGCCGTGGGTTTGGTGCCCAGCCACGAGCGGGATGCCTTGGGGATGCTCGGCTTTAAAGAGCTCTGAGATGTGTGCACGCTGTGCCTCAACTCCCCTGGCTCCCAGCGTTACCTGGCCGTGGGTTTGGTGCCCAGCCACGAGAGGGGTGCCTTGGGGATGCTCAGCTTTAAAGAGCTCTGAGATGTGTGAACGCTGTGCCTGAACTCCCCTGGCTCCCAGCGTTACCTGGCGCTGGCTCTGCTGCCCAGCCACGAGAGGGATGCCTTGGGGATGCTCAGCCTTAAAGAGCTTTAAGATGTGCCTGTTTCCTTCTCCCTCCCCTGGCTGTCTGGATTTAGAACAGCCCTGAGCGTGAATTGCTGCTCGCAGCGAGGGGAACGGAGCGTGTTGGATGGGCGAGTTCAGCTGCGTCACGTCTATTCCATTTCTTCTCCCTTTGGCTGGGAAAATTCAACCTCTGTCATTGCGAAGGCGAAGCAGAAGCGAAGCAGGCAGGGCTCTCAGGGGCGGGCTGGGCAGGCTCCGGGATGTGGCTCGGCTCTCTGCCCTGGGTCTGTCCGAGAAGGGAACAGAGAGGGAAGGGAGCCTTTAGTAAAGTTTGTTATCACACTGCCTGCTGCCCATTGCCTTTGCAAGGAGCCAAACCCACCTTCTTCTTGATCCGTGACTAGAGAAGTCTTGCCAGCAGGTTTGGGGCTCATGGATGCTGCAGCACACAGCTCCCGAAAAGGGGGAGGAGGAGGAGGAGGAGGAGGAGGAGGAAGAATTGGCTTTTCTGAGCCCTGTGACCAGCACTTGGCTCCTCTGGCAGGAGCTGCCAGAGACCGGAAGGCAAACACAGTGTGTGTATTCCTCCTCCCCCTCTGTCCCCTCACTTGTCCTCCTTCCACAAATGCCTAACTGTGGGAAAATGGCATTTCAGCCCACGGCGAGATCTCAGCAGGGCAGGCTGAGGACACACCTTGCTCCATCCCTGAACTCTTCCCTCCTTTGTCTAGCCTGTCATTCCAGCCTCAGTGCGTGTGCCAAAGCGCCGCTTCCAGCAGCTGGCACCAGATTTGGAGTCTCTGGAGGGATTTGGGATTTACTGAGCTCCCCGTGGAGAGGTTTGGGGGGAACCCACTGTGGGCAGCCAGCAGCTGGGGGGGTGATGCTGGAGGATGGGCTGGGTCTGGAGTGCCCACAGAATGAATTTGATGTGGACAAAATATTGTTTGCTGTGGTTCTGCTCAAGGTCAAGAGGTGCATTTAAACCTTTTTTTTCTTAACGAGTTTATTTAGATCACAGTGTTTGTATCAGAGCTCTTCCTGAGGTTAAAATCAAATACAGGGTATCCATCATGACCTCTGTGGACATACCCAGGGATACTGTTTCTAGAGTCCCTATGGCTGGGAAATTCTGCACGTTTGTGTGTTTTCTCAACATTTATGTCTTTTAGGGTTCAGTTTTCTCTGGTGGTTCTGTGTGCAGTGTTGTGATGCAAGTGTAACCTCCTCCAAGGGCTGCTTGTGCCCAGGGCTGTGCATTTCTGTTTGTGAACAGGGAGAGCAGAGTGTGGTGTGTTCCTCTCCAGGAAACATGATTTAAAAACCCAATCAGTCTGGAAAACGGATCTAATGTGTGTGTGGGTTCACTGCTATTACCTTATGACTTGTTTCCATTCCCTCTTTATCAGGTAGTCAAACACCTACAGCTCCTCCTGTGTTTCTCAGTCCCAGCCATGATTTCCACCTGCATCCTGGGTTTGGGAGATGCAAAGATCAGCAGGGCAGAAGTTGACCCACATTCCTTTCTGGTGTGTCAGCATCTCTTGCTCCCCTTGGAGAGAGGGGCTGGTTCTTCAGGGAATAAGACAGCAGTGGTTGCCTCAGAGAACCCCAGTTTTGGCAACGACAGGCTCAAGCCAAAACCAGAGCCAGGCTCATGTGTTTTCCACCCAAATATGTTTGAATGGCAGAACTGTAGCCTGTTGCTGGGGTTTCTAACCCCCCTCGTATTCCTAAATACAGTTGTTGCCATGGCTACCCTTTTTTATTTTGAGAAGACACTTGCTTGTCCAACAATTTTAACAAAGGCAAGGCTTCTTTTTGGATTTGGCTGCTGGGAGAATCCTGGTGCCTGGCAGAGAGGAGCTGTGTTCATGGAAGTCTTGCAGGGCAGGGGTGTCTGGCACATCTGGCCATGGCTCTGGTGCTGGTGCCAGAGCTGCTCCCTGCAGTGCTTTGGTGCTGAGCACAGCCCAGCAGGGAGCTGGGGCTCTGGGCTCTGTCCCTGTGCTCACTTGTTGCATGATTTTAATTCTTGTGTTTTCTGCATCTAATTCTGTGTTTTCAGCACGGCACTGCCAGGGATTTCGTTGTTTCAGCACCCCAAGTTCTGCATTTTGGCTCCTTTGGCAGCAGGTGATGGTGCCTTAGTGCTGAGTTCTGGCTGAAGTCCAGGATTTAGACACTGACCACCCTCCATTCTCTCTTGTAATAGCAAATTGTTAAAGACTTCCTGGCTCCCTGGCTCCCAAAGCTGTACAAGTGCTTGGTTGGGTGAGTTGCTGTGTTCCACTGCAAATGGAATATAGAATGTAGAATTATAGAACATCCTGAATTGGAAGGGACCCACAAGGGTCATCAAAGGCCAGCTCCTGGCCCTGAATGGGACAGCCCTGAGAGCAGAGAGCCTGCTGTGTGCAGTGCTCTGTGTAAGGCTGAACCCACCTTCTCTGGGCTCTGGAGACCTGGAGGAAAGCAGGAGAGATGGCAGCCTTCTTTCCCAGTCACTGGAGGTTACTTCAGTTGAACTGACTCGTTTTTAAAAAAGGGTCAGGAGAGACAGATTTTGTGTTCTAAAATCCTGACTCAACAGCCTATGATGTGGAGCTGTTCCTGAAGCCTCCTCTACCCTGGGATGGAGCATTAGGATCTGTGGCTGTGGGTGTTTGCACAAGCCTATTGCTACAGATGCTTTTCATTGCTGGTCTGAGGTTCCAGTCACATCAAAGACTTGCCCTCAGGAGCTCTGCTAGATGAGACTGCAAGAAAGTGAGATGCTTCTGGCAGAAACATGAGTGCCCAGAGCTCACAAATCCTTGGGGAAGTGGCTGATGTTCTCGAGATGACAATTTCCTTGAACGAGGCTTGAGCGTGTAGTGAAGAAGCACCCACGGTCTCTTGTGAGCTCAGTTGGGGAAGCCCTCAGGGTGACATCTGAGTAGTCTGTTGGGAAAAGTGTTCCTAAAAATAAAGCTGTCATGGAGGAGACACTTGGACAGCTGCAGTGGTGGCTTTAGCAGCGTGCTCTGCAAGGGAAGCATCCTTCCTGATGGAAACCACGGATTTCTGCTGGGATGGGCTGAAGAACGTGGTTGTTTCCTCACTTCAGGGGGAAATCTCAAGGGAGTGGCCCAGCCCAGGGGGAGCATCTTCACCAGTGGGGTCTGTCTGTGTCATCTAGGGAGGGTAACAAGGAGAAGGAAGGACACAGAGTGGCTGGTGACAATGGGAATTCCTGTCCTCGGGCACTGATCCCTCCTGCTCCCTGAGGGAGGACAAAAGTGGCAGAGCATTTAGGTGAGCTTTGCTGCTCCATTGTGGCCCAGGTGGAACTGGCAGGCTCTATAGATCCACCTGGAGTGAGAGCACGAGTCACTTGGGACTTTTAGCTTGGCAAGATTTCACCAAGGAATGGATCAGCACTTGTTTTGTGCAGGAAAACATCACCCCACTTAGTTCATTTTCCTGGAGATTGTGTGTTATGGCATGACTTGCCCCCAGAGGTCTTGGCTCTGGAGGGATCTTGGCTCTGCAAGAAGGTTTCTTTTCTCCCCTCTCCCCTCTGCCTTGCTGCCCAGTGCTCTCCTGGCCTGGTGTCCATCAGTGCCAGGGGGATGAGGAGCCCGTTCCAGCTGAGTGCTGTGACCCAGGGACAGCTCCTGCTTTGCATTCAGACACCAGAGTGCATTAAAATCACCATCCCTCAGGGAGCTTCTGTGGTGCCTTGGTTTGTCCCGTGGCTGCTGCACAAAGCAGCCTCAGCCCTGTCCCTTCTCCACTGCTGTGCCCAGCACAGGGGCTGGGCTGTGGGCACTGGGACAGGGAGCTGCTTCTCCTCCGTGCCCAGAGGGCCAGGCAATGGCTGGGTCATGGAAAGGGAGAAAAGGGAAGGTGAGCCTGGCTGGGGACTTGGCCCACAAAGACACAGTTTAGCCCTTGGCCACTAAAGTAATTCTTGGGCATCACAGCTTGGGCACCAAAGCCACACTTGAGTGAGGATGAGACCGGTCTGTTATACTGGGAATAGCCATGGTCTCTAGCCCAGCTGTGCCTTCCCTGATTCAGGCAGGAGAATAAATATGTGGGGAGAAAAAGCATGTGGGAAGAAATGTGAGGTTTCTCTGACTCTGCCCCTCTCTGCTCCCCAGTGGTGTACGAGCACAGGTCCCGGCTGGAACGGTCCCTGCAGAAGGAGCGAGGGGAGCACAAGAAGACAAAGGAAGGTGAGTGTCCTGTCCCAGCAGTGGCCAGACAAGCCCCCAGCTCTCCTGGGGGACAGCTGTGTGCTGGACCCACAGCATTTTCTGCCCCAGGGCCCTGTGTGGCTGTCCCTGAGTGCCCCCAGGGGAGGCTCAGCCCTGCTTTGGTGAACTCCCGTGGGCAGAAGGTGCTGGGAGGGGGGTTCTGTTCTCTCAAACTCCTACACACATCCCCAGTGCAAGCTGTGAGCAACAGGCCCTGTGATGTGGTGTTTGGGCACTTTAAGTGGTGGCTGAACCTGGCACTGGACTGTGCTTTTTTCTTGGAAATGTGTCAACTTCCTTATGAGAGTGATTTGAAGATGCTGAGCTCTACAAGTGCTTAATGATATCAGCATCACTGCCCTCCACAACTCTGGGACAATACAGACTGTCAGATCCTTTAGAGCTGATGGACATAAGTAGGTATAAACTTGCAGGATATTTTAAGACCATGAAATCCAACAGGAAGCAGAAAGGCAACAGTTCAGCCTTTCAGTGGAGTGCTGTGCTTCAGTGCCAGGTTTGGCTGCATCACTAAAGGAGAAGCTGCATTTCTGCCACCTCTTTAATTGACTTGGTGGGGACTGACTGAGAAAATGAGGCATCCTAATGCACATTATCTTGTTGTGGAACCTTCCCATTCTAAGAAGGTGGCAGAGATGAGATCATCAGATTCATTCCTTTTGGTCTCACAGCAAGTTTGGTTTCTCTTTTCCAGAGTTTCATTTCATTTCACCCCAAATCGTTATGCAGCCTCAGTGACACAAACTGTAGCTGTTTGTGTGCTGAAGGAGGAAACCACCAATGCACTTGCCTATAGAATGGGAAAGAGAGGACATTTGGGCCAATCCAGCTGGCTGGACAGCTCTCATGGAAAATACTCCCATCTTTCCAAGGGCATTGAGTGGTCTCCTGGCAGCATCTGCATTCCAGCTTATTGACTTGCAGCCTTTTGCTCAGCAAGGGGCTGATTGCCTTATTGCCTGCCCCCACCCCAAAATACAAGCCAGATCCTTGTTGAATTCCAGCTCATTAAGTTGTCTTCTCTTCTTCCATTTCTAGATTTTTTAGTGTATAAGTTAGAAGCTCAGGAAGCTCTCAACAAGGAGAAGGTGGGTAAGGTTTATTCCTCAGAGTGTCTGTGTGATGATGGGAAACATTTTCCCAGTCCCAGCAGGGTTGAGAGGCCAGTGCTGCTGGCTGGGAGGCACGACGGGCTCTGGGTGTGCGTGGGACAGGGTGAACTTTGGCTGACTCCCCTGGGCAAGGCTGTTGGTGTGGGGATTTACTTCATCTGAGGGAAAGGCTGAGCACTGCTCGAGCTGCTCTGCCTCTCCTCCCATGTGTGAGAGCCAAGGAGGTGATTCCCAGCTCCTGTGCTGCACTGAGAGGAGAATTGCTGCTCCATGGTACAGAGGAGTCCTGGAGGAACTGAATTCAAGGCACACCACAGGGAACACGGAGAAGAAAGGCCATGTGGTGTGGGGAAAAGCATATCCATTGTTTTCTGTCTCCAGGGACTGTCAAATGATTTTCACTAGCCTGTGGACTTCTCATTCAGCAGGGAAAGGGACTCTTCAGTGAGGGTTAGGAAGAAATGCATCCCTGGGATACACTCTGTCACATTCACTTAGGCTACAGGGCTGGTTTTATTCCTTTCCCAGAGCATCTGCTGATGAGCTGCTGGAGAGGAGGAATCACTTTTAGCCTGTTCATCTGTGTGTCAATGGCAGCCTGAAAAACTCAGGGATGAATATCTGAATTTTTTTAATGGTGGGCAACTCCCTGGCAATCTCTGCTCATTTGCTGGTGTTATTTCCTTCTGTGTTGAGTATTTATCATTGAAATTGAATTGGGAGCTGTGGTGGGAATCTCTGCATGGGGGTGAGTTTGCACTTCCAGGGTGGCTCAGCCACGTTGCTTCAATGTCCCCAAAGGTAAATCCCAGCAGAGATTTGTCAACCTGCCTGTCCTGGGACTGCAGCACCCCCCTCTCAGGTGTCACTGCTGCCCTGGGCACAAAGCTTTGGGCACAGGGGTGGTGACTTTAACCCCTGCAATGAGGAGATGAGGTGAAGAATGGTGCCCTGGGGACACAGGGGAAGAAGTGACCCTTAGCAAGTCCAGACCCACTGTGGGCACCCAGAAATCCCTCTCTGCTGCTGGTTTGTGCCAGCTGAGCTTAGTCTGGCTGCTGTACCTCGTGACAGAGTTTGCTTTAGGCTGCCTCAATTGCCTAGTGATCCATTTTTCGTGAAATGGTGCAGTTTTGGTGTGTAGGCGACAGGCTGAGCTCTGCTGCTCTCTGCCTCCCCCTCAGCTGCTGCCAGGAGAGCTCAGCCTTCAGGGAGGGGGGTTTGCTGTGCACAGCTCCCCCAGCACTGGGCCTGGCCTAGAAACAGAGCTGAAGGCTGGGCAAAACTCTTCTAAATGGCAATTAGCTGGTTTGAAAAGGTTCTTTGCCATCCATGCGTGTTCTGCTGGTCCTCTTGGTGGGCTGGTCCCAGTCCCAACCCACGTGTGAAGGGGCAGTGGGAACTTGGGGGTGGTGCAGTGGGTGGGCAGATGCTCTTGAGGGTTTTTTCTCCCTCCCCTTGGGTTTTTCTGGAATTTAATGACACTGCTGAATCTTTTTTTTTTTTTTTGTGCTTTTTTTCCAGCAAGATTCCATGAACAGATATGGTGCCCTCAGTTCCCAGCACAAGATCCTGAAGGTAAGGAGGAGGCTGGAGTGTGTATGGACCATGTACTGTGTGATAAAGGATGCTCCTGGGCAGGAGAGTCCCAGCAGGGACCCAGCCTTGCTGAGTTGGTGGCAGCACACAGGGAGGAGACCACTCCCTGTGCACCTACACTCCTTCCTGACCCTTCAGGTCCAGGGCAGTTTCCTGTTTATTCTGGATCAGATTACAGCTTTCACCTACCCCTCGTTTCAATGGCAGCCTTTGTGCACTTTTATCACGCAGGATTCTGCTGTTCAGCCTGTTCTTTTCTGGGTCTCTTAGTGTGAAAATGGGTCTATTCATTGGAGCTTGCCCTCTGGGCTAATACAATGTATTGCAGTCCATGTAAGAGGCTCAGAGCAGGGCACCTTATAGCACTTTATAGCTTATCACATGCCCTACCTGAAGAATATCTTGACATCCAATTTTCCTTTTGTTAGAGCAATGGAACTGGGGCTGGTGATGGTGGGTTTTAAATGGTTTTAGTTGGAGCTTTGGCAGTGAAATGATAATTTAATTCTGGGCTGTAGAAGGAGGGCTGGGTTCCAGCAGCCCTTAGCACCGCTGGGTTGGATTTCCTGAGCAGAGCTGCACCTCCAGCTGCCTGCCTTTTGGATTCAAACTTCGGGAAAAGGGAAGTACAGTTCTGTCTCTTGGGCATTATCCAGCACTGTGGACTCTGGGAATGCTTTGCAATAGTAACATTCCTCTTCACAGCAACTGCAGGCTGAGCAGAATGCTCTGCTTTGCTGGGCTCCAGAGGACAGGGAGAGCATTTCGTCCTGGCTCCCTTCCTCTTACTTCCTTTTATTGGAGGGGTGGGAAAAAAGAAATCTATTTTTTTTAAACTACATTTACAGCTGCTGAAAGACAGACCAGCCCTTGGGCCTGCAGAGTGGGAGAACCTCCCACCCCATGCTGAAAAAGCAGCATTTAGCCCAGCTCCTGCTAGTTATGAGACTGTGAGTAGCACTTCTGTTACTGGAGCCCAGGCTAAAATGGAACTGGCTTCCTCAGGAGGGGGATTGCTGCCAGGACATCATTCCTCAGCAAGTGGACATGCCATGCTGAACAGAAGCAACTGACTCTGCCTAATCTGCAGGCCCCAAATGTGACCAAAGGGCTCCGTGAAGCCACAGCACATCTGGCTTTGGTGTTCCTGGCCTCTGCTGTTACCCTGAGCTGTGCTGAAATCCTCGATGGCTGATGCACATCTGGAGCTGGCACAGCAGCTCACAGGGCCAAGGGCCTTGACTTGGTCCAAAAATAGCAGCTGTGATCACTGCCTGTGTCTGCATTCCTGCTGGGGCCAGACTTTGTCTTACAATTCCTTTCTTCTCCCTCTTGGGTGGAGATGAAAGCACTTTGCTCCCATCACTGTGCAGAATGTATCCTGGCGTTTGCTGGAGTGGCTGGGCAAGGACGGGATGGCTTCAGACAAAGGATTCTTGACGTGAACTTCCTGAAACTGCTGGAACATGAACACTAGCAATGAGCTGTGCCCTTCCTTTGCTTGTTACTGAGGCCACTTTGTACAATGCTGTCCACAAAGCTGCTTTTAAGTCGTGGCACAAAGACCTGGGGTTGAGGTACTGTGATTTCCTTCTTCCTCTTCACCTGCCCATTTCCCCAGAAAGCTCAGTGAGGCAGAGCTGGTGCATTTGGGCACTGCCTGAGCAGCAAAGGGGAGGTGGGAGGAGAGGACTTGCTGTTCTGAATTCCTGCAGCTGAGTCGAAGAACTGATTTTTGGAAGATTAGCTGACTCCTGAATGATAAGATTTCCCCACGTTGGAGTGTGAGAACAATGAGTAGGGACCCAGAGAAATGCCATGACAACGTGATCTCTGTATTCCCTGACCCCAGCTGGGTCTGCACAGGATTTGCACAACACTCCTGTGCTCTGGCCTGCAGTTTCTGCTCCACTGAGTAAAACAGCAGAACTACAAGGAAGAGAAGGCAATAACATTGCAGCCAGATGGGAAGACAGGAGAGGTTCCTGGTTCCTCAGGACACCTGGCCTTGGTGGATCTGTGTGGGTCAGGAATGTTCTGCTTACAGTTAATTAAATTGCTTCCCTATAAAACAGCGTGGTGTGTTCCAGGCTTCCTGCCTGCAAACAGCAGAGCAGCATTTTGGATTCCTCCTGAAGGCTGCACACTGGTTTGGTCCCAGCCACCCCCAGCCACCAGCTGAGAGTGAGGATGCTCCATGAGCAGGGAGCCTCGGGTGCTGCCTGTGACCTTGGGCAAGGCACTTATCTCCCTCTGCAGCTTCCTGCTGCTGTCAGAGGGTGAACATCCCCTCCCTTCCTCCTGCCTCCCAGCACTCTGGGGACACACATTATGCACATCACCTTCCAGGCAGAATATGGGTTAGGAATTAATTGACCCGAGCTGATGAGGACTTCAAATTCCTTGCAGTTCTGAAGAGTTTCTTGTTCAAATCAACCCTCACTTGCTAATGTTGGTGGTTTCTGATGTGCTTAGTATCAAAATGATTTTAGGGAAGTGGTTCCTCTGCAGAGCTTTCTGCCAGGGGCTCTGATGAGAACTGTAAGTACCTAATGTCTGTGAAAATCAAAGCAGGAATCTTCTGTTCTCCTTATTTGCCCTCTGGATGCTGTGATCTCATTAACCTGACATCCCTGTCTCTCTTCTTTGTTCTGTCTCTGGGACCCCTCTGTACCCACAGCCTTTTCCTCTGCATCACATGTATTTTTGGAGCAGTTATATCTCTTTTAGTGGAGGATAATTGCTTCAGGGGGAATGCCTGGGCCACAGACACTTTGTTTTCCTGAGATAAATGCAATCATTGATAGCATTTAGAGGTTTGGGGGATTTTTTTAAAAAAGGAAGATTTTTTTCCCCCAGGAAGGCGGATTGAAATGTCTCCCTGAGTCCTGAGGAGGGATTGTGTGGCAGGGCCAGGGTTCACCTGAGAGCCAGGCAATCTGCATACATAATTGGTGTTGACAAACTGAATGTGGAAGGAATCTCTCTGGGTCACCATGGGAACAAAACAAAAAAAAAAGTAGGTGAATTCTGGTTCAGAGAGTCCGAGCAAAAGGATGTTCCTGCATGTTTTGTTCTTGGACCCTGCAAGAGGGGAGGGCAGAAGAGAACAGCCCTTCTGCCCTCTTCTGTCTGGGGAATTCTTGGCCTGCTTGGAATAATCTGTGATGTTGTGAGGGTCCTGTTCTCTTGGGGGTGATGCCTGTGGGCGACCCGAGGGCTCAGGTGTCCCTGTGGCAAAGCTAACCTGCTGAATTCCTCTTCTCCTTGTGCTGACTCCACCACTTCTTCTCGTACCCAGAACCAGCACGACGATGTGAAGAAGCAGCTGCTGGACCTGCAGCTGCAGCACAACAGCCTGAAGCTGGAGCACCGCAAGGCTCTGGAGAGCCACAGCCAGAAATACAGCCAGCTGCAGCAGGACAAGGACAGCGAGGTGTCCAGCCTGCAGGGTGAGGGGGGCACAGCTGCCAGCACAGCAGCCTGGGGAGCTGCAGCCCCCCAAAAGGGCTGGGAGCAGCCCAGGAGCATTTCATTCACTGTTTTCATTCACTGTTTTCATTCACTGTTTTCATTCACTGTTTTCATTCACTGTTTTCATTCACTGTTGCAGTGCTTTGGCCCTTCTGGACCTTCTGTCCTGCCCTGGGTGGTGGGGCAGGAACAGCCTGTAAATCCTCCCATTTAAGCTTGGGAGAAAATGAAACATACTTTTAGTAATTACTGGTGTATAGGTCTATAAAAATGCATTTAATAGTGCAAGTATTGTAGACAATGCTGATCCCGTTAATTCCCAAAGAGTGGTTTCTATTTAGTGTGCTGTTTAATTACATTGTGGGGTTTTTAAGGTTTACATCTGTTCTTATTTGATTAGGTCTGGAAGAGTGAAATCTGATGATGGTTTGTTTGTTTTTTTTTCCTCTGGACAACAAAGCCCAGTATAGTAAACACTCCTGGGTTAGAAGGGGGGAAATTGAGGACAAATAAGTGAGACCTAAATATTTGATTGTCCCTCTTCCTGAAATTGCTGGAATTACCACTGTAATCAGAAATATCTGTAATACTGAGCTGAAACCTTGTGTGCCTTTCAACCTGCAACAAAAGGCTGAATTCCCATCCCAGTCCAGAGTGGCAGGTACAAGTGTGTTTGCAGAGAGATCCCAGGGCTTGCTCTTGGGGGAGGATTTCAAGAGAGATTCAGGAACCAAAATAAAGCTGTCATTTTTTGACCCAGCCTTTCTTTTACATTGGAGGGCACAGGATTAAATCCAAGGCAGTGAAACATCAGCACACTGCGTGTCTTGCCACTGAAGGACTCAGGAGTGTGCAAAGAGCTTGAGAAAGGCCAGCCTGGGGGCTGCAGGGCACGACTGCTGCTTCAAAGCACAGGAATAGACATGCCTGAGGACAGAGTTGTCCCAGGATTGCTTTCTGGGAGTGGGTTGTGGGTATTTTGTTTGTACCATCAAGAGGCAGCTTCTCTGGGCAGGAGGAGGGAACCTCCTTATTGCAAATTCTGGGGGTTCTGGAGACCTGGGAGAAGCTCCAGGGAGTTATTTCTTAACCTTCCAGTCACCACAGGCAGGGGCAGTGACTGCTGCTCTTCAGCTGCCAGGGGTAAGAGAAATGGAGAAGCAAATCCCTTCTTCTTGTAGCAATCCCAGTGAGAGCCTGACCCTGAGAGCAAAGGCTCTGCAGGGAAGGCTGTTCCTTGGAGGGCTGCAAGGAATGATGAGCAGGTTTGTCCATCTCTGGCTCCAGCTTCACTCTCATTCCTGGGCTTGGAGAGATCTGGGAGGTCCACAGGGATTGATGGTAAGGAAGGGAGATGCTCCACTTGCAAAAATAGCTCTTTTGAGCAAATTTCTCCTCCTCCTGCAGATACAGTGTTCAAACTCAGAGAGGAGAGCAAGCTCCTTCGCAAGGCCCACCAGGAGGTTCACTCTCAGCTCCTCAATGCCCAGGTAACCAATGCCCAGGGGCTGCTTGTGGGACAGCCCTTCACTGGGGCCTGCATGCACATCAATATTCTCCAAACAATAAACTTCATCAGTGTGGTGAGTTGCCCACAGCACTGCTGAGAGGTGTTGGTAATGTAGGTCCATCCAAGTGAAATTTTCCAGCCTGGGATCTGTCCCAGCAGGTGAAGATCCAGGTGATGCTGCACCAGTCCCTGGGGTGGCAGGGAGCAAGAACCAGCATATTCCCTACCCTGGGACGCCTCCTGTCACCTACACACACCTCAGATACTTCCAGATGATGGTGAATTATCTTTATTGATGCCTATAAAGTTAATTGCAGGGAGAAACAGCAATGCAGAGGTGCCTTGCCTGGCTTGCTGACCCCTTGAACAGGCTTTGGATGGGTACAAGGTTTGCATCCCTCTGGCTTCTTCTGACTAGGAGCAATCCCTCTGAGTTCATATCTCATGAACTCTTCTTGGCTGCCTTCTCCTCATTCCTTTAAAGTCAGCTGTGTTGAGTGGTTTTGCTGGCGTTTGTTTTGTTGCTTTCAATGTTAATTTTAAGGTCAAGTTTCGGGGGGAAGGATTGAAATCAACAGAGCCTGCTCAGGAATTAATTTCCTGCTAAACTTTCCTTGCTGCTTGGAAGCTTTCCTGCTCAGCCCTGTCCCTAATTTGGTCTGTTTCCACGTACCCTGGCAGACACACAAAAAGCTCTCCCCCCTCATTTTCCTATAAATAACCAGGGTGGAAATGGGGACCTTTTCCTGAGTGGCTTTTTCAAGCCCTACTTTTCGGAATTGGAGCTGAAAGAAATAAGCTGCAGGAGAGAGTAAGAGCGTTGCATTTGCCTGCCAGTCCAGGAGAATTGATTTTCATTTGTCTTGCAAAGTAAATTGGATTGTCAAGTAGGATTATGCCAATTATTGTCAGCCCTGCTGAGGTGAGCACATCCAGGGAGGAATGCTGGAACTGGAAGGAAATGAGCTGACCTGAGGGTGAGTGTGAGGCACAGGAGGAGAGGGAGGCACAGCTAAGACCCAGATACAATTCTTGTGCCCAGGCAGGAGTTACACCAATGGCTCCTGCACTGAACAGCAGCAGGAAAGGACTCAGCATCACAGCTCAGCCCTGCCAGGGTCAAATGTGCAATAAAATAAGATGCAAGAATGGCAAAAGGGGAATACAGAATATCCATGAAGTCTGGAGGGAAAGCTGAAAACTAACTCAGGCTTGTCATTAATGGTTGTGTATTTTGTCCAACCTTCTGTATATATAAAATATATCTCTTTGGAGTCTTTCTGTGCCAAACAAGTGACATTCCCAGCAAGGACATCTTTAACCCTATTACTGTGTGATGTGAGGTTTCTCCATATCCCTCTCGCCCCCTCAGGCCCAGATGGAGGAGTTCAGGCAGCTCAAGGAAGCTCTACAGAAGATGCCAGGCTTCAGAGGAGGAGGAGGAGGAGGTGGGAAGGGGCAGCAGCCCGTGGTGCCAGCCCACAGCCCGCTGCAGCTGGGAAGGCAGAAGGTGTGCTATTCCCACGAACCCCCTGGGAGAGGCATTCAGCAGGGAGCTGGGGGTTTCCAGCATGGGGAACAAGCCCAGCTGCCCCCAGTTCAGAGTTTGCTGTTGTCCTTCCTTCCCTGCAGGCTTTCCCAGGGAACCAGGAGAGCAGCCCCCTTGGCATCCCACTGGCATCACCCATGTCCGGCTTCCAGAGGCCGGCAGATGTGCCGGTGCTGCAGGGACAGATCTCCTACAGCAGGGACGGCCCCAGGGCACAGCCAAACGTGCCCAACGTGCCCTTAGCCCACCCAAGCCCACCACAGGATGCCAACTCGCTGGCAGAGGCTGTGCCAGCGTGGCCGGGGCGCGGCGGGGACGGGCACGTGGTGCGCTTCACCCGCACCATGAACAGCCTGCCAAATGGGAGCCCAGTACGTTCCACGGCTGGGCTGGGGTGGCCTCTGCTCATGGAGATCCGTGGGGTGGGGTGTCCCACTGTCCTGGGGTGGGGACAGCTCTTGGCCACAGGGTTCAGTCCCCCCTGCACTTCGGGGTCAAGAGGGGTGGGATGAGGTTCTCATGCCAGAGCTGCAAAGAGGAAACCCTAAAAGCAGCCCCCTCAATTGGGGTGATTGGGAGGGAGGGATGGGAAGGAAATCTCTAAAAAAAGGCCATGAATTGCAGTGTGGCTGGACTGTAATTACAGTAACTATTATAAGGGCATTGGAGGGGGGGGGCGGGATAGGAGCTGTTTTCTTCTTCTTTTCTTGGAGATCCACCTCCCCAAGGCAAGCTCAGCTCACATAGGATCTACATTATTTCCTTTTGTCTTGGAAAGACAAGGACTTCTATTGCAGGCTGGGTTTGTTCTGGAGCACTTCTGAATGTTTGTTCTCTGATTAAGGGTTTTCTGGCCCACAAACCTGTCCAGATGCAAGATCTGGGGGTATCTGCTAAGATCAGGCCCTTGTGTATACCCCAGGTGTCTCCTCTGCAGGACATGAAGATGATAATGCACATTCAGGTGAAAAGCCACGAGGAAAGCCAGGCTCCTGCACCAGCCCTGCCTGGCCCCAGACAACCCTCTGCAGCAGCAAAGCTTCCCCTTCCAGACAGCCACCTCTCCACGGGGAGCAGACAGGTGCCCATGCAAAGGTGAGTCACAAATAACTCCTATTCTCAGCATTGCAGAATATTCTGCAATTGCAGAATATCTCAAAATATTCCTATTCTCAGCATTGCAGAAGGTACCAAAGAGCTGCCCCCCTGGGCTCTCTCTTCTTGTGTTTATTGTGGGTCTACTTGAAAGATGGTTGAAGGAACAACCTTTCTTTGGTGTGTTGCTGGTGTTGTCTAGCCAGGGACCAGGATCCTGTTGTGCTGGAGCAAACTGTTTACTCTCTCAGCAGCACTTGCAGGAGACTGGTTTGTTTTGGAAAAAGGGAAAAAAATGTCCCTTTGCAGCTGCAATTCGTCAAAGTCTGGCCGTAATCCAAAAAGGGACTCTGAAAATAGTGCTTCCTCCTTTAACTTATTTATCCCCTGTGTGTGTCCAGGTCGTGTCTGTTCCGTTTACTGGAGCAAACAGGATTTAATGCCTCTTTTATCTGTAGAGGAAGCTTCTGGATTTCATTCTAGATTCAGCCTGATCCTTTCTTCTCTCCTCCTTTTCTGGGTTCACTTAACCTGTAACCTTCCCAGGGCAGAGATTGTGCTTTGCTTATTGAAATGGCAGTGTCCTGCCCAGGCTGCTGTGACAGCCAGCATCTGCACAGGAGTGACAGCCCAGGAGATGCTCTGCTGGCTCAGGGAGGGACTTTGGGTGGCTGTAAGTGAGAGGGAGGTGCTGAGGGCAGAAGGGCTGCTCCTCAGCTCTGTAACCCAGCCAGGTTACCATCACCATGTGAGCCTGGGAATGCAAATATTGCTTTGCTTGGCAACTGGTTTTGGCGAGGACAGTGATCCCGGTGTGTTTGGTGTGCTTTGCTTTTCCTGGATGTGTCACCAGGGAATTGGGGAGCAGCTGGAGGCTGTTGTTTACACTGGGGGAGAGTTGTGAGAAGGAGCACAGAACCCAGCCCTGTCCTGCCAAGAGCAATAGGCACCTCAGAGGAGCACAAAGAGCCCCTGGATCCAAGGCCAGGAGGGGCTGCCTGGGCTGGCTGAGACCAGCACATTCCACAGGAGCTCCTGATGGCCACTTGGCATTTTGATGCTTTTATGCTGGGGGAACCTGAGCTGAAACCTGGGTGATGATTTTACTTACTGAAGGTTTCCTGTGCTGGCTTAAAATGCTGCTGAAGCTGCAGCCACTTGTCCTTTCTCAGCTTTTAAACACAGAAATTTCTTAAGTAGGTGCTGAAATCTCCTGTAGAAGACGGGCTTGACCAAGCAGTCACCCTGCTTGGAACTGCTCTGGCTTCCTCAGGTGTGAAGGGTTTGTTCAGGACATTTCAGAGTCCCTGTGACTGGGACTTCAGCCCTTCTCTACCCTTCTTTGCTTCTGAAACTGTCCCTGAGTAAGGATATTTGGCCGTTTGGTAAGAAATCATTCCCTCTGAGACAGCTCTGCCTTCTGGGCTTTCCCAGGGGTTCCCTCAAATGAATATGGAGATATTCCTTTTTTTCTTTGACCTCCAGTTACCTTCCATGCAGTGGAAACAGAACATTTTCACTGTTTGGGTTTGTACAGGGGCAGATGCATCCTATGGGAGAGTTTTATAAACAGATGCTGGTTAAAATATTCCTCCCAACTGCAAAGCTTTGGATTGTGGTTTTCCTCTGTATTTTGGAGGGGTTTTTTTCTCCTCATAGGCCAAAATTCTAGAGTTTTACTTTAGTAGCATCTTCATTTTCAATTAAGTTGGAACAACAAAGAGGTTTTGGTATTTTTTAAACCCTTAGATTTGTGTGTTTGGGTATGTGTGAGGCATGAGTAAGAATCTATTTAGAACTGGAGTTTATTGCTATGTAGATGTTATTGTATCATATGAATAACATTAAGGGAGCTCTACAATAAATTTTGTTTATAAAGCATGACTTCTTTTGTGCTATGTGACATGTTCTATTTCAAGCAGATATCACAGCAATAAATACAATCTGCTAGTTCCCCCAAAAAGTTAAATTAGGACAAACTTCTGCATGTGTTGGAGTATGTTTTTCTCTGCTTGCCATTATGAAAGAGCTTTATGAAACATCTCTTGACGTGCTGAGGCAGAGGGTTTATGTTTTGCTTCATCCCCTTGTTGCAGCTGGAAAGACATAGTTAACAAGGTGAATGCCCAGATGGATGAAGAACAAGCCCATGGTTACCCAAAGAACCTTCCCTTTGAGCCCCAGGAGGTGCAGAGAGGCAGCTCCCAGGCCCCCAGCCAGAAGAGAGGGGAAGAACATCCCCGAGCTGAGCAGGGAGGAGAGAAGGAGAGGGCGGACGAGGAGGAGCTGGAGATGGGTATGGTTTCCCTCATGGCAGGGAAGGAGCATTTCTCTGCAAACATGCAGAGCTTTGGCTGCCCCAGGCAGGTCGGGACAAATCCCTGCTTGGCACAGGGTGCAGAGCCTGGGGACACTGACTTTGAGGAGACATCACTAACTGTGCCTGTGCCTTGCAGATGCAGGAGTGATCGAGAGGGAGGAGCACTTGCACCCTCAGAAAGAGCCTGTTGTCCAGGAGCCAATGGTAAGGAATGAGAGAATCATAAAACCACAGCATGGTTTGGGTGGAAAGGGACCTTGAGGAGCATCTCATTCCACCAGACCAGGCTGCCCAGGGCCCCATCCAACCTGGCCTTGAAAAGCAGTGGTGCTCTGTGTCATCTGGATGCAGCCCTGGCTTGGAATGAGAGTCCAATCAGTCAATAACTACCCACAAGTTTCTATAAACTCCAAACTCCTGGAGGGATCCAGAGGGATAACAGAGACAAGGGGTTGTTTTTTTACAAGCACTGCCAGGCTTGGGGAGACAGGACTGAGTGCTCCAAGGCAGCACTCTGCTTGGTGGGAAGGCATCGAGCCTTCTGCCTCCTCAGGGGACATCCTGCCAGGTATTCACAGGAGGCTTTTCTTGCCCAGATGCCAGATGATGCTGCAGATCCTGCCCAGGATCCCAACAACCAAGGTGAGGATGAGTTTGAGGAAGCTGAGCTGGAGAGACCTGACTTCGAAGAGAAGGTGGGAGGTTTGGAGAAGTTCAAGGAGCCCAGCATGAAAGAAGAGACAAAGGAGAAGCCACTGAAGGTGACTGATGTGAGGGCAACCAGCAGGGCCAGGGAGGGATCCCCAGCTGTGGGTGGGGGGAGAAGACAGAGGGCTTAAGGACTCAAAACATCGTGTACCTGGATGGATCCCTAATCCCACTGCAAGGACGTGGCAGGCAGGAGAAACCCCTTTGTGAGTGAGAACTGGCAGGTTGGTCAGGCCAGAGCTTGTTCTGGCCTTGTCTTCTCTGCTTGTTGAAGTCACCCCTGGCATTTGCAACACCTACATGGCTGTAGAGACATGGGATAGGGGATGGCTCAGTCCCAGCTGTTCCTGCAGAGGGGCTGTGGCTTTTCATGCACTTGAGACCAAAAAAAAGCAGAGACAGCAACAGGAACCTGTGCTGGGGCTCTGGTCGGTGCAGCCCTGCAGTTCAGGCTCCTGCAGCAGTGACAGCACCACAGAGCTCTCCCTCCTTGTTTGCCTCCCTGCACATGGAATCCATTTACTTCACAAAGTGCTTCTTGCTGCCTGAAGCCAGACTCTGCATCAGGGAAATGTTGGCTTGTTTTGACAAGCAGCTGAGTGTTGCTTGTTTTAAAAAGGAGTGTTTTATCTGTCAGGCTTTAAAATCATGATTAATAGTGAGATTAAGGGGGAGAAAAAAAAAAAAAGAGAGACATCCAAGCCAATGAAATCAAACAAAAGAGCGATGCTGGCACCAAGAGAGCAACACCTCCTCGAGATTAGTGAAAATGTGGAAAGTTAGTGACATAAACACCTGGCTTTCAGATTGGGCTGGGCTGTGTTCCCTGAATAACTCAGAGATTCCCTGAAGTCCTGGGGCTTGAGGCAACAGCCCTGGGACCCTCGTGCTGCAGGAGAAAGCTCTCTCCACAGTGGAAGGAGCTGGGCAGTTGCTGCCAGCAGTTGGGAGGAGGGACTGGATGGAGAAATGTGGAGTTTGGGTTGCCTGATTGTCCCTCTGCTCCCCCTTGACTCCTGATGCAGCCCTGGGGCTCCAGTGCCAAGAGGCTGTGTCCCTGGCAGGGACTGGGAGCAGGCTGGGGCACTGGCAGCAGGCTCTGACTGTATTTTTCAGGATGCTGACAGACCTGCCAAGCCCAGAGAAGACCCAATGGATGACTATCAAGAAGATCAGGAGCAAGAAATTGTACGACACCAAGGTTCTTCCCCTTTCCCTCTCTGGTGTGCTGGTTACCTGCAATGTTGGGAGCTGGGAGCTGGGGAGGGCTCAGCTTTTGGGGGGCCAGGTGTGAGCACTGAGCTCAGGTTTGCCACAGAGTTGGGTCTCCAGAACAACCTGTGCTCCCTTTTTCAGGTGTTCAGAGTCCCCTTTGTGCTCTGTCTCCCCTCCTCATTTCTGTCTGCATCCATCTGCAGCAGCTGAGCTGTGGGATGCTTCCCAAGCAGGAACTGGGGGGAATTACAGGCTGTGCCACTAGGCAAGATCACTGTTTCTCCAAGCACGGGCTGGAGAGAATCACCCTGGTGCCTTCTGGCTCACGTGGATAGAAATGATCTTCCAGTCTCATTCATCCTCTCCTTGCCCTTTGTGAGTCATGCCAGGATATTAAATGGGCTTAAAACAGACAGGTTGATCATGGCAACACCTCTGTGTCTTGGCTGAGTGGCTTGCCAGTGACACCTGAAAACCCCTGGAAGAGGTGGATTCTCCCCTGTTCCCCCAGCTTTCTGAGGCTGGGCTGGTGGAAGAGCTGTCCTGGGAAGCAGCATGGTGTGCTGCTGGTTAGGGGCTCCTTTTCCAGGCCATGCTAATTTTCCTCTCCTGGCTGTTCCCTCTGCACCCAGGAGGATCACGGAGGGGAGGTGGATGACAATGATGACCTGGAGCTTGTCCAAGAGAGGAAGGATCGTGCAGGAATGCAGGGAGCTCATGGCAAGAAGGATGACTACTACTGAGAGATGGTGAAGGAAAACGGGATCCTCTAGGAATGAAGGGACAGGAACTCCTGGGAACTGGCTCCTGTATCCAACACTGCCCAGGACAAAGGCAGGAGGAGGGAACTCTTGCAGGCCCTAAGTAGGGGCCCTGCAGATGTGCAGAACACCGAGTGGGGGCCACTGGCTCTCCGGGCAGTGCCATGGAAGTGCTCTCAGACTGTAGGGATGGTTTTGTCCTGCTGCTTTTCTTAGAAGCACTTTTTGATTTACTGTGTTCTTCACCCTCTTGTTTTCCATATCCCCTCCCAAGCTGGAGAGGAGGGGTTTTTTGTTGGTTTGGGGGTTTTTTACCCCCCTGGGCAGCAGAGGAGTGCCTCCCCTGCTCCCTGGACTTACTCGACTGATTGCTAATACAAAGGAATCTCTCTTCATAAAGTCTTTTGCTCAGTGGTGGTTCTTTTTGCTCCCCCCAGAGTGGGTGGGGAGGGAGTTAGAGGAGGTTGTGCTGCTCTTTGTGTGGAGCAGTGCAGGGTGATAACCAGCCCTGAGCTCCCACAGACGTGACCATGTGCCAGCAGTGTGTTTGTGCCTGTGTGTGTGTGGGAATGACTGGACCCTCTTCCTGGTGCAGAAACCTTCCCAGTGACTGGGAATAGAACCCTGTGGAGTTGTCCTTTCCTTGGCCTTGAGCTGTGACAGCCCTGCTGGGCTTGGAGCCTCCCCATCTAATGCTGTGCCTCTTGGGCTGGTATTGCTGCTGCTCCCTGAGTTCCTGGAGGTGTGGGCTGGCCTGAGCTAGGACAGGCTCTTCTGTGGTGGTGGCAGGGACTGCCACACAAAGAAACGGGAGAGAAAGAGTGTTTGCAGGCCAACTAATTCAATTCCATCCTGTTCAGCTCATCTCCAGTCTCCCAACACTTGACAGGGAGCTAAGATCAATTCTGGTTCTTCTAGACAGGACAGGGAGCTAAGATCAATTTCGGTTCTAGACAGGACAGGGAGCTAAGATCAGTTTTGGTTCCTCTAGACAGGTTTTAATCAGCTAAGTTGGGTATTTCCAGTGTTCTGTTGATGCAGTAGATTGAAACCCGTGGCATTTCACTTGGTCTCCAAAAGACACCTTACCTGACCTCAGGTAAAAGAAGGGATGAGTCAGGTGGAGTGCCTGGGAATTAAAATGGAGGCAGCTGAAAGGAGAGTGGGCTTAATCATGACATCTCAAAGGCCAGGCCCTGGTTTAGTCACCCTGACAGGGCAGAGCTCTCACACTCCCTGCCCTGTGCAAGAACTGTGTCTGAGCTGCCTCATCCCCATGCTGGGAGTCCTGCACTCTGAGACCTCGCTCAGCAAATGAATGGTTTCAATGTCATCACCTGGTAAAAGATCAGAGGAGACATTTTTGGTCTCTATTTCAATTAGTGAAGCTTTTCTTAATCCCTTGTTTGGGGGCATATTTTGTAAGCACTTTTAGACACTTGGGAAAACAATATTTATTTCCCAACAAGCTCAGTCTTTTTTATTCTGACACTATTGATTTCTTTTTTTCTTCCACTGGTTGTAATGGAGCTTGAAATTTACATTTCATAGGTCTTTCTGGCTCTTCATTTTTATTCTGCTTGTGTTTCTTACCAGCACCATCAACTCCAATGCAAGTCCAGCTCTGGGGCAGAGTGGAGTAGTCAGAATAAGCAAAGGTGCCAGAGGCAGAAGAGCTGTCAGTGGCAGCTCCAGGGAGCCTGGGAAGTGATCTATCAGCCAAGGTCACTAAGGAGCTCACTGCAAAACTCCAGTGGGGTTTAAGGCATCCAAAAGTGCCTTGAAATGGTTAATGCTGCTTTAGTGCTTTCTGTGCCAGCCCTGCTGAATGATGCAATGCTGCTGGGCCTCCAGTGCCTGCTATAAATAGCACATTCAGAACAGATTAGCTGGAGTTGCAGTTACTGGTTCAGAGCATTCTGGTCAGAAATACCTCCAGTTCTCAGCTGGGTGCTGAGATGTCATTGTTCCACAGCTCAGGGCAGGATCCATGGCCACACAGACTGTGGTGTGAGAGCCAAACCTTGGTGCCCAAGCTGCCCCAGCGAGGTATTTAGTACAGCTCTGTGCCTGCTGCAGTCCATTCACTCCTCTGCCATGCTTCCCTGAGCCTGTGACTGTCAGAGCACAGAAGTTCAGACCCTACTGGAGGAGAATCAAGCCCTGGAAATAGAAGCCCAGTGGGGGAGAGGCTGCACTCTGACTCAGACTGCCAGAGCTATGTCGATTGGGAGGCAGATTCTCTGTGTTTGCATGTCTAGGATGAGTAATCCTCAAAGTTATGACTTGGAGGGAAGTGTAGCAGCTCAGGCCTAAATGTAAAGCTCCCTGCTAGGAGGATGCTTTAGCAACCATATGTCATATGCTGCCCTTAGCTGAGAGCTGATCATCCCTGCTCTGGGGATTGTCTGCCCTGGCTGTATCTGAGACTAAAATTAGCAGTGTTGCATAAATGGTGAGCTGTGGCTGGTTAGTGCTTCCTTGCCTGGCCCACAGCAAGCTGCCCCCATTTCAATACTAGCTCACTGTTTCCTCTAACAGGAGACAAGAAACCCAGTGGAGGAGAACCAGAAAAGCTGAAAACCCGTGGTGCTGGGTCTGTCTGAAGGCCTATAATGCCATCTGGGATGCTGCTGGTTTTGCTGTGCTGCTGGGGGTTCACTGCCTGAAGCCACTCATGGTGTTTAAGCCTGGGCAGTGAAGTGTTGAAGTGAGGATGTGAGAAGTCCAGGCTGAGTTTTACTGCACGCTGGGGCACAGAAGAAGGTCTTGGGAAACAGCTGGATTGCTAAGAGAGCAAACAAAGAGACAAAAGATTCATATGAAGCCAGAACAGGCAGGCTGACCAAGCCAAAGCATGAGGGTTTGCTTGGCTCTTTCATAACTAATTGTTCTGTGCTCAGAGACAGTGCAGGGCCAAAGGACACGGTGCAGAGGGGCTGGTTAACCTGAAGGGCTGCTATAAATCTTTTGATGGGTTCAGGCTCTTCATTGCTGTGCCAGCTCTTTCCCTTCCCTGTACCACGTGCCAGACCCTCCTGCTGGATCTCTCCCAGAACTCAGTGCTGTGTTAACCACAAGCACCCTCAGGGGCTGGTGCCAATCCCTTCCCTGGTCATGGAAACGATAACAATCTGCTCTTGGGAGTAGCACACAGAGTTTAAGGAGGCAAAACTCGCTCAGTTTGGCTCCAGCCGTTTCCTGAACAGCCTCACATTTCTAGGGAAGGGCTTTCAGATCTTCAGGTTTCTCTCTAGCTGGAATTCCACAGGTAAGTTTGCCTCAGCCACCAGCAATCACCTTCAGCACCTCTTATTGCTCCTGTAACTGAGGGTTTTCCAAGGAGAGCAGCCATAACTACAACTTCAGCATCCTTTTCTATGGGATCCTATTTTTTGATTGATACCTATTGATACCTCCTGGTATTAGGAGATTTCTAGCAACTTTTTATAGGCTAGCAGACACCCCTATTAAAGTTGCTCAAGAACTAGATGTGGAAATAACTTATAATAGTATTGTAAAATGAAAGATTTCATTAAGAAGCATATGCTTTAATAGGCCAGTCTTTCAGACAGGAAAAGGTGTCCTGATGTCAGACCATTGAGTCATGTTGATGTGCATCAGAAAACAAAACTATTTAAATGAATACCACATTGCTGCAAATTACACTTTGTGTGTATGCATGTAACACCCTCCATGGAGTGTAAGGTGTATGATTTGGGTTTGGTTTGGTTAAGGCTATGAAATGGAAATAGGCTTTGGAATATTATTTTTGTTATATTCTCAACTTATGTAAAATAATAAACACTTCAAGAAAAAACTTGCACAGTAATCTGCAGATCTCGTGTTTCCAAATAGGTAACCCAGAGAAAAACTACAGCAATGTGTTTAGGCACATTTATGGGGGTTTTAACCACTTAACCACATAACTATTCTATTTCACAAGTTAAATAGAGGCAAATGCTTACGTTTTGGTATAAAAACTGAAACAAGACCCTATGTAAAATCTGATCAAAATACAAACAAAAAAAAAGAACCTGCTTTATTTTTGGTTTGAAATGAAAGCTGTGACTGCAACTTTTACCAGTTTAAGGATTCAAAGGATCTTCAGACACTGCTTAGATCTGTGTTTTTATCATTGTTTCCTTAGAATTCTTTTGTCTCCACATTTGGACAAGCTGGTACCCTCGTGTACATCTCTCAAGGTCGCTCGGAGAGCATTAATTACGGTGTAATGCTGGGATGGAGCACTGCTGTCTCCTGCTGTGCTGCACAATCAGCTTGCTGGCTCCAGATCGCAGGGATGGCTCTGGGGCTGCTGCTGCTGCAGAGAGAGGAAATGGCATTTGGCAGAAGACAGGAGGAAGAGGAGGATCCTTTCTCCTTCAGTCTCCCAGCCTGCACTAAGACCCAGAGAGTTGTCGCTGCTCTCAGCTGACCTCCTGGGGTGTCTTTCTCTCTGTATGACATCCCTGCTGATCACATTTAAATTTCCAGTGCCAAGAGCTAAAAACAGCCTGCATCTGAAGGTAGAACCATTAAAAAAAATAACTGTGTAATCTCCATTTCTTTGAACAAGGTTTGCATCAGCTTGGGGGGAGCTCTGCCACATCCCACGGTCCTGCTGTGGACCACAACCCTGCTGGTGTGAGCCCTGGAGGGGGCAGAGGCACCGCGGGCACATTTTGGGGGGGTTTAACCATGTAACAGTGATAATGATTGTATTTTTACAAGTTAAATATCTACAAATGCTTATGTTCTGCTATAAAAACTGGAACAGGAGCCTGT
>JAWWEE010000052.1:5262817-5276228 GCA_035221455.1 Xenops minutus | reverse complement strand
AGAGAATCCCCCTTTTCCTCTCTAAAGGTGGACAGAGCAGCAGGCACACACACACAAAAGCCAAAACAAATTAACTCCGCTTCTTATTTCACTGAAAATCATTGATGCCCCTCAAACTAACGCTGTGCAGTTGTACTTGGTGACGCCCAGGGTGGGCCAAATTTCGGCTCCTGGGGGTTGTAATCACTGGTGTCTGGGGTGGGCTGAATTTGGGCTCCTGGGACTTGTAATCAGCAGTGCCCGGGGTCAGCCAAGCCAAATTTCAGCTCCTGGGGGTTGTGGTTGGTGATGCCCGAGGAGGGATGGGCTGAATTTTGACTCCTGGGGGTTCTAGTCAGTGGTGCCCGGGGTGGGCCAAATTTGGGCTCCTGGGGGTTGTAGGTGGCAGTGCCTGGGATGGGCTGAATTTGGGCTCCCGGGAGCTGTAATCGGTGGTGCCTGGGGTGGCCAAGCCAAATTTCGGCTCCTGGGGGTTGTGGTCGGTGTTGCTCAGGGATGGATGGGCCCAATTTGGGTTCCCGGGAGCTGTAATCAGCAGTGCCCGGGGTCAGCCAAGCCAAATTTCGGCTCCTGAGGGTTGTGGTTGGCGATGCCCGAGGAGGGATGGGCTGAATTTCGACTCCTGGGACTTGTAATTGGCAGTGCCCAGAGCAGGCCGAGCTGAATTTTGGCTCCCGGGAGGTGTAGACGGTGGTACCCGGGGCAGGGCAGGCCCAATTTGGGCTCCTGGGCGTTGTGGTCGGTGTTTCCCAGGGATGGATGGGCCAAATTTCGGCTCCTGGGCGTTGTGGTTGGTGTTGCCCAGGGATGGATGGGCCAAATTTCGGCTCCCGGGAGCTGCAGGCGGCGGTGCCCTGAGCAGGGCAGGCCCAGTTTGGGCTCCTGGGGTTCTGGACAGCGGTGCCCGGAGCGGGGCAGGCCCAATTTCGGTTCCAGGGGGTTGTAATCGGCGGTGCCCGGAGCAGGCCGAGGGGAATTTGGGCTCCCCGGAGCTGAGCCCGGCAGTGCCCAAGGCAGGGCAGGCCCAATTTCAGCTCCACATAGCCGGGCCCGGGGTGCCCTGAGAAGGGCTGAGCCCAATTTGGGCTCCCAGGAGCTGCAGGAGGTGGTACCCAAGGCAGGGCAGGCCCAGTTTGGGCTCCCGGGGTTCTGGACAGCGGTGCCCGGAGCAGGCCGAGCCCAATTTGGGCTCCCCAGAGCCGAGCCCGGAGCGGGGCAGGCCCAGTTTGGGCTCCCCGTACCCGAGCCCGGCCGTACCCGAGGCAGGACAGGCCCAATTTCAGCTCCCCAGAGCCGAGCCCGGGGTGCCCAGGGAGGGACGGGGTGAATTTGGGCTCCCCGTCTCCGAGCCCGGGGTGTCCTGAGAAGGGCCGAGCCCAATTCGGGCTCCCCGTCTCCGAGCCCGGGGAGGGATGGGGTGAATTCCAGCCCCCCGATCCCGCGGTGCCCGGGGAGGGAGGGATGGGTGAATTCCAGCCCCCCGATCCCGCGGTGCCCGGGGAAGGAGGGATGGGTGAATTTGGGCCCCCCGATCCCTGGTGCCCGGGGAGGGACGGATGTGGTGAATTCCAGCCCCCCGATCCCGGGGTGCCCGGGGAAGGAGGGATGTGGTGAATTCCAGCCCCCCGATCCCGCGGTGCCCGGGGAAGGAGGGATGTGGTGAATTCCAGCCCCCCGATCCCCGGTGCCCGCAGCGGGCGGGCCGAACTACGGCTCCCGTGGTGCCGCCGGGGGCGGAGCGGGCGGGGCGGCCCCGGGGTCGAGCGGCGGCCGCTGCGGCTGCGGCAGCTCCGGGGGGGCCTGGGCCCGGCCGGCGACAGCGGTGAGCGGAGAGAGGGGAACGGGGGAGCCGTGAGGGGGCCGGGGGTGCCGTGAGGGGGCTGGGGGTGCCCTGTGTGTGCCCTGCGTGTGTTCGGTGTGTGCTCCGGGGGTGCCCTGTGTGTGCTGAGGGTGCTCGGTGTGTGCCCTGTGTGTGCTGGGGGTGCCCTATATGTGTTCGGTGTGTGCTCCGGGGGTGCTCGGTGTGTGCTGAGGGTGCTCGGTGTGTGCTGGGGGTGCCTTTCGGGGGCCGGGGGTGCCTTGTGTGTGCCCTGTGTGTGTTCGGTGTGTGCTCCGGGGGTGCCCTGTATGTGTTCGGTGTGTGCTGGGGGTGCCCTCCCTGTGCTGAGGGTGCTTCGTCTGTTCCTTCCCTGTGCTGAGGGTGCTTCGTGTGTGCCCTTTGTGTGCTGGGGGTGCCCTGTGTGTGTTCGGGGTGTGCTGAGGGTGCCCTGTGTGTGCTGAGGGTGCTCGGTGTGTTCCGTGTGCCCTCCCTGTGCTGTGAGTGCAGCGTGGGTGCTGTGGGTGCTTCTTGTACCCTCCGTGTGTTCCTTCCCTGTGCTGAGGGTGCTCGGGGTGTGTTTTGTGTGTCCTCCCTGTGCTGAGAGTGCTTTGTGTGTGCCCTCCCTGTGCTGTGGGTGCTCGGGGTGTTGTGGATGCTCCCTCTGTCCTGGGTGCTCTGTTTGCCCTCCCTGTGCTGTAGGTGCCCTCCCTGTGCCCTCCCTGTGCCATGGGTGCTCCAGGAGGGTGGCCATCCCATCTGAGCCCACTCTGTGCAGTGCTGGTGCCACCCGAGCCCCTTTCCCTGCCTTCCCTCCCACTCTGCTTTCCCCCCTATCCCTGCCTTTCCCCCCTATCCCTGCCTTTCCCCCCTATCCCTGCCTTCTCCCCTTCCCCTGCCTCCTCCCCACCCTGCCCAGGCCGCTGTAGAGCAGCAGCTGCTGCTCCTCCCGAGGATGAAGGAGGGACAGGAGCAGGCACAGCCCTTGGGGAAGGGCTCTGGGGGGTTCTGCGCTCTCCCAGGTACGTGTGTGGGTTGTCCCCATTGTCCCCCGTGGCTTAAGCCGGATCAGCTCTCCCTGCTGCCTTGAGCCGTGCTGGGGCGTGCCCGCTGGCTCCTGCTGCCTTTCTGTGCCTTCTGAGGGATGTGAGCACACATCCTGCCCCCAAACAGGTACTGCAGGTAAGTCCTCGCTTGCGCAGGTGGGACCTGAAACACCGGCGGTGGCTGCTCCGGGGTGTTTTGTGTCCCTGCAGCGTGTGCCAAGTGCTCGGTGCACTGAAGCACGTGGGGCTTTTTCTCTCCCGTGTTCCTGTGATATTTGCAATCCTCCTGGTCTGAGGGACAGTCATGGAAGGGAGGGCTGGTCTTAAACCCGGAGAAGTTGGTCCAGCTGCACTGGAAGCAGTAAATGTGTTTGCTCTGATTTCCCTGCAGACACTGAGCTGCAGAATTACTTTCTCAGTGTAACAAATCCCAGTTTCTACCTCATTGAGAAATGAGTGAGCTCTGGCTCACCTTCATGGAGGTCACTTGAGCTTGGCTTTACTGCTCAACCTTCTCCCTTTTTGGCTAAGAGCCTCATTACATCCTCTGCACTTCTCTGTTGCTATAGGAGGAGTTTATTTGGCTCAAAGAGACACCATTTTTCTTTCTGCTCTCTTTAGCAGCTCTTTGGTTTCCTAAAACTGCTTCTTATGGGGAATGATGCAGTTGTTTGTCCTTCTAGGACCTTCCTCCAGACTTGATTACCTGTTGAATTTTTCATTCATGGTTTCAGAGTTTAGATGAGTGAATTGTCAAGGGATGCAGAAATCAGAAAGGCAAAGCTTTAATAGCTTTGGCACAGCTAGAGAAGTTCTTACCCTGTCGTGAGCTCTGCTTTCTGTTCTGAGGTGTTTAGGTTTGTGTCTGGAGCAGGTAACTTCTGTTGGGCAGGTGGTGGTTCTTCCTTGACTAACAGGGAAGTAGATTGGGTGTCAGTAACTCTCTGTAGTCCCAGCCCTACCACTGGTATATTTTCAGTACCTTATGCCTGTTTTCCATACTAGTCTCGTCTGTTTCTGTGGTGGAAGGACGTAAATTCCTTTAGGACTGAATTGTGGCTGCAGCATATTAAGGGTTTCCCAGTTCTCCCTCTCTTTTTTAGGTTGCACAAAGGTAAATGTTTCCAATCCCTTCCTCTTTGCACAGCACAGCTCTCTGAGTCACTGACATGAGAAGAATCTTCGTACTTGTGTGATATTTGGCTTGGCTTAATTCTCTGCTTATTCTGATATTGCTGTATAGCATCATGTTTTGACATTTATTTTGAGTGCATGTTTGAAGCTCTGTGACGGTGAAAATCCTGTGCCAAATTTGTGTATAAGGAATCTGTTATTTTCCTACTTTGGTCTGCAGTGGCCACTGATCCACTACTGGGATTGTCTGGGATAGAACTGGGAGGCCATGGACAGCCCCCTGCCACTGAATCCTGGACAAATGTCTTGGAAGTTGCGAAACTTGTGGAAATGCTATCAGTATGGTGCTTGCAATTGTCTCCTTCCATTTTTCCTTGGAAAGGGGCATGTCCATAGCTTTCTAAGCTGCCTTGATCAAGAAGTGGGTGGCTACAGGACCCCTATGGGGTGTTCAGGGCTGTGACAGTTGTCTCTGAAACGAGCTTGTCTTGTGTTTGTGTACCTTTAGTGTTATTATTATTAGTATTGGTTGCTCACAGAAACCAGCCCTGGTTTCTCTGAAGTTGAAGGCTTTCTCCAACCTAGTTCAGCTCTCTGAGGTCGTGTTGTCCCTGCCTGTTCCCATCAAATCTGTTTGCCTTGCTCATCATCTCTGCTCCAGAACTGCTCCTGGGCTCTGGCAGGATTCAGGGGCTGAATGTGACTGTGCCACTCACAGCAGTACTGATCATGCCTTTTCATTTTCAGCTGCTGTTTTCCAGGGATCCAGGAATAGAATGGAAAGTCCTGTGAGCAGACAATCTGAGTTCTAGTTGCTTTTTGGGGCATTTTTGGAGGGGCCAAAGTGTTGTAATACTCCATGATCAGAGGGGAGACCAACACACCTTTCCATATAGTCATTAGAAGCTCTGATGGGAAAGAGGTCACTGGATACTCTTTTTTTCCTTAAACAAAGAGAAAGTGGAGTGTTTTGGGAGACTCACAGAATTTAAACATTTCTTTCCCCTCTGTAATGAGAGTTGTAGTGGTGTTTGAAATTTCCAAGAACACAGAAAAAGTCTTCCAGCATTTAGACTGGAAAATGGCATCCATCAAGTTAGGTGTGTGTGAGCAGGACAGTCAATTACTTGATCTTATTGATTCAGTGGTGTGACCCCAAGGAATGCAGGGATGGATCCTGGATCGTGGGTTGGTACTTTCTTCTTTCCTGTGACTAGCATGGGCCAGTCTGTGGAGAGCAGAGCTGGAATGTGTGAGCTTTTCTCCTGGCCCTGCCACCAGTTCCATGTGGAGCTATGGCTCCATTTCCCATCTGTAAAGTGTTCCTGTGTTCTTTAAAACAGAGCTTGTAAAATGCACAAACTTGCAAGTGAATTGTGTACGTGCTGACCCCCCCAAACCTTCCCTGAGCACCGGGGAGGAAAGCAACAGCTACTGCTCAATTCCTTCTGCTCCTACGCAGCCAACATCTCTGTGGCCAAAGGCATGTCAGGATAGATTAGACTTAAACCTCTTGATCTGCTTTCAGAGCACAGAAAGGGCAAGTTCCAGGCTGAAAATGGGCAGGAGTGCAGTGCTGACCGTTCTGAAAGCCTGGAGGGGGTCTGGGGTTGGTAGGATGAGCTCCCAAGGCCCATCAGAGATCCAGCAGGTTTTGTGCTCAGCTCACTTTTTGCCAGTCTGAAGTAGCTACTTTTCGTTTGGAGAAGTTGGAGGAGGTCGTGTTCCTGACTCAGATGACTTGTAATCCTGTTGTACCACCATTGCTGAGGGTTCCAGTGTCTAAATACCTGTGAGCAGCCCTATCACAAAGCCACAGCACTGTGTTTTCTCAGCTCACTGGTCTACCACCTCTCTATTTGCAGGGCTTCAGAATTAATTCCTCTTGATTCTTCTGCTCCTGCAGAAAGTCAGTCTTTTGATTTTGAATGACTTGTGGGGGCACTCACAGCCTTTCTGGACAGGCAAGGCAATTGTGTAATTAGATAGGAGGTTTATGAACTTTTAAATGACTTAACTCAGGTTTTAATGGTAAATAGGAGTTGATAGGTGGTGTGAGAGAGATGCAAGACCTGAGTCTTACCAGGGCTCAACACCATCAGCTCTGGGCCAGATGGTCTTGCCTCTGAGAAATACATTAGAGCAATGTCAAGTAAGAGCACAGTTGAAATCCGCTGCCAAGACAGATTTCTCACTGTTGGAATATGTTGCTGTCTGATCCTCTATTTCTAGATGATTGAAAATAGTTCTGGAAGGGGTTTTGCTGAGGCCACCTAGTCCATCCTTTTCCACAAGGCATGATAAAATACACTGAAACCCTTCCTGATAGATCTGTTAAGCTTGCTCTATAAGTAATGGAGATTTTCTAGCTGCTCTGGGTGGGTTGTTTTAGACTTTATTAAACTATTCTTTTATTAATTATGGTTTTTGTCAGTGTTCTGGGCACAGAAGGACCTGCAAGGGATGCAGGTGGTTGACTATTGACCTCTCAATGCCAAAGGCCAGAAAAGTGATGGTGATTCTTGGCAGGAGATGGGATGCAATGCTACTGAGTTTTTGCTTTCCTTACGCCACAGGGATCTTTCATAGAGGACATGGGAAAGTTAAAATACCATTCTACCATTTTTTCTATGTAAAGTGAAAAAGACCTTAATTCAAACTTAGCAAATAATTGCTTTTTTTTCATTAAAAACATTACCTAGTGGTTGTGGTTGGGGGGGTGTTGTGTTTGTTTTTACTGTAATGCAGTGTAAATTTAACTCTGAAATCTGCTATTGAGGAAAAAGTGGACTCTCATCAGCCCCAGCTACTGAGCTTTTCAAGGCTGGAGGCAACAATCTGCAAACTGTCGGGTCCAATTAAAGCAAATGGCTGGAGCTGTTTTTTCTCCCTCCTGGAGAGAACACAGTTCATCAAAAGCCAGAAGGAAATTTCATCGGGCTCCTGAGCAATTATCTCGTGGGATGTAATAAGAGAGATCCACTAGATGCCCAGTGTGAACTTTCACTTATAATCACTTTTAATTCTCCAGTGGGCAGATGAGCACTGATCTCAGCAATTTAAAGCCTGAAGTTTTTCTTTTCAATAGAAGCTGGTAGAGGGAACTTGTTCTTTTGTAGGGTTTGACTGATGTGGACTTAGAAATCTGAATTTTGAACATCCCTGACCTTGCAGAAGTTATTCCACCTTTGTGTGTGTGGTGGGTTATCCCTGGTAGCTGAGCCCCACAGAGCTGGACTTCATCAGGTAGAAGGGTTGCTTGAGAAGGCAAAGACTGATTCCAAACACTCCCCTTCCTGTTTCTGCCCCAGTTTTTATTCCTGAGCACCACATCATGTTGGTTATCCCTGTGGTCACTGGGGGTCAGCTGTCCTGGCTCTGTTCCCTCCCAAGTTCCTGTGTTCCCTCAGCCTCCCACTGCCAGGGAGGGCAGTGTGAGAAACAGAAAAGGCTTCAATGCTCTGGGAGCCCTGTTAGGACCAGCTAAAGCACCCCTGTGTCACCAACACTGGTCCCAAATCCAAACCAGAGCACCTGCCAAGCTGCTGTGGAGAAAATGAAGTCAATCCCAGCCCAAAGCAGCACGCTGGGGTGTTCCACAGCTTCTCTTGGTGGCAGCCTGTGACAGATGGTTATCTTTGTCCTGCTGCTGGTGTTTCCCAAAGGTAGTGTTTGCATTTGTATGGTTTAGAGCAAATATTGACCATTGTGCAATGGGGTTTGTTTGGTGGTCTAGTCCATTAGCACAGAGCTGGTTCATTGAAGCTCCTGAGCTGCTGGGGGATGTGTGGCTGATACTGTCACTTCCTTTTTAGTTAATTTGGACACTCATTGCTGACAAAAATCCCTCCCTGGGCCATGGAACTTGGTGACAAACCAGTTTGGACCGAGGCTGTGCAGATCAGGGCTTAGTTTGTGAAGCAGGTTCACTTTTCTGTGCCTTTTGTCATGGCAGGGGGGTTGGAGTTTGAGTAAAGTGCCAAGTGAAGGTTCAAGGCCAGCTCAGTGCAGTTGGCTCTGTGTCCACTGCAGCTGTTGGGTCCTGCCATACCCATCCATAATGAACCCAAAATGTAACTTCTCTATAACTTCTTCCTTTTTTAGGATCTATTCTGAGCTTGTGTGCCATTTTTAAGGTAACCAGAATGCTGGGATCAGAATTCTCAGAAACTACTGGTCTTGAATATTAATAAATTTGCTGGTGCTTCCTTTAGTCTTCCATCCTGTAACAAGGTGAAAGAATAGATGGTAAAGCAGCATGATAACCACTGAAATATTGCTCCTACAGCTTGAAAGGGAAGGGAACGTTCCCCTCTCTCCATAACAACTCAGTGCTAGAACACAATCAGTGTAAATGGAATGTAAAATTCAGTGTAGGCAAAACAGATCAATGGGCTGGCATTTGTAAAGGACAAGTGTTGATTGCAGAGATAAAATGCTCTCGGTGGGACTCTGAGCAGAGTGCCTGGCTCGTTATTTTTAGCATTTCCTCCCCCTGTGTCCCGTGTCTCAGGATGTCAGGATGTGTCCCTGCTCTCGTACGGTGACGCTGAGATGACAAGATATTAATCCCTGAGCAAAGGCATATTAATCACCTGCTTTATTCTGTTTATGTAATGCAGTTAAATATACTTTGGGAGCAGGTGAGGTTTGGGGCCTGGGAATGATTTAACCTCACAGGCTTTTTCTTGATTGATTGCAGCTGCCCCATTTCTGATTTATATTTTTTTCAGCTGAGACTAATTTATCAGTAGAATGGCTTCGTTTATCTGCTGTTGATATTTAAGCCACAAAAACATCATCTGCTCTTCTCTCCCTCCCCTCTGCCAGAGATGCCATTTTGCAAAATTTAGACTAAACAAGATTCCTGACTGCACAAGGGAAAGGGAAGAAAAGTATCATCGAGTATCATTGTGGCTCTTTAGTGGAATATCATGGAATATCACAGAATGGTTTGGGTTGGAAGGGATCTTAAAGCTCATCCAGTCCCACCCCGTGCCATGGGCAGGGACACCTTCCACTATCCCAGGGTGTCCCAAGCCCCTTGGACACTTCCAGGGATGGGGCAACCTGTGCAAGGGTCTCACCACCCTCAGAGGGGTGAATTTCTTTCTAATATCCCATCCAAACCTTTCTGTCAGTGTGAAGCCATTTCCCCTTGTCCTGTCACTGTAAATAGTCTCTCTGTTAAATAATATTAAATTATTCCCTCCAGCCGATTCTGCAAATCCTTTTGCTGGGCTGGAGGGGCATCAGAGTGGACAAGGAGAGAGATTTACAAGTGGTAGAGCTGGGTATTGAACTGGTGGGAGTTGTAGCAGGGATAATAAAATGCCATGGGCTTGGCAATAGTCTCCGGACTGGAAACTGCTGGAAAATGAGAATACCAGGGTTCAGGTGTGGTGGGAGGGTCTCTCTGGGTTTGGAAGTGCCTAAGGCAGCACACCTGGGCAGTGCTGAGGAGTCCTGGCTTCACCTGGGAGCCAGAGGGACACCAAAGCTGCAAGGCAGTGTTTGTGTGGTGGTGGGTCCAAAAGGGTTATTTACTGTGTGCTTTGCTGGGTTTCTGTTCAGTTTTCATTTAATAATGACTATATTTGTGGGAATTGTTTGTGTTCTTGAGAGCAATTTCACTGTGCCCTGTGTGCTGAGAAGAAAAGGGAAAGGTAAGCCTGAATTTGAGCTTTTTTGGCATGAATATTAACTTTGGTAATTAACTTAGCAGCTTTGAGCCTTGGACTCAAAGGGCTATTTGATCCTGGTTGTTTTCTGTTATTAAAGAATACAAAAGTATTAGTTGGGGAGGTTGGAGAATTGAGGCTTGAGTGAGCTGCTGTGAAAAGCCCCTGTAATAGAAGCTCTGCTGCAGCCACCCCCACGTGTGTTCAGAAATGATGTGCAGAAATGAGAGAAATGTCCAAGCCTGAGCCTGGGCTGCTCTTTTGGAGAAATGTGGGATCTGCAGTTGCCTAAGGAAGCGTCCTCTGGATAGGCAGATCTCTACAGGGGGGAATAATTCACCTGAGAAGACAATTCAAACAGCAAAACATATGTAAAAGGAAAAAAACCTGGTGTTTTTTTTTTTTATTTTTTTGAACACTTTCTCTATTTGCCTTGCTGTTCAAATAAGGTGATGACCGAGTTCCATGCACTGATTTTGTCAGCTGTTTACAGCACTCCTGGGTTCTGTTTGCTGTGCAGCCACAACAGCAGCAACCTTTGCCTCCTGCCAGGTGGATATTGGGGTTGTCTCTAGAGCACTTTCTACCAACAAAGCAATTGAATATTGTCAGGAATTTGCCAATATTGGACTGAAGGTGCTGAAGTGTTTTTCTCTTGCTCCAGTGAAGTGTTAGTGGGATTTCCTAGGAATGGACTCCCAGATATGCCTGGGCTGCTCTTTCCTGTGTCACCGTAGACAAGGTCAGAATGTTACATCAGGATTCAGAAATATGCTTGTGTTTTGTAATGGATTATTTGTTCATACTTACTTTATATTCCCATGGGAATCTGATGTTTTCTCTGTGAATCATTTCTGGCAGCTATACCTATCCTTCCCTGGAATAATTATGACCCAGACAGCATCAAGGGAGGAGTATTTGCTTCAGTGAGTGAAACATTTCCACTTAGGAAGCAAATAATGCTGCTCTGGCAAGGTTCAGCCTCCAAGAGCACTGTAATTCATCTCGTAAAGATTTTGAGCAGTCCTTTACTCTTGTTCTGCATCTCCCCTGCGGAGCAGATGGGAATGCAGAATGCATTTGGTGCATTCTTGTGTGGAAAATGGAATATTTGCATTAGGAAGGTGGCCTTGGATCAGCCAGCAAGGGGTTTTGGTGGGATCTTTGCAGCACAGACGACTCCACTAAATAGGATTCAGCATCACAGGTGTACACTGAGCCACAGCAGTGTCCAGAAGGGCTGGGAAGGGGCACAAAGTGGGGGTTTGCCTGTCTGTAGGTCCCACTTTTCTGGGAGCCGAGGTTGGCACCAAGCTGTTGGACTGCTCTGTTTGTGTCACTGTCACATGCCAGCCTGCCCTGCTGTTCCAGGTAGCAAGGGATTATCCTCCTTTGTGCTGCAGAGATTTAAATTTTGTGGGTTTGTGGCACAGCCTGGAATGTTCTTTAATGATGAATAATTGCTGGAACTGGCATTTCCTTCCTTGAAATGCTGGGAGTTCTGAAGCCTGTGATGTTTCATTCATTCCTGGGGAGAGGAAGGAGGTTCAGTGAAATGGCATGAGACTCTTGACGCTGGGGAGTGTCACCTCATCCTCATGTAAGATATCTTGTGGTATTTACTGTTTCCTTCTCTAAGCATGCAATTCCTTTTCCCACTCTTACTACCTACCCCACCTAGCACCAGTTCCCTGGGATGACACAGGAAGGGGGGTGGTGGTTGTTTTTAAGGAAAAGGCTTGTGGCAGTAGCTGGGCTGTGCTTCTCTTGTCCCTCTGTAGTGGTGGATGTTCCCATTTGTTTTCTCTCACTCTCGACTGGTTCAGAGCAGCCTTTAAAAAACTCAGTGCTGTCTTTTAGTTGCAGCAATAAATAGTCCCATTTTATTCATCTGTGATCTGGAGGAAGAGAGGATCATACAAATCTCATTAGACTCTGCAATGCTTTCTAAAAAGGGTGTTCTTTGATGATTGCTGCTTTCATAAACACAGCAAACCCTGGTGCACCTTCAGCTCAGCAATGTTCCATCCACCTCCACAACTACATGAAAGAGTCACCCGAGGTGCCTTTTAGTGCTGATTAGAAGGAAAGATGACGTGAAGTTCACAGGGCCATTGGGGTTTGATGTTGTTCTCGTGTGACAGGTGTCATGGTGTCACCGTGACGCGCGGCAGGAAAAGTCTGAGGCTGCTGAGATGCTGAAGCTGAACAGGAATCAGGCTCTTTCTGCACGCTGCAAACATGGTTTTGCATCAAACGACTCCTCCGTACGCTCAAACGGGGATGTTTGGCTGGTGGAAGGGTTTATTTTTAGGCCTTGGTGGTTTCAGTTGCTTTATGGGTGGGTGGGAGCGTTGGCAACACGTCACAGCACCCAGAGCTGCTGCTGGTGCTGTGTCTGAGCACATCCACCACTGCTGTCACCCTGGCCTGAGCTGGCCCATGGCGTGGCAGTGGTGAGGTTTGCTTCTGGCATCTGCACTCTTTGGCCCTTGGCACTCTGTTGGGTCTTTTCTTCAAAATATGTGACAATCCTGGGTGCTCAGAGGGAGACCCAGGGGTGCCCAAGGATAACAGGATGCTGCAGTAGGTTTTCCCAGGCCCTAGACCTTGAAAGCCACAACTCTTCTTCTCTGTCTTGTAAAGAGAGAAACCAGAGTTTGATAATCTGATTAATTCGGAATTGAGGATGTGATGCATCTTGTGTGGCATTCACCTCATTTACCCATTGCCATGGCAACAGGTGGGGAGGTTATCCCGAGCTTTCCCTGATCCCAGCACAGGATGTGCTGTGCTTCTTGCAGGTGAGCCATAGCCCTTCCCTGTTCCTGCAGCAGAGCTGTGACATTTCTGTGACATTGGCCACCTTCTTACAAACTGCAGATATTCCGTGCCCTGGAAGTCTGGTTAATTTGTGTGTGCTAAAGCTTGAGGATCCCTGTTTTTAATAAAGGACATTTATTTGAATTTTAGTTTTTAAATATTATTTAGCTAAAGTAAATGTTTTAGCGTATTTTATAAGTAATTTAAAGAATTATTTTTAAGTATTATGTGGATAAAGAAAATATTTGAATAATGTTATAAATGGTTTAAAGAGTTATTCAAAATATTATTTGGCTAAAATAAATGTTATTTGAATAATTTTAGAATTTGTTTAAATAACTATTTTAAAATATTTGAGTAAAGTAAATATTTCAATAATTATAGGAATAGCTTAATTCTTTAGAATATTAATTGAATAAAGAAAATATGATTTAAATAATTTTAGGAATACTTTAAGTAATTCTTTAGAAGTATTAATTGAATAAAGTAAATTCTTCTACTCAGCAGGTCAGGCCTCTCTTGTAGCCAGGTCATTCTGGAGGGAATGTGATGTGTGGAGTGTCATCCCTTGGGATGGATTGTGTTCCAGGTGATGTCTTGTGTTCCAGGTGTGTTGACCATGCTGGTCACAGGTGGTGTGTTGTATTCCAGCTGTGCTGACCATGCTGGTCACAGGTGGTGTGTTGTGTTCCAGCTGTGCTGACCATGCTGACCACCTGTGATCTCTTGTGTTCCAGCTGTGCTGACTATGCTGGTCACAGGTGGTGTGTTGTGTTCCAGCTGTGCTGACCATGCTGACCACCTGTGATCTCTTGTGTTCCAGCTGTGCTGACTATGCTGGTCACAGGTGGTGTGTTGTGTTCCAGCTGTGCTGACCATGCTGACCACCTGTGATCTCTTGTGTTCCAGCT
>JAWWEE010000052.1:5249862-5261681 GCA_035221455.1 Xenops minutus | reverse complement strand
GATCTCTTGTGTTCCAGCTGTGCTGACCATGCTGACCACGTGTGATCTCTTGTGTTCCAGCTGTGCTGACCATGCTGCCCCCGGTGCTGCTGCCGCCCCTGCCCACGTCCAAGCCCCGCGCCGTGGCAGAGCTGTAGGGGTTGCTGTGCACATCCATGGACGGGGAGCCCTGTGCCAGCATGCAGGTGGGCATGCGGGTGGTGCGTGGAGTGGACTGGAAGTGGGGCAGCCAGGACAATGGTGAGGGCAACGTAGGCACCGTGGTGGAGATCGGCCGCACCGGCAGCCCCACCACCCCCGACAAGACCGTGGTGGTGCAGTGGGACCAGGGCAACAGGACCAACTACCGCACGGGCTTCCAGGGCGCCTACGACCTCCTGCTCTATGACAATGCCCAGATTGGTGAGTGTGGCATGGGCAAGGCGGCTGTGACTGTGCAGTGTGGCATGGACAGGGGGCTGTGACTGTGCCCAGATTGGTGAGTGTGGCATGGACAAGGGGTCTGTGACCTCCTTCTCTGTGACTGTGCCCAGATTGGTGAGAATGACATGGACAGGGGTCTGTGACTGTGCCCACAGTGGTGAGTGTGGCATGGACAGGGGTCTGTGACTGTGCCCAGATTGGTGAGTGTGGCATAGACAAGGGGTCTGTGACCTCCTGCTCTATGACTGTGCCCATATTGGTGAGAATGACATGGACAGGGGGTCTGTGACCGTGCCCAGATTGGTGAGAATGACACAGATAGATCACCACAAAGACAGATTACACGTGTTGTACATGCACAGTCACACATTACACATATCACTTCCCATTCTATTATTGCATCACCTTCAGTGCAGCACTGGACATGACTTTTTCCCTTCAGAACATGCTGATGTAGCTCTAAGAGCCCGTTCTCTGTGCATTTCCTGTACACCCTGCACAGCTTTGCCTTTGCTCTGCCAGGTGTCCGTCACCCCAACATCATCTGTGACTGCTGCAAGAAGCACGGGATCCGTGGCATGAGGTGGAAGTGCAAGATGTGCTTCGACTACGACCTGTGCACCCAGTGCTACATGAACAACAAGCACGACCTGTCGCACTCCTTCGAGCGCTACGAGACAGCACATTCCCAGCCGTGAGTGCCCACCAGGGGCTCCCCAAAGGGGGGTGGGCCCCAGGGATGGCCTGCTGAAGGGCAGGGATAAGGGAGAGGAGCCAGCTAGGATGTGTGTGTGTAATTGAGAAAGAAAGAAATGTGTTTCTGTGTAATTTATAGAGAAATAGGTGTGTTTGTATATAAATGTAAAATGTGTTTATATATAAATGTGGGGTTATGTAGGGGTATTATATTATTATAGAAATGTGTTTGTATTTATATATAAATATATTGCATTTATATATAAATGTACAGCAGGTGTTAATACACTAGCTAGTGTAAGTATAAATATGCACCTAACTAACATATATATTACATATATATTAAATATACATCTATGTATTATACTTATATATAAAGGTATTTGTGTGTATGTATATGTATAAAAAAAATTAGGTCCCACTGTTCTACAGAAAAATGTAGGACAGGCTTGGCCACTTGGGTGGAGTTGCTTGAAAAAACACAGCACCCAGAAATCAGAATTTTTCTGCAAAGCTTAATTAAGGTGAAAGTGAAAAACATTGGTCTGGTTCTTCTTTTCCTCCCCCACAATTAAATGATTTCTTAGATATGATTTGGTACTTGCTGTTCTCAGCCAACTGAGTTGACCCCAGGGAGGCTGCAGGAATCTCACCCTCCTAAATGGATGGTCTGAGCTGTTCTCTGAAGAACACCACCTTTATTCTTACCCTGCATATTGCTGTGGCTGGAGGTGGATGCTGCACTGATTCCTCTGAAGCAGCATCTGTAATTTTATGCTCATTCCTGCTCTGCCAAAATGTGGAGATCCGTTCTCCTGTCCCGAGGAAGAGCTCAAAAATAGCCTCAACAGTAGTTTTATTTGCACCTCCTAAAATGGGCACGAAGATGAATCTTTTAATCCTCTTGCCTTCAGGAGAAGTCATGAGAAATCAGCTTGTCTGTGTCATTGATTTTCTTTTCTTGCCTCCCTTTGAAAATATCACAGTGCTTTGCATCCGCCTGTGGAATGACAAGTGTAATTACTGTGCTAAAGGCAGCGGTGTGGGATTTGCAGCTGCTTTTCCTCACTGATGGGAAGCTCTCTCTGGACTTAATTACCAGAGTTGTGCCAGTGTGGTTGAGCCAGAGCTCTGAGTGCAAGCAAAGGGATGGGTGTTTGTGCAAAGAATCTGCCCCCTGAGCTTTGGGGCTTGTGTTTCTCCTCCAGATTAGGATGTTTCTGGAGCTTGTGTTAATATGACAAGCCAGGCAGATCCTACCCTGAAATGAGCGTCATGATTTCGTGTATATGTAAAAATATGCTTCTCTATAAAAATAGACATGTGGGGGTTTTTCTCTTTCTATTAATATTATAATTATCTCCAAGTAGTTACTCAGGGATGCCTGATTGTGTCTTTTCTTTGAGCTCAAGGTACATAATCCTACTCACATTTAAAGAGAAAAGAAAAAAAAAAAGGTAGAGGTAGGCAGCAGTTGCTGTAAGAGGCTGCAGAGCAGCCCAAATTTTCTTCCCTGGGCATGGAATCTCCCAGCCCTGCAGAGCTGAATTCCTGTGGGAACACCCTGATCAAAAAGCAGATTTCTAGGCAATTTCTCCCCAGGACTCATCCTCTGCAGAGCTTATTTCCTTTACTGAGGAATCTGAATGGGGAAAGATGTCCCTGGAGCAGGTTTTCCCTCCAGGGCTTGTCCCTGCCCTGTGCCCAGGCTGCTCTTTGAATTTGGCAGGAGGGAGATGTCCACTGTCTGATGGCTTTGATGGCTTTTTGGTTGGCTTGGTTTGGTTTTTCCCTAAATTACTTTGCCTGGGTGTTTTTTTTTTCCTGTGAATTTGGCTCATTTTTTTTCTGTGAATGTGTCTCATTGAGTGGTTAGAAAAGATGTGATATAAATTATCTTTATTGGATAAAGAGAAGTCTAGACACAGGCCACAGTGTACGAGACCATGTCTGTGTAAAGCAGCACTGCTCTGATTTACATCCCTGTGTGTTAGCAGGGCAATGACCTTAATACCAAGCAGCTAATAAAAAAAAAGAAGGAAGAAAGCAAAAGGAGGGGGTGTGTGTGACTTCAGGGACACAGCATGAGCCTGTCAGATGTGGCAGTGGCTTCTGGGAGCCTCAATAAGGGGTAAGGATGAAGCAGCAGTGGTTGTAATTGGATAATAAAACACCTTTCCTGCTGTTCTGCGTGGCAGGGACTGATCCTAGCTGAGTTTAGGGATGGAGAGGAATTAGAAATCCTCAAGGAAGAAGCTTCCAGTTGTGAAAAGTTGCAGTTTTAAAGATGAATGAAAGGTACACATTGTGGTTCTTGGGAATCACTCAGCTTTTGGAGCAAACAGGTCACAAATGGGTTTTGTTTCAGACATTTGTCTGAGTTGGGTGGCACAGTGCAATGTGTGTTTAATGCAGGAGCTTCCACACAGGGAGCTGGCAAATTAAAACACTTCTCCCCAGGAATGCCCCTCAGTGCAGGAGCAGGAAGAGGCAGGAACATCTTGGCTTCAATGCAGATCAAATCCTGTGATTTGTCACTCTGGTGTTCCATAGGTTGCTCTGCATTAAGAATCAAATGTCCTGATATAAAAAAAAAAATAAAGAAGTGAAACAAAGGGCATGGATCACCTTTGAACAATGCCATGGAGAGGATTTCTCTGGCATAAGTGAGGTCTGAGCTGCAGAGACACACTGCCTTAGGCAATGCAGCATCCTTTTCGAAGAACAGGAATTGCATGGCTTATGACTCACTGGCACTGTTGCTTAGAGCACTCATCTGGTTTGTTTTTTTCTGCTAAATAAAGTAAAAGATAAAACCTTTGGCAGTTCCCTAAGGCCCCCCAAAATCTGTGTATTTAAACAGACATGGTAAATGCTGTGTGGATTTGGGTTTTGTTGTTGAATGGTTGCAAAACACAGGATGAGTCTCCTTTAGAGACCAAGATTGTCCCACCTCCTTTCTCTGGCAGGGAATGGGGATCCTTTGGTCCTTCCCAGGGAGCCTCAACACAGGAGGGTGTTTCTCTCAGGACCCAGGCAAAGTGCTGTGATGAACCCAGCGGGGTGTTAATTAGTCAGAACGCTAAAGGGGGGTGGATGGGGAGGCATCCCAAGGAGTTTGGCAGCATCCCTAATCTTGGATTTGAATAATGAAGTTGAGGTTGCTTATACAGTCCTTGGGTGCTATCAGTGAGATCAGATGTAGGACTGTGGGATGGAGCTGTCACATCAACTGTCCCTGGAACCAGAGATGAAGAGCTGGGAGTTTCCAGTCCCTCAAGGCCAACATGTTGCTCCTTGTAGCAGGTCACTAATCCTGGGATTTAGGAGGATTTAACCCCAGACAGACACTGCAGAGGGTTCCCAATCAGTTTTCTAAAGAGGCTTTGAAGACTCCTTTACCTGAGGGCTCTTTCAGGTCTTAAAATGACCTGAGGTTGACCCTCAGGACGCAGGAAGTGCTGTTGTGAGTTTTTTTAATTTTGCTATTTGAGGTAATCTCTTCCTGACCTCTTCCAATTGTTGTTATATTTTATTGGTCTTTTTTGGTTTGAATTTTGTGGCTGTTCTGAGACACACTCTCATCCTTGGCCTGGAAGGATGAACAGCTCAGTTTTACTGACGAGCTTTTTTCAGAATTGTGTATCCATTTGCTGAATATGTGCTTAGTAATTGGAAGATAAATCAGTGTCTGGAAGGAGGGCAGCAAAACAAAACTCATCAAGTTTATTTTAGGGCTGAAATAGTCAGGCACGCTCTGGTGATTCTGCAAATAATCAAGCCTGGGAAAATCTACCTCTCATACTAAATATTAATGTTATTGTATCCCAGAGCAAAAGCAGCACTGGAATTTTGCATGGATCACCTGCTCAGGGATGGGGCTGAGCTGAATTCCAGTAGGGGATGTGGTGTGTTTTACCCAGGCTGTTTTCTAGGCTTCACTCACCAATAAATCACAACCTGAACAATTTTTTTTAAGTCCTGTGTGTTTTTCTCCTGGCCAACAATGGAGCTGGAGGAGCCAGCAAACCACACAGGGAAATATTTTGTGTAATCAAGCATAAGAAATACAAATATTTTCTCACGTTGTGTTTTATCCTGTAGTCAAAACAGAGATTGCAGTTATTTTCAGCTCTAATTCTTAAACCAGCTCTGTCTGGTCTGGTTACCAGCTGGATTTGGAAATCAGATCCAAGAACAAGTGCATGCTCTGACTTGGGTTTGCCTGTGCAGTGCAGACCCATTCAAGGCAGCTTTAATAATCCAGCCTCCCATCTGGGGCTGCTCACACTGAGAGCCTGAACTAATCCAGCAGCTGAGGGACAACTGCTGGGTGTTTGATTACTGGGCAGGGAAGGGGCTGCAGGGTTATTTACATGGCAACCTCTTCAACATGTGTTATTTATGCAGTGGCAGTTTAAGCTGTCAGTCTCCGAAATTTTGGGGAGTTTTGAGTCAAATGTGACTCCTCTGTGATGTAGTCATTTCCTAGCTTGTAAAAAAATTAATTTTTTAATATTAATTAATTTATTAATTTGACCTATTCATGAGTTAATATAATGTTACTTACAAAACCCCCAAACACACCATAGTTTGCCAGATAAACTCCCAAATTGCCTCCTTAATAAAACCCATGTACCTCACAGAACACCATTGCATATCCCCATGTTCCCCTTGTTTCATTTAGAATATTTTGTTTGATTTGTGGAACAGGGATTGCATTTTAATATCTTTCTCTTTCCTGGAATTACATAATCCAAACTGTAAACAAGAGAAATCTTCCCTGAAACATCCTGAGCCTGTGTTTTGAAGCAATAGTCATGTTTAAAGGATGAGAACAAGCCATTTCACTTCATGTTCTCAGTGGTGCTTCTGCATCTGCTCAGTCCAATATTCTGCCATTAAAAGCTGTTTATAAACATCCCTGAGAGCACAATTGTGAAAACCTTCTGTCTGCAGGATGGGATTGAGCTTTAGGTGCACACACACACATTTTGGTTCACATTCAGTAGCCTTGGTTTGAAACCTTGAGTCTGATCTGTGCTTTGGGAGGGTTCCTGAAAAAGACCAACTCACACCTGAATGACAAAGATACATCTGGTTTTGTGAGGGATTGTGCCTTGTCAAGGAAGGACAAGATTGAAAAGGAAAAAATCTTGGTAAAGACAGTTCCTGAAATAGGTTTCTGTGATCCTGATCCCTCACCAGCACCCTTGTCTTAGTCTGGTTCATGCTTGAGCAACCAGCAGCCCCTGCCATCTGTCAGAACTGCCTTCCTTTATCCTTTGCTGGAAGTGCTTCAGGAAAAGCTTTGCTGGGGATTAGAGAATCTAGAATTTCTTGCATTGAGGTCAGTTTTATCTGTAATTTCTGCAAGGTCTTTGTACTGCTTTTGTTGAGTTACCCCAAGTGGGTCTTTGTACATCCTAGAAGGGATGTGGGTTTTGTATCTGCTGTGGGTTTGTATCTACCACGAGCTGAAAGTCTAGTTTAAAACTGTGCCTTTCTGAAGAGATTAACGTGGTATTTATGGCCTGCTACCTGACAGAGTGTCCATCCTTCCTGCTTTGTGTGCATTGTGCTTGTTGGAGTTTTTTTGGATAAGAACTTTCTGCAGTAGGAAAATCTCTATCTTGCAAAATATTTCAGCTGTGCCTGTTGTGAAGGGGCTCTGACTTCTGCAGGGTCTCAGGTCATTGCTGCAAATTAAAAGCAGCCTGTTTAAACTTCTCCAGACCAGTTAATTTGGGTCTCACACCTCTGCAAAGCAAAGGTGATGCTGCTGTTGGAGCTGTGTGGAGCAGAGCTCGGAGGGATGGGAAAAGCTGTGTAAGCACCTCGGTGAAACTTGAGCACTGGCAGAACCTCCCCAGGGAGTGGTTCCCAGCCTGCTGGGGAGAGGCATGACTTCATTCTGCACAGTGCATGCTCCCAAGTGCTTCTGGACTCTACAGTAATTTAATATCATTGGAATTTGTAGGGCAGAAGTGGCTGCAGACTTGGGCTGTCATAATTAACGTTGTTATTAAAGGCAGCATCGCAGTGATTAAATTTATCCCCGGGGTATTTTAGCATCACATGAATGACTTTGGTTGTTACCCAGTATTTGGAGCAAAACAGGCTGAATTAAATTAAGACCTAAGACATGAGGGCATCAGGCCCTACATGTTGCTGGGTGCTGGTGCTCGGGGGGGTTCAGGGCAGGGGCAGGGTTTGTGTAAGGCTGGGCAAGGAGGGCAGCTCTGCTGGGTTGTCTCCAGCGTTTGAGTAGAGCAGGAGGTGGAGTTTCTTACATTTTTCTTCTTTCAGCTTTCCTAACGTGCTTGGCTTTGTTTTCTTGGTCTCCAGCCACAAATTTCACTGAAAGTAGCAGGTTAATGTGAGAGCTGTTGGGATGGGAAATGACTACTGTTATATGACTGTGCAAAAAGGGAACTTCTGCTAGGAATAGAAAGAGTGGTGGTTGTTTTGCTCTTTAAACATCTTGCTTAAGCCTAGCTCGGTGCTTTATTTTACTATCACTAAAGATCTTTGCATTCAAACCTCCTTTGTGAGAGGAGGGTTTGGAGGAGAGAGGTATATATTTATCACTTTGTCTCAGGGCTTGACTAAGACATCTTTGATGAATTGTTAGAAAAACATGCAACAAAATACAGTGAAAACAGTGTTGTAGCTAAGCTGGTTCAGACACAGTGCCCAAATCCATGCTGCTTTCTGAAGCCAGTCTCTAGTGCATGACACAGAGCAATAAAATGAGTGCTGATCAGTGTCTCTTTTTAGCTGAGCTTTTCCCTATCCCACTCTCCTTATCTTCTTTCATAACAATGTGCAGCCTTGAGGGTGGTTAAACCAGACAAAATCCTAGCCATGAAAATAAAGGGTCTTCATCTTCCTCCTGTTGAGCTGCAATCTGGATAATGAACATTCAACGATTGTAAGAGCCTGTATAAATAATCTCTGCCTCTTTTTAAACACATTAGGTTGTAAACCACAGGTGGGAGATCTGTTAACAGGTTAAGAAAGGTAAAAAGACTTAAGCATTTGGTGGATAAGTAAACAGTAAGTTCAGGCATAAGCTTTTTATCCTTCTGAGTCTCCACCTTCTCTCTGTAGGTATTAGATGGAAAATAAATACAGTGTTCTGAGGTCAGCCCTACCCCCAGTAAGCTTCCCCTCCCCTTGCCCTGTGGAACAGCTGCTGAACTTGGGTTGCTCTGTCTGGTCTGGGAGTTGCCAAGAGCCTGTCAGGCTCCAGGGGTATGGATTGGGGCACCTTGGCAGTCACCTACAAAAGTGGATTGTACCCTGGGTGAGAAGCCCAAACAGCTCCCTGAGGATTTTGGTGGCTTGGTAACTCATGAGAAGGCTTTCTGCTGGGGAGCAGAGTGGGGACAGCACACACAGAACCAGCAGAGAAGCTGCTGTGACATTATGGGAATTGGAAGCTGCTTTAACAGGACATCAGACCCCCTGTTCACTATCACGTAGGTACCTTTCCTTTTATCTCGAGCTGGATAGATGTGTGTGCTCTGGGATATCCTGGGAATGGTGTAACCATCACACTGATGGTCTGTTCTGCTCTATTGCTCAGCAGCTGGGCTGGGCTGTGTAGCTCAGGGTCTGGGATGTGCTGGGCTCCTTGTGACTCAGAGCCTGCCCGAGCCATTAATGCCTCCCTGCACTGGGCACCCCACTAAAGCCCATAAACACCCCCATAAAATAAGGGTGGTCCTCACATGACAGACCCGGGATCAGAGCTTTACACAGTGTCAGTAATAACAAGAAATTAATTTGTTTTCTCTTATTTTGTTTTTCCAGAGTCCTGGTGAGTCCTCGACAGAATTTGACTCGCATCACCTTAAAAGGGACTTTCCAGGGGGCTAAAGTGGTCCGTGGCCCTGACTGGGAGTGGGGCAACCAGGATGGTAAGCTGCTTTTGGGATGTCCTGTAAAACACCATTTGATTTTTTTTTTTAAATATAGATATATTTTATTTTTTCTTTCTGGCAAATCTCTAGTTGAAAATGCATGTGCTGGGCAGCAGCTTCTGGGGAGCTGTTCAGAGGATGCAGGTTGCTGTTCTTTAGAGCATGAAATATTCTTTGTTTTCTGGTATTGGTTATTTGTCACATATCTGTGACATAAACCATATGCATTCATTCAGGGTGTGGGTGGGAAGTTGTCCTGCTCCTGTTTTATAGATGTGAAAACTCCTGGGAACCATCCTGGAAGTTCTTGTATAGAACTATCTAAGTACACCATGGCAAATAAAGACCCATCTTTTCCTGAAGGAGCTTTCATTTACAGTGGGAATAAGGGTTGTCTGACTTTGTGTACAGTACTCCTTTTTCCTCTGGACTTCTGTGGAATACCCTTATTTGGACACTTCTAAGAGGAATGAGGAAAATGCTCTGTGAGGAGGGTTTCACATGGAACATTAATGAACTGTTTGCCGTGGTTACTGCAGAATGGTTTCTGCTTTCTGTAGGATTTGTAACTTCAGGCTGAAAATGCAAAGGGACAAAAATGCCTTTTCTGGACCTGCTTTTGGGGTGTAATGACTGTACCTGATTCATTGACATCAGTTTCTGTTAGTGCTGCAGGGCTAAAGCAACTTTCCTGGCCTTTTCTTTTCCAGAGCCCCATTCACACTGTAATGTTTACAGCTTCTTTTGAACCTTAAGAATTAAGTCATAAGTTCAAAGGTTTCCAAAGTTGACTCTGCCATTTATTGCAGCTCTGGGTTCAGTGGAGGACATGGATACTTGCAGGGTCTGAGAACAAAAGCAGCTTATGCTCAATACAGCTTATCCATCCTTTTGAGATCAGATCAACATTTACATGTCTGAGACTTGCGTTGCTTACGATGGTGGTGACCTGAAACCATTTCCATGAGCAAGACCAGTGAGAAGAACCCTAAATCCAGCCACTCAACTGGTCTGTGATGAGCACTGCCTTGGTTTGGGAGAGCCCCATCCACAGCCATTTTGTCCTTGTGTCATTGATAGAGCTGACACTAAAGCCCTCTGGTTTTTATTAGGCTTTTTAGTCAGATGAGGAATTAAACTCCTTTAAGCTGTTAAATGTCAAGACTTTGCAGGCAATTAGGAGCTCAGTGTCCACTCAGTGAGACAGGCAGATGTTGCTGTCCCCATTTGGGACTTGCCCAAGTGACTTGGCAGGAGCGTTGGGTTGTGAACGTGCAAACTGACTGCCTTCCTGAGGTTCAGTGTTGATGGACTGTTGTCTCTTGGATGAGAACATGTCCCATGTGCCCAGCCAGATTTATCTCACACACATCCCCCTGCTCTGGGTTGTGTCAGTGCTCTGCTCCTTGCTTGGGTGGGTGAAGAGAAGTACCAGAACAAACTTCATTGGATGTTCTTCCACCTGGCTGATGTTGGGGAGAGATTAAAGATCTTTTGTGGGCTTTAGAGCCCTGTTTTTTGTCTTGCCACAGTGTGGTGCCACGGCACTGTGTGTTCCCTAACTAGGCCATGCACACCAGGAGCAATTCTACACAGAATTCAGCTTTTCCATATTTGTATTCCAAAGCAAATGGCTGGCTGGCTGGCTTTCAGTGAGTTGGTCAAAGTGAGTTGTGTCATGATTTAATTTTCCCTTTCTCTCCCCAGGTGGTGAAGGTAAAACTGGCCGTGTGGTCGATATCCGTGGCTGGGATGTGGAGACTGGACGGAGCGTGGCCAGCGTGACGTGGTCTGATGGAACCACAAACGTCTACAGGGTGGGACACAAGGGAAAAGTGGACCTGAAATGTACTGTGGAGGCTTCTGGGGGCTTTTACTACAAGGAGCATCTCCCAAAATTAGGTGTGTAGAGACAAGTGATTAAGACATTCAGATCCACACCACCGTTTCGTGACACTAAAACCATTTTGCTTGGAAGACAAAAAATCAGCAGGTGGTTTTATGAAGTGCCCACATAACGTGTGCCACTTAGGAGAAGTGCTTTGTGTGTGAACATCCTGCTTGATTTCTGAGTGGCTGATGAAATAGTGCTGAGATTGTGGTAGAACCATCAGATGCCCACAACTGTACCCCAGAGAGGGATCTTGTGCCAAGGCAACTCGCTGCTGGAAATGCAGGAAACACCCACTCTGTTCCAGGGAATTCAACCCAGTGTCAGTTTTGTTAACCCAGAATTTTGAATTCTTCGGGCAGGCAGTGGTTCAGCTGGTGTTCACTGTTCTTTTAGAGAGGAGGTGTTCTGGTGGACCTCAAAGTGTGTTGAAGAGGAATGTGACCAAAGGGAGATTTTTGAGAATGGAGCTGCCAAATACTGGCCCAGCAGAGAGATTAGGAAAAGTAACAGGAAAAGGTGATGTCTTTATTGGCAACTTGTTGCAATCCACCTTACCTCTTAACTGTAATGAAACCAAGGAAACTACTTTTGGTTTTGGACTTGCAGCTTTTTTTAACCAGTGTGTATTTTAGTTGTGTTTATTCTAGTGAGGTGCAAGGTCCATCTTTTGCTCCCCTGAAGGAAGACAAAGGGGTCTGTTGTTGTGTTTGCAGCAGCAGAATCAGGCCTTTCTCATTCTTTGCTTTCCCAGAGCAGCTTGGCAAGAGCATGAGGGTGGGGAAGGATTGGATGGGGAGCTTGTTCCAGTGGTCCAACAGGGAAGGAAGGGTAGGAGGGGAAGGCACTCCTCAAAGCCAGTTATGTGGCTGCCTGTGGAA
>JAWWEE010000052.1:5232629-5245906 GCA_035221455.1 Xenops minutus | reverse complement strand
CTGGGCACTGTGTGGGTGTGTCTGCTGAACAGCAGTTGTGGGTGACTGAACTGCTAAGAACAGCTCCTGGTGCCTGCCATGGCATGAGAGGCATCCTTCAGAGGCATTCCCCTCTCTGGGAAGGGACAAAATGTGTCTTGGTGGAGCTGCCTCATGTTTGATTCACATAATTAGAGCCCTCTTGAGTCCTCTGTGTAGTGCTGCCCTATAGAGTATGTAGAGCATACCCCAAATAGAAAAGGGGGTTTGCACCATTCTGCCCCAGTTTAAGTTAATTTGCAGCCCTTGTTACAAAGCCAGTATTGCAGCCTGCATGTCTGTGGGGGTGGTGTTACTCTCCTCAGGAAAACCAGCTGAGCTGCAGAGGAAGGAGAGCACGGACAGACACCCTTTCCAGCACGGGGACAAGGTGAAATGCCTGCTGGACATCGACATCCTGCGGGAGATGCAGGAGGGCCATGGAGGCTGGAACCCCAAAATGGCTGAGGTATGAGCCTGGCTACTCCTCTGGGGGAAGGATCAGCCCAGCTCAGCCTGCACAAGCAGGCACTGCTTAGAAAGTTACCAAAACATCTTTGTGTAACATATTACCTTCTACGTTTATCACAAATACAGATTTTTTTAGTGATAGGACGCTGGAATTGGATTTATTTTTAGGCTCAGATTTGTATGGGAATTGCCTTGTGGAGCCCTGCACAAGAGTTACTCAAAAAGTCTTGGAAGCAAAAAAATAATGGCTGGTTTGTTTGTTTGTTTTTCAAACGAGCCGTGGACCTTTTCTTTGGGGTTCTGGATCCATTCCTTGTTTGGCTTCTTTTGTACTGTGCATTACTGCTAATGAAAGTTATGTGTTTTGTCAACAGTGGGCTCTATCCCTGGCCAGGGCTAAAAGGATATGATATTCTTGGAGCTTAGCCTGATGGCTTGTCTTTGGATTGAAGAGCTCTCAGTCTGCTGTCACCTGTTGTCTAAAGCAACCCAGATAGCAGAGGAAGTCAAGATAGAAATGACACCTATTGGACCGTAGAATAGCATGAAGCAGTGCTTTAAAATTATAAAAGATACTTCATATATGTATCCTGGCCCAACCTGCCCTGACTTTTTGAAATCAGACTTTAAAATGTCAAGGCAAACTATGTCATTTCAGTTGCAATGTAGAAATCTGTTAACTGAGCATCAACCTCCTTTTCTTCAGCCTGGCAGGCAGGGACTTGGCATCTTCTGGCATGAACTTTAAGAAGGCTGCCAGTGGAGCCAGGAAGTTTTTATTCCAGCTAAGACTTCATCCCCAAAGCTGTAGTTTTGGAATGTTGCTGTGTGGCTCCCAGGGTCTGTTGGTTGTTAAACCTCTGTGCTCCTCAATTCCTGTTGTTGGTGAATGCAGTGTAGAGAGGGGTATCAAACAGAGATTTTTTTTTTAAAGAGATATAAAACAGTAACTTTCTGTCATCTCAGAAATTGGTGCTTTTTGCCTCCTCCTAAACTATGAGCTGCTCTGCTCAGAACTTGCCAGAACCAACAGTTCCAGAATCCTGCCCTACACAGCTGTACTTTGTTTTATCTCTTCTGCCATGCCCCTTTTTCCCTCTCAGAGTGTGCTTTGCTGGTATAATAATGCAGAACCATGTTGTAATCTCTGCCCACCTCTGTCATTTGGAAGGAGGACAACTTTTGCTGCATTTTCAAGGATTTTTGCACTTTGTATTCCTACCACCCTCCTCCTCCAATATGCTGCTCCTTTAAAGGAGCTTCTTAAGGAGCCTTTCCCTCCCTTTTGTAGAAAAGCAATGGTAAAGCAGGTTTGGGAGCACTGTTGGTGTGTGTAGTGGAAATGCTGGGGAATTCAGCCACCTATGCTTTCCCCACTATGAAGCAATGTGATTTATTTAGGGGCTTTCCCCTGCTCTTTTTTCCCCCCTATCAAAAGTTCATTGGCCAGACAGGGACTGTGCACAGGATCACAGACAGAGGGGACGTCAGGGTCCAGTTCAACAGCGAGACCCGCTGGACTTTCCATCCTGGAGCCCTGACCAAGGTAAGTGCTGGGCTTGGCCACAACTGCAGAGCTGCAGGGAGAGGCTGGCACTGAACCTGCTGTGCTGGCACATGGGGTGGCACAAGCAAGTGCTGCAGGAGTGCCCTGCTGCTACACACACAGGGGTTTTAGGCAGAGCTCCCTGCAGCCCATCAGAGCTCAGGCAGGGGGTTGCAGGCAGTGGGAGCTGTTGGCCAGTTTTATGAACTTCTGCATTTCCAGTGTGAGTTTTGAAGGTAAATTCCATTCCTTAATTTCAGCTTCTTTGATGAGGCAGGAGACCTACAGTAGGTCATCCTTCTGCAGCTGCCTTTCACCTGTGATGAGCCTTTTCCCACATAATTTCCATTTGATTTTGTTTTCTTCCCTGTTCTTGTGTCTTCATGTTATTCTCCTTTTTGCGTCTTTGTCTTTCTTCTCTTCGACTCTTCTGGATGACCTGAGTCTTTAATCCAGCTCTTCTAATTCTGTGTCTGTATTTCTAAAGCTCATAGCTCTAGCCTTCCCCAGAGGTTTGAAATGTGGATGATTAGAAACAGAGATAATTAAGTACAGAAGAAGCTGCTGGAAGACCACAAAATTCTGAAAGACCTGAACAAGGTCACAATGCTAAAAACTCCAAAACCAAGGAAAAAAAAAGCAGTGTCAGGCTGTTTTGCACAGAGCTGGTCTGCTTTGAAAAGTGTGTTTTGACAGTGCTCCCTTCTTAGCTCAGGGAGCAGAGGGAGCATCTGGCAAATGACCAGTACAGATAAACTCTGGTTTCCTTTTTCTGTTTTAAATAAAGAACAGATTAAACTTCCTTATTACAGTGAATTAAAATCTCCAGTGCCAGGTCAGGTGTGGTGAGGAGATGGACCAAACAAAGTCCCATACTTTATACTGGCATTAATTCAAAATGGTTTGAAGAAGAACAAAACTTTAGAAAAACTGCCTGTTCCAGATTATCTCCTTACTTAAATGAGCCCTTGGCTGAAAACAGAGTTACCCCAGCCTTTGGACTGTGTTTATTTTGCAGTTCAGTGGTTACAGCTTTCTGGGTAGTTGTACTTATGTCTGTAATGCCTTGGGGTTTGAGTTGGTGGGTGTTTTTTGTCAGTGGCCATTGTGTTGGTTGGGTTGCTGGGGCTGGGGGTGGAGGGGCTAATCACTATTTTTTTTTGTGGCACTGTCCCCCAAAATTTTATGCCTTTCCTTTCCTTATAGCTCAACACCTTTTGGGTTGGTGATGTGGTCCGGGTGATAGATGACATGGAGACAGTGAAGCGGTTCCAGCCTGGCCATGGGGAGTGGACAGATGAGATGGCCCCTGTGAGTGCACTCCTGCTCCAGGACAGCCCCACAGCTCCTGGGTTTTCCCAAGCAATCAGTGGTAGTGGTGGGCTTGCACTGCCCCCCCAGAATTCCTGCTGGTCAGTGAGTGCTCAGACCTTGCTGGGACTCTGCAAAGTCCCTGGTGCTGTTGGCCCTTGGTGACACAATTGTGTGGCAGCACCCAAAGGAAATGGGGAGTCTGGCAAAGGACTTGGCTGCCACTAACTCAGATAAGAGGTTTCACTAACCAAAGTAAACAAGTCCCAGTTCTCTGGAAGGAGGCAGGGAAGTGTCCAAGTGGAAAATGGTCTGATCAGAGCAGTATGGCTGAAAAGTGGGATGCAGGTGTCCTCCAGGAGCAATTAAACACCCAGAGGAAACCTCTCCTAGTCCCACTTTGATCAGTTCTCTCAGTGTTCTTCAAACCACATTTTGTCATCTCACCATCTTCCTCCCCAGGCATTTATAGGGTGTCTGGGGAACCCTCTATGTAAAACCAGTAAGAGAGAAACTGTCCTCAAAGTGGGAGCTGTCTGTGAGTGTCACTGTCCAGTGCTTCTCTTCACACAGCAGGGCTGCAGCTTGGGAAACCCTCCTAGAAACATTGCTTTGGGTCTGGGATGCTCTACATCTAACCTTCTAAAAACCATCTCTCTTTGCCTTGCAGACCCTGGGGCACATTGGGAAGGTGATCAAGGTCTATGGGGACGGAGATCTGCGTGTGTCAGTGGGAGGGCAGTCCTGGACTTTCAACCCTGCCTGCCTGACAGCCTACCAGAGGGATGAGGAGGCCAACCTCATGACAACAGAGAGTGCAAAGGAGTCAAAGAGTGAGAGACATGCCTGAGCCTTCAGGGACTGGGAACTCTTTGGACAGTGTTAAACTCCAGCTGCTCTTCCCCAGACAAAACCCAGCTGTGCCTTACTGGGCAAGCAAAGCTGGGCTTAGCATGGAAATACAGAATTTAGGACTCAGAAGTGCTGACCATAGCCCTGCCCTAAGCTCAGTATTTTCCTTGTTCTGTCTCAGCTTCCTGGTCCATCATGTTTCCTGTACAAGGATGCTAATCTTGAAGGCTTGTGCAATATTCCCAGGGCCATGTGTGGAAGTGTTGTGAAATCAACAATTATTTTGCCCAATCCACCCTGAAATTGCATTTGGGATCACATGATGTGGAGAGGGGCTTTTGTCTGTTTTGCACATCTGCTCATAAATTTTTTTTGTGGCCTCACCATACTTAGTTCCTTTAGATGTCAGGATCATGTGGGAGAGAGGACAAGCTTGCCAGGTTTTTTTTTCTTGTTGTTGTTTTGCTTTGTAGCTGGATCTTTGCTCAATTAAACTTGAGGGAGAACTCGCACATGAGCCCAAACTTTTTCACTTTGCCCTGCCTGGAGACCTGTAACACCTCTGTCCTGTCAGGCCCTCAGAGCTGTGTGGTTACAGGTCCTCCCTGTTGCTCATTCAGGTACTTTGGTGACTGTGCTGGAGAAGCTGCTGTCCCAGAAGACGGAGTCGGAGCACGCCGGGTGCCTGGTTATCTGTGCAGCCCTCAACAACACAGCCAAGGTGCGGGAGCTCCTGCAGAAATACCCAGACAAGGCAAGTTCTGAAGGCACCCTGAATGGCTGGGGTTTTATTGCTTTGCTAAAAAATGCTCTCCTAAAATGTTGCAGTTCATTGGGGAAGAAGATGTGAGAGAAATAATAGATTTTTCAGACCTGTTAATATCTCCCAAAAGCTGGAATGTTATTTTGCTGCAATGCAATTTAGGATTAAATTTGTATGTTAAATGTGCATATTTTATGCCTCTGGTTTGTGGCATTAAAACTGAAATAGAGTTAAGTCCTTCCAGCATGTTTCCAAAGCTGACTTTTCCCAGATTTCCTGTGTGGACACTGCACCTGTAGAATGAGGGGGAGAGGGGTTTATCTGTATGAAAACAGGAGCAGATACCCGAATCTCCAGCCTGTTGGAAAAGGCAGCCATGGGTTGTGTCTGGCTGTGTCTGTCCTTAGATGACCTTGCAAAATCATATTGTTGGAATCAGGCAAGAGAAAAGCTGCCCAGATCTGAGCAGTGTCTTATCTCATGTCTGACTGGAGCAGGGAACTGGGCTTGACTTGTTGCTGAACAATTGCTGTGCTTGCAGAGTGCCAAACTTAGGGTCACATCTCCTGAAATCTCTGCTCTTTCAAGCTCCTTCAGGGAGGGGTTCAGGCTTTATAAACAGGTTAAAAAAGGAACCACCAGAGAACAAAGTATTTCAGCAGTGTCCTTGGAAACCATTGGTAACAAAAAGGAGTTTTGTTGAGGCTGTGTCTGTGTGGCTGGAAGGACCAGCTGGGTGTGAACCAGGAAAAGTAGGATCAATTGTGAAGGAACCCCTGTGAAGCAGATTTAGTGGTACTTATCTGGTATTTATTATAGTTCTTTATTTACAAAGTTAATGGAGCTCCTCGAGATGGGAAGAATAGACAAATACCTGCAATTGTCAAATTGATCCCAGGTAGGAAAGTGCCAAGAGCAAGGAATTCCATTATATGATTAGTTACTTCTATTAGATTTCTATTTCTATTCTGATACTTGTATTATTAAATTAGTTATTTCTATTCAAGTGTTATACCTAGCAAGAGGAGTACAGGCTCACTTAGTGCAAGTTGGAATTGCTTGCCAAGGCCTTTCCAGCTCATCAGCATTGTCTGCCTTGTGCAAATGGAAGGAAAGCAGAGTGGCCTCCTTGTCTAAATGACTCTGCCATCACGTGGAGTGTTCCAAGGGAAGTCCTGCCTGTCCTGCTCTGGCTGCTCCCCAGAACCAGCTGCAGGGAGATAAAACTTGTTCGTTAACTTGTCCTCCCTGCCAGTCTGCTGAGGTTTTGTAGCTCCTTCATCTCCTTTCCTTAACCTCCCACTGGTTTCAAGAGCTGCTTCTCCTCTTTTTCCTTGCCTTTCCTGCAGCCTCCCCTTGTTCTTCAGACTTTAATTCTCAACAGACCTCTTTGCAGCACTTGAGCTGTGTGATATCCCCCCCAGCCACTGCACCCAGTGAAGTACCTGCAGCAGCAGAACAATGGGGGCTTGGCATCTTCAGAGCCTTATGCAAAGCTAATTTGATTTCCTCACACATTTTCCTATCGGGAAAGGAACTGTTGGCAGGGATATCAAGAAGTGTTGTGCTTGTAGGCACAGAGTGATTTGGCAAAGAGAGCTGCAATTAGAGCCCTGGCTGCCAGCTCTGTTCTCTCACTTCTCCCCTCTTGCCTAAATGTGCTTGTCCCCTTCCCCTTCAGAAATGTTCTGGGACAAGGTCAGCTTGGAGTTGATGCCCAGGAAGCAGAGCCAGCAGGGCACAGATCCTGCCTGGCACCTCTGAGCCTGCAGCTGTTCCACAGCTGGCACTTCCCTCCCGCTCTGTCCCCGGGCACGGGGCTGTTCCTAATCCCCTGTGCCTCTGCCCTTCCCACAGGTCGATGCCAAGAACCAGGGCAGAACTGCCCTGCAGATTGCCTCCTACCAGGGGCACCTGGAGGTGGTGAAGACTTTGCTGCAGGCACATGCCAGTGTCAACCTGAGGGACGACGAGGGGGACACGGCGCTGCATTACGCGGCCTTCGGGTAGGATGTCTGTCTTCTGCTGTCTCTGGTTATATTTATATGGTTTATATTCTGGCTATAAAAGGGCAGTCTGTGTGCAGGATGTGTGGCTGGTGGAGGCTTTTCCCTGATTTTTACCCTTATATTAGAATTCAGCCTTGCAGTTTCAGCCCTCAGGAGCATTTCTTGGCTTAGCACGCTCCTTTGTCCTCCACAGCAGGGTCAGTGTCCATGCTGGGAGTTCTGGGGTGAATCAGAACAAGGAGGTTTTGGTGATCAGAGTTTCTTCAAGGAGGTGGTCTGGTTGATTTGAGATCAGTTTGGTGGTTGTTTTTTTCTGTAAGTGCATGTGTTTTCCAGAGCAGGATGAAATCTGAATTGTTTTGTCTGTTACCAGGGAAGAATTCATCAATAAGAGTGGGAGACTCCTGTTGACTTAGAGCAAAAGAGGGAGCAGATTCGAGAGCACAAATTAGGAAGGTTTTGTTGTGTGTGTGTGTTTTTTTAATACCAATAAGAAGTGGGATAAAGCCAAGAGGATACAAAACCTGAGCAGCTCTGTTGACTTGCAAGGAGGAAGACTTTGTTGTCTGCACAGGAGTGGCTCTAATGTGTTTTGCTCCTTGCTTTTAAATCAGAAACCAAGCTGAGGTTGCTCGTGTGCTCATTGGCAAAGGAGCCAGTGCAGACCTGCTGAACAATGCCAAGTGCACAGCGCTGTACGTCGCTGTGAGCCAGGGATTCACTGACGTGGTGAGGGCCCTCTGTGAGCTCAACTGTGATGTCAACCTCCCAGTGAGTCTGGGGCTTGGGGTAGAGGGGTGTTTGGGGTTGTTTTTCTTGTGGGTTTTTTTGGGGGGGAATGAGGAGGTGCTTCTATATGTCTTCCAATGTTTGTTGGTTTGTAGAATTTGAAAGTGGTTCTCTTGAAATGTGCATTGCACAGGAAGTATTCCTGCAGCTTCAATGCTCTGAAATTCTGCCCCTTCTTCCTCCTGGTTCTGCCCAGCTCAGTCCAGCACCATTCTCTCTGCTGTGCTGGACTCAGGCTCCCAGTGAGAGCTGACCTACTCTTAGTGGGTGTTGTTGCAACACTCCTGGTCCCAGCAATAAGGAGTGGGGAGATTTGGAAGATGGGCAGTGATGGTGACTTGGACCCATCCCATTTTTAGGCTGTGCTCGTGGGGTGGTGGGACTGGACTGTACTGGCTCAGTGTCCCAAAGCTGGTTGGGAATGTCAGGAGCTCAGTGTGGTTTCCTGTGACTTCCTGAGGTATGTAACCTGTGTTCTGCTTCGGTGTCCATGTGTAGGATGCCCAGGGAGACACCCCCCTGCATTATGCCATCACTCTTGATTACAAGGTTGTTATTGAGATTCTCACTGAAGTACCCAACATAGACTTCACTGTCCAGAATGGCCAAGGCTTCAACCTGCTCCACTATGCTGCTCTGAAAGGCAACAAGCTGTAAGTGACCTTTTTGTTTTTCCTTTTATTTCATTTTTCAGATGTTAACTCATGCTTGTCTTAGCAGGGAGAAGGTGGCAGATGTAGTTCTGGATAGATGGGAAGGAAACAGATACAGCTGGGTACAGCTGTTGCCCTCCTTCATGCCTTCACAGGAAACTCCTGCCTGTTTTCCCCATCCCACCTTTCTCATACCTCCCTAGCTTGGCCTGGAAGTCTGTCTGCTACTGTACATCTAAAGTGTTTGGGTTCACACTTGGAAGGACAGGAGAAGGTCTGTACTAAAGACTATGTCTAACTCAGAGCTTCTGGAACTCTTCCAAGGATAAATCTTCTCATTATTTCCAAAGCAGCGTGACTTTACACTTTATTACTTTATTAAATGATAACTGAGAGCTTTTGTTGTATTCTTGTAATTCAATCTGTGAGTTAGAGGGACTGCTCTGCATCACTGGTGTCAGCCCATGGTGCTGCCTATTAAATATGAACATTCATAACTCCTGAGCAGAAGAGGCAGGCCTTGGCTCTTCTGCATTGCCTTTCTTCCTGAAAAATTACCTCTTCCATCTCTGTTAACCTCCAACATTCCAGAGCCATAAAGAAGATTCTGGCAAGAGCTCGGCAGCTGGTTGACTCCAAGAAGGAAGATGGTTTCACTGCCCTGCACCTCGCTGCTCTCAACAATCACATGGAAGTGGCAGAAATTCTCATCAAAGAGGTAAGAGAGTGAAAAACCACCATGAACCAAAGCTCCCAACCTGCCCCACTCCCAAACCCCCACGTTTCCCAAGATGAGTTCATGCCAGGACGCACAGGAATGTCTCTGTCACTTTGAAGAGCTGGCATTGTTTGCCAGACTAAAGAGGAAAGATTGGCATTCCTGGGGGTGTTTTCCTTGGGCACTGGCAGAGAGGAGAAGGGTGTCTTGGCTAGAACACAGTGAGTTGGAACTGGAGCTCGCTGGAAGATGTTCACTGAAGATGGACTTGAGGTTTGGGACCTCACCAGGCACTGCAGCTCTTCTTCAGGCACCCTGAGCAGCCCCAGCTCACCCTTCCTCCCTTGCAGGGTCGCTGTGACGTGAACCTCAAGAACAACCGTAACCAGAGCCCACTGCACCTGGCCGTGATCCAGGGCCACGTGGGGATGGTGCAGCTGCTGGTGGCCGAGGGCAGCGACGTCAACGCCGAGGACGAGGACGGGGACACGGCCATGCACATCGCCCTGGAGCGGCAGCAGCTCATGTCCCTCGTCATGGAGAAGCGTGAGGGGGACACGGGGGTGTCCCTGCTTTCCAAGGTGAGCAGGGAGCAGGAGAAACTCCAGTGCCAAGGGCAGGAAAGTGCTCCGTGTTGGAATGTCGGTGCGATCTAAGGGGGAAGAGGAAGGCAGGGAAACTGTGTAAAGCCAGGCCAGATGGGGAGCATAGAAACAAACAGAAATAAACCTTCCTGCTTGTGGGGAAGCAAGAATAGGTCCTCTGAGGGGATGCTTGAATTTATGGCATGGAACTTGACATAGTCAGACAACAATTCATCCTGTCTCCCCCGATATTTTTATTAGCATGGGGCGCTTCTTTCCTGACATGGGAAAGGTCATGAATCCACTTGCAGAGCCAAGAGTCTTGGGTTTAATTCATGCCCCAGAACCACAGCAATTCATTTCTGCCTGATGGCATGGAAAATATGAGGATAGCTAACCACAACCCCCCCCAGTTATCTGTGGATGTACAGTGGGGTGGGAGAGGTGAGCTGGATCAGGCTGAAGGATAAAGACAAAGTTGTTACAAAGCCTGAACTGGATTTCACTGTGCTGTTCTCTGTTAGTGGATATAAAGGCTTTGAGGTCTAGAAATCAGTGCAGGTTATGTCAAGGGTGTAGGGATAATTTAGTGCACTGGAAAGTCCAGCAGAGATTTCTGTATTTAGTTTGAAATGATCAGAATAAGCAAAGCTACCCATTCCTCCTTTCTAAGTGTTGGTGGGTGGAGAAGCCCAGTGCACTGGTCTTCCATCCTGCTCATTACTGGGCTACTGTGCTGGTGGTGGCAAGAGTTGATAGCTCAAGTGCATGGCCAGAGGCATCCAGTAGCTAGTCTTGGATGCAGGAAACCTCCAAGAGGGATCTGTGCCTGTCATTCCCCATGTTACTCACAGCACATCATACCGAGGTGCTGTAGACTCCTTCCCATCTCACATTACTTGCTCTCACCTACATGCTCTGGTCTTTTAAGTCAGTGGAATGTGTGTGTTGACTTCAAGTTATTCTGGATCATGTACCTAAAAACTTGGCTTTTTAAAAGACTGTCCCTGAGAGCTCTGTGGAGCAGCTGCTCCTCAGCTGGTGTGTGCTGTGGTGTCTCCAGATTCTTCCTTTTCACTCCCTGAGGAAGTGAATGCCCGTTCCCATGGCTTGTATTGATTAGCACCAGTTAGGACCAGTCTTATGCACTGTTGTCCCTGCAGTGTGAGGTTTGAATCTGCTCTTTACATGCTGAAGGATCTTCTTGTGTTTTCAGAAATGAGTGCTGAGTTGCACTTTCAACTTTTAAGTACAGGGTTTAAGACTTTGTTTAGAATTTTATACAGATGGAAACAGAACAGAAACTTTTTGGGTTGACAGAGTGTGTTTCTCAACATCTTTTAGCTCCAGGCTTCTGGCTTCCTTGGAAATATTGAGCTGAATGTTGGAACTGCAATTGCCTGTTACTTAGCACAAGAAGGAGCAGACATTAATTATGCAAACCATAGAGGAAAGTCTCCTTTAGACCTCATTACAGACGGGAGGATTATCCAGATTGTCAAAGACTTCTCACAGAAATTCAGGTAAACCCTGTCCTCAAACCAGTGACACCAAATTCCCTTGCAAGCCCCATCCTCTGGGTTTAGAGAGCCCTGAGCAGCCTGGCCACCTGACCAAGAGCAGCTTTGCAGAGTCATTCTGGGTTCTGGTTTACTTTGGTTTGATTCTGCACTTGGAGATATTTACAGTGTAAACAGAGAGGAAGTGCAGCAAAAGAGTGGGCACCAGAACCCACAGAACGTATTCCAGAGCTGGATGAATGCTGGTTTTTCAGCTGATAAGAGAAATAGCTGAGAAAATGCCAAAGGGAGAGTATAGCCAGTCAAAGATGGCTTTATCTCGGGCTCTGAGAAATGTTTGTTTGGATTTTGACTTTGCAAACATGAAAGCAGAATTTGATCTGAGGGCACAGACTCAGTCCTGTTCCTGCTGGAGGAGGAACCACACAGCAGTGCTGCAACTGGCCATGCCTCTGGTCCACTGTTGAAAAACAGGTGAAATGTGTCCCTTTAAGCATCTTGCACAGGAATTTTGTCAGTGGAGTGTGTGTTGGATTGAGTTTTTTTGCTTAAAGAAGGTAATTTCTTTCAGACTGACATTTCTCAGAACAGTGTACTGGCTTCAGCAGATTAATGCACTGTCAATACCTTATTGATACCTCCAAAAGAGCAGTCTCAACCTGTGTAAATATTAGTCATGCCTGCTCTTTGCCTTTCTTTTTGAGTAGAACCAGTCAGAATCCCAGCTCAGCTGGTCCCAAGGCAGGGCAGCTGAGGGATCACAAGTTTGTGCCACTGAGCATCATGGAGTGTTTGCCAGGGATCAGTGCAGCGTTGCTGAAGGAGGATCTGCAGTGTGTGGCTCACTTTTGGTGGTGGTCCTCCTTTCAGGGAACAGCAGGTTTCTTCAGAGAGCTCCACCATCACCTGCAGCCTTCGCCGTGTGCACACCACGCCCAACACCATGACCAACCTCAGCGTGTCCAGCGTGGCAGTGCCCACAGAGTGCCTGGTCTGCTCAGAGCTGGCCTTGCTCATCCACTTCTTCCCATGCCAGCACAGTATTGTGTGTGAAGGTGAGTGCCTCCTGTTTTCTTTCCATTTTTTCATGTTTTTCTTTCCTCTTCCACCACCCAGCCTCCCTAGCTGGGTTCCCATAAATCAGGCTCTGTTTAGACACAGAGCTATTGTGCTGTTTGTGTCCTGAAACAACCCCAGCATGATTCCAGCATCTTAGACAAGACATCCAAAGTTATCTGTGAAAAGCACAGAATGTTCTGCCCACCTGCTGATTGGCACCCAAGGCAGCTTTGCTTGTGCTTGTAGATGCCTGGCTAATTCAGAAGGAAAGCCAGATGCCTCAGTTGTAGCTGTCAGTGCTTTATCCATCAAAAACCTCCTGAGAAGGATTTCCCTCTTCTCTGGCTTTCATTGCTGTTTGCATTTCAGTTGTTTTAATGGCAGCCTGCTCAAAGATGTCAGCAAGTTTATCTCACAAGGCACTGACCACAGACAGTTTGGAATTTTTGTGCCAGAGCTACATCCTTTCCCCCCAGGGCTGTTTAGATCCACAGGGCAGCATTTCCAGTGGCACAGAGCACTGAGGGCTTAAAGGTGTTATGTTTGTTACTGGCCTGGGAAAGATTAAACCAAGGGACTAAGACACAAAAAGCAGGTTGTGACCTCATTCCTTGCAGAAACAATCTCTTAATCATCCAGGGAGGCCTCAGGTTGTTCAAAGCTGATGTTCTTGAGTCTGTTGTTTTCCTCTTGATTCTGACATCAGTGGGCTTAACTGTGATCTCTCCTCGTGTCATTTGTGGTAGAATGCTCCAGGAGGATGAAGAAGTGCATCAAATGTCAAGTGACAATAACCAAAAAACTGAAACAAGGTATGTTTGCTGTTCCTGCTGATAAGGGCTGGGGGAAGGGTCCTGCACAGCGTTAGTTTGAGGGGCATCAATGATTTTCAGTGAAATAAGAAGCAGAGTTAATTTGTTTTGGCTTTTGTGTGTGTGTGCCTGCTGCTCTGTCCACCTTTAGAGAGGAAAAGGGGGATTCTCT
>JAWWEE010000052.1:5198341-5230943 GCA_035221455.1 Xenops minutus | reverse complement strand
TGTGCAGGGCTGGCATTACCCAGCTCTCCAGGAATCCCTGGGCTGGATTGTTTCAATAAAGCTTTATTAGCTCAGTTCCAGATGAGACATTTGCATGCGAATTTTTGCAGGAGGAGGAACATCAAGGTCTGTGAAAATATCAACAGGATTTCCCTATCAGTGATGTCTTCAGTGCTTGCCTTTAACAAGCTCCTGGTCCCCAAATCCTTCATGGATTTTGGAATCACTTCCTGCACCATTGATGTGCAACTAATTCCAGAAAGCTGAGGAAAGGGACATCTCTCTATAGAATTGTAAAGCTCCCTATTCAAGGATTGAGGAGCAGAGTGTGAGCAGTGGGGCTGTATTAAACTGAAACCAGGAGGAGTTTATTTACCTAAGCTAGCATTTTTCCTGGATTTGGGGTTCTTTCATTTCACAGTGTTGACCAAAAGCCTCTATTGGTGTAACTTCATGTGTGCAGAAGTCAGCATAGGTGATGTCAGATGGTTTCTTCTTTTCTGACCATGTGTGTCCTGAAAGACTTAGCCAGAAGTTTGAGTCCCAGGTGTGAACAGGAGGTTGGGAGAACACTGTGCCCGTGGCACTGTCAGGATTCCTGGACTGGTGTGGCAGAACATCACAACCAGATTTAACTATTCATAATCCACAGCACCAAGGCAGGACATCCCAGCCAACATCTTGTTTCCTTGAAAATAAAAACCAAACCACCAAACAATCTCAAACACACACAAACCAGCTGAGCTGAGGGACGAAAGCAGCACTGGCCAGTCTGATAAAAGCATCACCCCAGGCTTTTTATTTGAGGCATCCCTGGATGAGGCTCAGTGAGGAGAGCTAATTCTGAGCATCTTGAGGGGCAGAGCATGGTGGGAGAGGGCCCTGCCTAACGCTGTGCCATGCCCTGCAGACAGCACTGAGGTGGAGTGCAGCCCCAGCTCGGAGTCCACGGAGCAGAGGAAGCTCATGGAGGAGCTGCAGAGCCGCTACCGGCAGATGGAGGAGAGGATCACCTGCCCCATCTGCATCGACGACCAGATCAAGCTGGTGTTCCAGTGCGGCCACGGCTCGTGCCCCGACTGCAGCAGCGCCCTCACCGTGTGCCCCATCTGCCGCCAGGCCATCCGCGAGAGGATCCCCATCTTCGTGTAGGAGCTGGGCGCCCTGCCCGTCCCTGGGGCTCCTCTGCAAGGGCTCTGGCTCCCCCCGGGGTTGGAGGACAGGCAAGAGCCTGGCTGGGCTCACCTGGCTGCAGGTGCACCTGGAGGAGGAGGAGGCCCCTCAGCTGTGCTGCTCCTCCACCCCAGGCAGCTGGAGGAGCAGCTCGGGGCTGCCTGCTGGAGGAGCAGAGACTCTTCAGAGCAGAGATGAATTCCACTGGGCCCTGTTCCCATGGACTGCCCCGTGCCCTGCAGGGTGGATGGCCCTGAGCTCCCCTGGAAGGAGAGGCTGAGCAGGGTGTCCCTCACCCCTTGTGCCCTGGCAGCAGTGGCAGGCACTGCCCCTGCCCAAGGAGATCCCAGCTCTGCAGACACCTGCCAGGCTGGGGAGGGATGTGCTGGGGGAGCCCTCTCTGCACCAGGACCTGTGGGCTCCACCAGGACGGGGCAAACTGGATGGACTGAGGTCCTAAAGACAGAGCGTGTGCCTTAGAGATAAAGTAGTGAACACTGACTGGAGAAAATATGTTGTTGCAACAAATATTTCTAACCTCTAAGTGACACTCTTCTTCCATATTTTATTTTTTTTTTTTGGCACAACCATGTGTTCAGAGACTCCCAAGCTTTCTATCCATAATGCCAAAGGCAGGTGTTAAATACTCCAATCAAAGTGTAAAGAAAATAAATAGTAATAATTAAGAGACGAGGGGGGAGGAAGGGATTTCATTTTTGTTTCTTTGTTTTGCAGCAAAACTTAATAAAATAAAATATATATTTTCCTGAGCATTAAAATGAATGTACAAACAGTAGCTGAAATGTGGATCCAGCTGTATTGTTTTCCAACTGAGTGAAGAAATATTATCCCCCAAGTCATCATGTGAAGTTCCTGCTGCTGGGAGTGTGGCTCGTGTGCCACACATGTGTGTGTGGGGTGTGTATCTCTGAGGGCAAAACTGTGCTCAGACAAACTGTTTGTTACGTATTTGGAGCAATATTTAAACCAAACAAAAAAATCCTGTGTTCCTCTGCTCTCTTTGGCCCTTAGCAAAGAGGTGGCAAAGCTGTTGAAGGAGTTTTGGGCTCTGTGGAATGGAAGGTGGTTACAGGAATATTTGTTGCTTTGTAATGCAGTGGTGTCTTGAGAAACTTATCTCACTAATTCTTGACTCCTATGGTTTGTATTTATCAGAATATTCTCTTGAGGTTGTTACGGTTTCAGTAGATGGTTTTTCTGAGCTCTGAAAATGGATCAGATTTAACCCCTAAATTCTTTGCTTGGATTGTGCTTAACACCTAAATAATCTAAAGCTGAATTGCAGAATTGGGGCAGATTCTCATTTACGTGTGTCCTAGAAGTTCCTGTTAATGGGAGTTCTTTGGAACAAGTCAGAAATTTCCCCCAAATATTTGCTGTATTGTGGGGGGCAGCAATACCAAAGTGCTGTGCAAAGGCTGTTATTCTCATCTCTTAGGCCAAAGATGTCATTTTATTCAGGAAAAACAACATGGAGCATCTGCTTCATTTTTTTTTAGTAGTTTCTTTGGGTGTTGAATGAAGAGAGGCTTCCAAGTGATTATTTTCCCTAAAGGAAAAAAGATTGCAGGCCGACTGGAGCCTTTGAGTTCCAAGCTGTGCAGCTGTTGCAGAAAATTGAGATTGTTTAAAAATTAGTTCTTTCTCTTCCTGTCTAAAGAAAAGAGATTTTGTAAGAGAAAGAAGAGCTCCCTTCAGTTTTCTGTTTTAATTTGTCAAAACTCAAGATCTCCTGAGCTTCTTTCCATATCTGAAATCCATTGTGTGGCCAAGTTGAAGACAGAGTTTTGCACTGCAAAAAAACCTGCTGAAGAACTGCAGAAATGGTTTGTAACACGGTGTTTGGTTTGGGGGTATTTTCTTTGATTTCCTGTTCTTTTTATGTTTTCCCTTTTGTTTTCCTTAATTTTCCTGCTGTGATTACCTCTGAGGAGCAAGAGTAGAGCTGTTAAGTACCATTTTAACCCTTTCATTTTCCCAGTAAGAAGAAGGACCCAAGAGAGAAGAAGCAGGATGGGCAGTGGAGCCCCAGGAACAAGAGAGCACAGAAGGATCAGATGCCCCTTTGTGCCAAGTATGTTTTTGGCAAACTTTGCCCCCTGTGCCAAGCTCAGCTCCATGGGAGAGTGAGGCTTTGGAGGAGGGAAGGAAGTTCTGCTGTTTTATCATCCTTGATAAGCCTGAATCAAATTTAGGTGGAGAATGAGATGGGAAAGTTGCTCCTGGCTGGTTTTCTTGCTGGTTGTAGGAACAGGGAGACTGGAGGGAGGGAAGGAGGTGCCAGAACAGGAGAAAATGCTGCTTTAAAGGCAAATATTGTCATTAGTTAACTAGTTTGGTAGTTAATAACTTTCTGCTGGGTGTTTGTCTCCCACAAACAGGAGCTCCTGGTTTTCTCTGCCATCTCCTGATTGCAGCTCTGTGCCTTAAATACTCCAGAGTTTTTCAGGTGGGCAGCTTTAATTCTGAGATGTCAGCTCATCTCATACTTGCTACAAGGGTTGCTAAAGCTCTTCCTTTGGAAGTGTGGGCAAACCTCTGTGTTTTGGAGACAGTGTGAGGGAGATTGTTTGTTGAAAGGCACAGCCAGGTAAAGAGCCCATCTCTCCTTTGATTATGTCCCCACCAGTCTGTGCTGCTCCCAGGATTTCAGCAGGATTGCTCCATCCACAAATGGATTGCAGGTTATTAGTGCAGCCCCAGCAACAAAAATCTCCCCACACAGGGAAGCAATTCTTACTCCATTGTGGATACACTCTGTTATTGGTGATTTGGGAAGAATTTCTCCCTCATTTCATTCCCGAAATTCTACGTGGCTGTGGCTGGAGTGCTGAGCTTCTGCCTGGGGTCAAGACTCTCTGGTAACACAAGGTCAGGCCAGTGCAGGCACTTCTGTGAGCTGCAGCTCAAACTGACAGTTAAGCAAAATATTCCATTTTCTTTGCCAGCTGGAGCAAGCCCTTGTTTTCAGCTCATTTGTTATTCATCAGACCATGGACTTTTCTAGGAACATCAGCAGATGCTGATCACGAGGGGCTGCATGATAGAAAGTGGGAGAGTGTTTGGGGACTAATGAACACCATTATTATTCTCCCCATCCCTGGGGAGCATTGCTCCCTCTTGCAGCACACACAATCCTTTTTTAGTCCATGACCCACTGAAAAAGTACCAGTTTGAGCTGCCATTCCCACAGGAACCATGCAGGAATGTTGGGTTGCTGGTTTGTTTTCCCCCCAAAGTTTTGAGCTGCAGGGCTAAATCTGTGAGTGCTTTTAAAAAAAAGTAAGAACTACACGAGGCTTTCCTAATTCCTTTCACATGGGCCACCAAGGAGCTGATATGTGGTAAATCACATTCACCAGGATGCTCTCCCCCTTCCTGGCCTGGGGCTGGACTTGGACCAGTGCCCTGGACATGAAATGTTGGTCCTGGTGCCTTGAGCCATCAGACATGTTCAGATATCAGGCCCTCCTTCCTTCCCACCTCCATGTACAGCTCCCAGTTCACAACAGGGGAAAAGCTGATGGAAGTGGTTTAATTCTGAATAAAAGGCTCTTGTCCATGAGTAAATAAGAGGCTTCATGAGAGGTGAGACTCCTTTGGGACAGTCAGTCAGCTGCAGTTCTAGCACTGGTGATGGTTCTCTCTGTAGCATCTCTTAGCACAGGTTTTGTTGGAATAGATTGTTGTAATATTTGTTGTAATGGACTGTTCTTGTGCTGTTTTGGGGATTTGAGTGAAGCAGTGCCAGTGTCCTGACCTGCACCAGGGCTGGCTTTCCTCTGGAATGGGGCAGAGATACTGGAAACAGTGCTGAAAATAACAATGCTGAATAAAGCAAAGGAAAGGAATACTAAGATTAATTCACAGAAGTGAATAAGTATTTATATTTGAGCTAAAGCTTGCCATGGGGAATGGATCCATATGTTGTGCATTATACAGCAGCCCCCCTTGAAACTAAACATTTCAGCAATTAAGTGAAAGGAGCAAAGCCAGACTGAGGTGATTTAACAAGGAAAGTGCATTGTGTTGTGCAAATGATCCAGGGCTTTATGTTCTCCGGAGCCTCTGGTTGGCCATTGTGGGTTTTCTGCAACATTCCTTCCCTCCTGACAGCTGTTCCCAGCCTGCTGGTTCAGGGACACTGGGTGCATGCAGAGATCCCAGGCTATGCATCCCTGCCTGAGTGCTTAGACAATCCCAGCTCCCTCCAAAGGATATCCAGGTCCTGGGTGAAGACAAAGCAAAGGCAGTTCTGTGCCTGCCTCCCTTCCCTTTCCCCATTACACCATATGGATTCCCTCAGTGTAATGTGTTCCATTGCTTTCAGACGCTGTGCAGAAACCAAAGCCAGGAATGCTTTTCTGTCCAAATATAGTCAGGATGACAGTCCTTGCCTGGAGTCCAAACCAAATATCCTCCCTCCAGAACCTGGGACCTCTCAAACTCAGCAGAACTGTGAGGCTGCAGCAGCAGTTCCCTGCACTGGGGTAAGAGCAGCTCCCTCAGGGGATGGAGCTGAGTGTGAGGGGTATTTTCATCAGTGGCACTGAGGATTCTGGCCAGAGCTCATGCCCTGCTGGATCCAGAGGCACAGGGACTTTACCAGGAGCATTGCTTGTGCACAGCAGGAAGTTCATGTGTCTCCCTTCCCTCCATCTGTGAGTCTTGAATGCTTCAGCACAAGAGCTCTCCTCATCTGACTCTCATTGCCCTAAAAACTGAGGTTTGTCTTGGCCTTGCTGCTGAGCTGGTTGCTCAGCAAATACTTGGCTTGAGCTTTCAGAGTTTTTGGAGCATCCTGCAGCCCATGGTGTGGTGGGGTTGGGTGCACAAGCACTGGATTTAGGTGTGGATGGGCAGTGCACACTCCCAGTACAAGGGCAGAGAGCAAACTAAATGCTTTCCAAGAAAGCCTGCTCTCACTGCTGGCCCATCCAGGTGTGACCTGCCTGCTGCCCTGCCAGGGAGGCAGGACCCTGAGTGTCACAGAGGGTGTGAGCCATCTCTGCAGGTAAAGACTCCCACCACAAGTGGCACAAGGTAAATGGCTCAGGTACAGTATGTTCTCCTGCCATCCAGAATGCTCCAGTAGCTCTTGGAGAAGTCCTTTCCTGGCTGTGCTCACTTTTAGTCACTGCATGGGTGAGTGTTCAGAAACAATGAGGTCCTAAGACTGCGCTTTTACTAAAGCTCTGTACACCAACCTTGCCAGGGACTGTGCTGAGAAGTATTTTACAAAAACTTTTCTTTACACTGGGACAAAGGAAATTCTTGGTTTCCTCGGGCTGTGGCTGTGTGAGTTCTTAGTCTGTGCTTTAAAGCTCAGGTTCCTGTACTCTTCACAAAAGTAAGGCACTAACTGGGTGCTTAGAAGATTTCAGGTTCCTGTTCTGCAAGATTCCACCCTCGACCTCAGGCAAGTCTTTCCCTGCACGGTGCTGTGGCTCTGGAAGGTGCAGGTTAAGGCTCTGCCCTGCAGTCAGGACTGATGTGAGATGAACTGCTGAGACACTGAGGGGCTCAGATCCTGTGCAGGAGGAGGCTGGACAGTGCAGGAGTTGATTTTCAAACACTGCTGACTCCTCCTGGCTGGGTGAGAGACAGAGGCATTTCCAGCTGTTACGCAGTTCTGTGGCTGAAACTCAGTGTTCTTCCAGCACTGGTTGATAGCAATATTTTTCTTTCAAATCCAGTGCTGCTTTACTGGAGAAGAGCTCTTGGCTCAAGGTTTTGAGCCCCATTCTAAGGGTGGTTTTTACCTCAAGCCTTCCTTCTCAGTCAGCCCTGTAGATGTGTTCTCACCTAGAGAAAGACACTTGTTCAGGGGACTCGGGCATTGATCAGCCAGGAGTGTGCTGTTCCCACATTCTCACTTAGTGCTTTGATCTGCAGCTCAAACCACAAACGGAGCTGCATTTGCATCTCTCTTCGGAGCTCCAAACAAAGGGCTTTTTCAGAGAGTTCATGCACAGGCACGTTCCTTCTGCCAACTGTGCTACTGGGGAAGGAGGAACTATCCCTCGAAAGCTGCAGGAGCAGCTGAGGTGAGCCAATTCCACAGGGGGTAGAGCCCTCTACCCTGGCTTTCTCTGCTTTCTCTTCCTCCTGGGTCCAGCTTCCCTTTGTAATTCAATCCATAACTTCCTTCCCTGCTACTCCTTACCCTTCCTTCTCATGGTATCTGAACGACTTGCTGCACTTTGTCCTCTCTCTGCAGAAAACGTGGTTTTTCTCCAAGGGAGAGCTTGGTGAGAATTGAAAAGGAAAATTTGCATGAAATTGTGCACACAGACCCATTGGTCCTATTGATTTTGAGTTGTTTAAAAGCTCCAGGCCAGCTTTGGTTGGAAAATACATGAAACTTATAAAATGTTGCAAGCTTCTGAACTAGGGTGAAAAATTCATATGAAACCATTTTTCATTAGCACAATTACAAGAATGTTCTGAAATGGCTCAGATACCCTCAAGGAATGTTTTATATGGGCTGGCAACAGACCTACCCTCTCCCTGGCATTTGCTTGTGAAACTGGGAGCTTGCAGAGTTCCTTCTCCTCTGGCTGGGCAGAACTGGAGCTGAGGTCACCCCCAGCCAGGACCATGGGGGGAACCCATAGGAACGTGCAGCTAAAACTGAAAACCTGAGAATTTCTGAGTAAGCTTTTACAAAAGTCCTGAGTTGATCCAAGTCTGGAGCCTGGAGATGCCTCCAAGAACCTCCCAGCTTAAACCAAACTGACCATGTCTCCAGGTCAGTCTTTGTGACCCCAAATCAGTAGGGATCTGAAAGTCCTTGTGTTCCTTGGAGTGATAACCCAAGGACACAGGAAACTTGCTGATCCCTTGCCAAGTTTGATGGGAAGGGGAGTTGGTATTTACTTTTATGTGAGTTTGTAAACTCCCCGAGCAGTTTCCCAAGCAGGGAAAGCCCTGCCTGCTCTCCCTGCATCTCGTTTCCCTTTCTCCTCCTGAAGACAGCCCTTGACAAATGACAGCTCTTGAGCCTTCAGCATCCCTAATGAAACATTCCAAGGGCGTGATGCTGCCTGCTGGGTTCCCAGTGCTGCCCCCTCCCCCAATTCTTCCCTTACATAAAGCTGACAACTGCACATTTGCCCTCTGTTGATTACACAGTTAAAGGAGGGAGTTCATGTCCACCCCAGCTTGTTTCACTTTGCTGCTGTTCCTCCGCCAGCCCAACTTTCAGCTGCAGTAACATGATCCCACTTGGCAGAGCCTGAGAGAATCTCTGGCACATTGGAAAGAGGCTTAATGTAAAGTCTAGGGTTTTTTTCTTTTTTTTTTTTTTTTTTTTAAATTTTTTTTTTGAGAGCTTTTTGAAACTCTGGTGGTTCTGCACAGCTTTGGCAGTAGCTGCAGGGCTACTCACAACCACTCCAAATGTGAGCACAAGGATTACGGATGAGTTCTGGGCAGGGGATGTCTTAGTGTCTGTTCCCATCTCCCTCCAAAAACTACTCAAGAAAGACATGGATCAAGCAGAACAACTTTGTGCACACAGGAGGAAAAGCTTCCCCTCACTGGACAAGAAGAAGAGCAATGGCTGGAGAACCATGGTGGGATTTTTGTGCTTATTCCCTGTGGTGACTTTGCTGGTGGTTGTGGAATATCCAGCTGGAGCTGCAGTTCAGGAAAGTCAGGTAGGAGAGAGGATCTCATTCTCAAGTACCTGAAAGGGGCATGGGGTGTCAAATATATGTGCATGTGTATTCTGCTTAGAAGGTGGATGCTTTCAGGAGGAAATCTGAATAGGTAACTATCTGATCTACATCGATGGATATCTCTTAGGGCAGCAGGGTGTGTTTAGGGCTGTTGGAGTCCCCTTTGGCACAGGATCCCAAAGGGTAGCTGTGCATCCCAGTGGAATGAGGCTGTCCCAGCTGTGTGTGCAGCTTGAGACAACCAAGCAGGGAATGCACAGGAGGTTGGGGTTGTTTTCTGTGGGAGCCAAGGCTGTGCTTTCCCAGCCTGGGATGATGTGGCATGTACTGGGATTTCTGCAGCAGCTGAGCTTTCCTAGGAACTCAGGGCTTGTGTAGGAGCTAAACTGGGACCTGTAGAACTCTTGGCTCATATTGACTCTCCTTAAAGCTCCATCCATTATTAAGGTGTGCTGGGACAGCCCGAATCCAGGGGGAACTCTGGCAAAGCTCTGGGGCTCTCAGGAGCTGATCTTCAATTTTACTTACTTTTAGCTTTTAATTTTATGTATATAAAAAAAGAAACTTTAAGTGCATCCTCTCCTGTTTTTCGTGTTTATGAAGCTCTTGGCACTGGCCCCCCTTGTTTGCATCACATGCTCAGGCTGTTATTAATTGGTCCTAATTCAGAGTTATGTTACTGTGTGGTTTGAGAGGGGAACTGCATGGCCAGGAGGGAGAAGGGAATTAATTACAGTCATTACAGCTCAGTGAAGTAAATTAATGGAGGTTTGGCTGCAAGGGGGATTAATGCAGAGCAGGGATGTTTGCCATGTCTGCCTTTACATATATATATTTATTTTATATATATATACATATCTATTTATGATATATCATTATATATATTATATATATGTTGTTGAGGAAGAGAATTCAGCACCTGCCCCTGTAGTACCTCCCAGGCATTTGGAGTGTTGAGACTTTTGCCCACAGCTGAAGGAGTTTCTTCTGGGAGTGTCTGACCTCTGCAGTTCTGTGTATTCCCAAAGTGTTGGATCTTTGGCATCCAGACAGATCCTTTGATCCAAGTTGTACTGTGAGTCCTTAGCGAGGTCATTCCATTTCTGTCAGAACCCCCACATCTGAGCTGCACTTTGGGTGGTTCCCCACCCTTCCCCAATTCATTGTGCAAAGTTTCTTTAATTAAAAGCATCTTGTTGCACCAGTGGTGGGTAGAACTGAGACTGGGCAGAGCTCTGAGCAAGAGAACTCAACCTCTCTTGATCCAGGGGGTCTCATACCTGTCCCAGTTGATGCTGGGTCTGAGTCCCCCTCTCTCTGGTTTGGATTTTGAGGATAAGTTCACCAGTGACACATTATTTTAATGTTTCTTCCCTTTGCCTGTTCAGCACAAATGGCTTAGGGGTTTAAGATGAATGGCTGCAGAAAAGACAATCCTTTTTCTCCATTGGGGCTGCAGGAGAAAGAAATTCAGTGTTGTGGCTTTGCTGAGAAGCAGGAGCCTCCAGCAGCAGGACAGGGAGTTACTGAGGAGTGTTAACTCCTCACCCCAGTGTAAGGTAACAGCTCTCCTGAGTCAGGGGCCACAATCTGACAGAATTCCCAGTAATCCTGGGCTCTTCCTGACTGATGCCAGAATGAATGTGTAGTTGACCCAATACTGGCACAGGATTGTAGGGAAAACAACAAAGACAGAAAGGATTTGCATAATTTCCCTCTACTTGAAAGAACTGCAAAGAAATAAAAGGGAAAAATATCTTATTATCCTCTAATTATAAGCTAATCTTCTCCAGGCTTCTCTTGCAGCTCCAACAGATCCTCCACCTTGTCTGTGCTGCTCAAAAGGATGCAAAATCTTCCTTTCACATCAAGGGAAAATGGCATTCTCAGGGCAGAACCAGAGGTAAAAGCCAGTGGAGGTGAAGGGAGAGGGACAACAGCCACTGTGCCCACATCACATGTGCCCAGTGAGGAGGGGGCACAAAAACTGTGATCCAGCACCCTGCCAAAAGCTCTCAGCTGAGAAGGCAGGTGTTGGTCCCCAAGGGATGTCCTGTGACCCTCGAGTTCCCTGTGGGCAGACTGTGCTGGGCTCAGGTGCTGAGCCAGACCTGAAGGCTGAAAACTGGCCTTCTAGGAAAGAGAGGTGCTGAGATTAGGTGAGGATGGAGGGGAGTGTGGCTTTCAGACATGAGGAAAGAGGCTGCTCTCCTGTTAGGGTGGAATCCCTTGGCTTGTGCTTTGGGCACATCTGGCAGCTGCCACTTCAGGCCTCTTGTCCTCTCCTGCCACTGCCTTGCTGTGACACCAGGGACGTGCTATTTTGGCTCCCAGAGCCTCAGTTCTTCCATGAGGAAAACCAAGGCAGCTCTTGTTTCCTGTGGAATGTGCTGTGAGGCTGAACAGACTCGAACTGGTGCAGCTCTTGTACCATTGCCACTGTCCATGTCACTGAGGAAGTGTCTTGGAGCCTCTAGAGCAAAGATGACTTGCAGATATTCAGTGTCTTAGCCCTGGAAAGGGGAAATAGAGCAGGAAGCCACCCAGAAAACCATTCTGGGTCCCATTCTTTTACCTCCACTGCTCAGGGTGAAAAGCCTTTTCTAATTGGAGTCAGACGTGTCACTAAATTTGATGTCTTTTACTGTTGGATGGTTTAAATCCTCTCCAGGGTTTCCAGGGCTGCTGTTTGCTTTGAAGGCTTTTCAGATCCACAGCTCTCTAAAGAGCTCTCTGCACAGAGAGTTGCCTGTTTTAGTCATTTTTCCAGATTTACATTTCTTCAGTGGCCAGGCTGGAGAGCCATAGGAAAGTGAAAAGGAAATGAAAACTTTCCAGGCAGAGCTGCACCACTTGCTGTGGCCAGAAGCCTCCTGAGGCTTCATTTCTGCCCTGTGTGTGCCACACTCTGAGGGCAGAGTGGCTGCAGTGCCCTCTTTGGGGTGATGCAGCCAGGCAGGACCATCCTGTTTTCTGGACACCCCAAGGGCTGCACCAGTTGTGCTCCCCAGTCTGCAAATGTCCCGTACTGGTAGCTTTTATTGTATCTGCAGTCTGTCCCATCCCTTCCAACCTGCTGTTTTGTCTTTAAGGAAGATGCCACATCCCCTGGGCTGCATGGAGTGGGTTCCTCAGCTTTGCAAAGTCCGGCTTTTGCTCGGCCTCCAGCACGGAGAAAACGCTACACAATCACGCCGGGGCACCTGAGATGGGACCACTTCAACCTGACCTACAAGTAAGGCCTGGCCTTGGCCCCAGGAGGGCTCCTGGGGCCTGAGCTCTTCCTGCCATGGGTTTGGATGGTCACCATGTGCTTATTGCTAAGCCCTGTGCAGGGAGAGCTGCTGAAGCCACTCTGGAATAGGAACATTCCCAGAAATGCTGCACCTCTGGCTTCAGTGACCTTACCAGGGACCTCCCTCTCAGCAGGTCATGACTGGAGCACCAACTCTGTCATGCTGATGGTTTTAAAAGCTCTGTTTGAACCTAAATCATCCCTATTGAAGGGTTCTGTGACTTCAGGAGGACAGAGCTCTTAGTACCAGTGCTTTTAGGGATCCCTCTCCTTTGGGAAAGGACAGCAGCTCTTAGGTATTAATACACAATAAAAAGCCCCTGGCAATCCTGGGGTGAGGGAATGCTCTGCTCCCTTACACTCATCCCAAACAGGCTCAGCCTCATGAGAGTCTTAGTTGCCCAGGTTTGCCCTCGTTAACAGCCTGGCTTGATACGAAACCTTCTGCTCCCTTTAGGATGTGCTGGGACGAAGGGAGAACATAATCAGCATAGCTAAAAAACAACCAGAGGGGATAGAAAATATACCCAGCTTTTCCCCATTGCTCCACTTGAGGCAATTCCCTGAATGCAGACCTTCCTGTGGGCCAAGGTAAGTGTCCAGGAGCCATCTGTGCATTTCCATGGTACAAACAGGGCCTGCACCAGGAGTTTTGCCACAGTTCTCCTGGGGCTGCAGGAAAAACCTCTCTCGAGTCTCTCTCCCAAGTGATTTAGAGGTTTTTTCCCAAAGGAAATAACTTGTTTCCTATGAAATCTTTGTTATTCTTTGGAACTCTCTTTCAAAAGTTCTGCCTGAGAGTATTTCACATCCACTGTAGCCCAAGGGGTAGGAAGAGGAGTTCCCTGCTGCTGGAATGAGTTGTTTCCTCTTCCAGCAACACCACACAGCAGACTGGGAGATACCAGGATAGTTTTCCAAGAGAACCTTGTCTAAAATGCTGTGCTTGAGAGGAGGAACAAAAGCTGTGGTGCAAAACACGTGATTGTAAAGACCATCAGCAGTTTATTCATCCCTGTGGGAGTTTTATTAAATATCTTCAACATCCAGTTCAAGCTACTCCTGATTTGAACCCCTTGGAGTGAGGGGAAATCCTGGTGTGCCTGAAGCATCCCTGGGAGCCTCCAGCTGGTGTTGGAGGAGGGAAGAGCAGCTTCAGGGGAACTGAGCTCAAACACCTGCAGCTCAAAGGGGCAGAGCCCCCATTCTCACCCCCAACCTCTCCTGTGTCCCTGCAGGATCCTGTCCCATTCTCACCCCCAACCTCTCCTGTGTCCCTGCAGGATCCTGTCCCATTCTCACCCCCAGCCTCCTCCTGTGTCCCTGCAGGATCCTGTCCTTCCCGAGGAACCTGCTCAGTGCCCGTGCCACGCGCCGTGGGCTGGCGGCCGCTTTCCGCATGTGGAGTGAGGTGTCCCCCTTCAGCTTCAGGGAGGTCCCACGGCACCTCCCCAGCGACCTCCAGATCGGTGAGTGAGTCCCTGAGGGGTCCAGGGGGCTGGGGGGGATCAAATCCATGAGTTCCAGGGTGTAAAGACGAGAGAGAGGAGTCCTCTGGTGGTGTGTGGCCTCGACCCCTTGGGTAAGGGTTGGGGTGTGCTTTGCCTTGAGTCAGGTAGGGAAAGTACTTTTAGCTTGTGTTACTTATTATTTTGAATTACTTTTATTAATTTTTGGTATTTAGGAAGCATTCATACAGCAATTGGCACTTTCTGTGAATCCTGCAGTCAGGAAGCTTTAGGGGTTTGCCAAGAATTAACCCTCAAATCCTGCCATGGGACAGATGGGGAAAATCCTCAGGTTCCTATTGCATAAGTGGGGAAATCCACAGAAAAGTAAGAACCCACGGATTCTTATTCTGCAGATTGGGAAACTAATGCTGGAAGGGGAAATGCCATAGGCAGGGCCACACAGAGCCAGGGCAGGGGCTGGATTCTGGTTGTCCCTGGGTTTAGTCTCCCTTTTGTTGCTCCCATTGGAGCCCTGTCTTTGCTCTGTCCTCTCCCTCCTGCCCCTCTCTTGCTCTGCTGTTGTTCCTGAGTTCCTGGGGCCTGGAAAAACGTCAGTGCTGAGGCCTTTTCTGCTCAGCCACAACCCCAGATGTAAATCCTTCCCGGGATTTATGGTCTCTGTGAAATCCTGATTTCCTGTGCATGTGGCAGCAGGACTGAGACAACCAGCAGGCTCCTCATCGTTTCGCAACCTGCTCCTTGCTCTGCTGCTGCAGGACCCTGCTCAGAGCACAGGATGTGCTTCCAGGGGTCTGTGCTGCTGCAAGACCCTGCTCAGAGCACAGGATGTGCTTCCAGGGGTCTGTCCTGCTCCCTGTGAGCTCCAGGTGCCCAGTTCCAAGGGATGCAGGATGCACTGTGATCCTGTTGTGATGCTGACAAAGAGAGGGAGAGCAGCTCTGTCTGTAACCCTGACTCTGCTTATTGACATTTAAGAGAACAATCCCATCCCGGGGTTATCAGTTCACTGTTCAGCTCGTCTGTTTAAAAAAAAGTAATTTCCATGTGATGTTGCAAGACAAGCTCAGCATTCCCTGCTGGGAAGTAAACTCTCTGTCTGTTGGGAACAGCTCTGGATCCAGGGGCAGCACGTGGGTGAGTGTAGCCATCAGTTGCTTTGCATTTATCTTTGCTTTTGTGGCTCTGGAGGTCAGAAAACACGTGGGCTCCCATCAGACGTTTTTAGTGACTCAGCAGCTCCCTGACCCTGCCAGATCCACTCAACCTGCTGCTTTTTTCCACAGGCTTCTACTCCATCAACCACACGGACTGCCTGGAGTCCCTCACCCACCACTGCTTCGATGGCACCACAGGGGAACTGGCCCACGCCTTCTTCCCACCCCACGGAGAAATCCACTTCGATGACCACGAGTACTGGATCCTGGGGAACACCAGGTTCAGCTGGAAGAAAGGTAACAGTGAGTGCCTGGGATTTGGGGTTTAGGCTGGGATTTACCTGATGTGGGAGAGAGACAACAGAACCAGCTGTGGTTTTGTGTGGGTTTGGAAGCTGCTCTTCTGCCATGTGACTCAGCTGCTCCAAGGGACCCTGTTGTGGTGGCTGAAATGGAATTCCTCAATGGTTCAGCCACATCCTTCAGTTAAAACCCATCCCTGCTGGGTGCAGGGTTCAGGGTGCTGCCAAGAGGTTTGAGTTTGACCTGTGGGGGATGCAGAGGTCAGTGGAGGCCCTTTCAGACTGCAATATTCCCACTGGAAACCTCATTTCCAGTTCCAGCTCAGGGCTGTGGGAACAAAGTGAGTGGGAACCTGACAAAAGTGAGTGTTGTACAGGGCACAGGCCCATTTGGAGCCTCTGTGTCATGTGCTGGAAATTAGAAGCACATGGAAATAATTGGCTCTATTTGGACCAAAGCAGCTCCAGAGAAGATGAAACTGGGGCAACCTTTGACAAGACCGTTCTAGGGCTGGAATATTTCCTCTGGTTTTACATGAGGATTAGCAAATCTATTTTACCACACAGTTCCAGCTGGTTTTCCTTCTCTTCCAGGTGTTTGGCTGACAGACTTGGTCCACGTAGCAGCTCATGAAATAGGCCATGCCCTGGGCCTCATGCACTCCCTGAACCCCAATGCCCTCATGCACATCAATGCCACCTTGACTGGGAAAAAGACCATCTCCCAGGACGAGGTGTGGGGAATCCACAGGCTCTATGGTAAGGAACCAGGGCTTGGGATGCTGTGGAGCCCTCGTGGGCTCAGATCCCAGCTCTGCTTGTTGTGCTCCTGCTTTAGATTCTTCCCTGTCCCAGCTCCACCATTTACACCCAACAGTCTGATTTAGGGGAAATGTCCATTTGTTTCCTGGAAAAGAAGCCCCTCTAAATGCCTGTTTCTCCTCCTGTTTCAGGCTGTAAAGACAGATTAATTATGTGCCCATCATGGGCAAAAAGAGGCTTCTGTGAGAAGCGCAGGAGGCTGATGAAGAAGCACTGCCCATCCACCTGTGACTTCTGCTATGGTACCCCAGGTTTCTACTGGGATTTGGGGGGGTTTTTCACAGAGGGAGGAGGTGCTAAAAGTTGCTTAGGGATAGGCAGGATCTTAATTTCACACTAGAGCTCAGTGGGTGCAAGTGATCCAGCTCCAAGCAGCACAGCAGGGATGGTGTCTTGTATATGTAAGATCAAGGAATATATGAGACAGTGGAATTAGGATGCAGCTTTTGTGTTTAAACATTTGTGGAGTGGAACATTAAACTGGCCTGTTTCTACTTTAACTGAAGCCATGACAGGGACTAAACCCCACTGGCAGGCAGAGGTGAGGGCTGCAGGGCAGTTCCCCAGCAGGGATGGGGCAGGAACAGGACAAGAGACATCTCAAGCACAGCTGGACTTGAGCTGCTCCCAGAGGAGGAGGTAAAGGATGTTAATCACCTTATCCAGTCTCAGTTTTATGGATCCAGGTAAGGGACCAATGCAGGATCAGATCAAATTGCTGCTGCTGTGGAATTGATTTCAGACAAATAACTATTGGCCTTAAGATGTACCATGGAACTGAGACCTCTGTCTCCAGCACAGTATTTTTTCAGGCCAGATTAATGCAAAAAAAAAGCTGCAATCAGATAATTACAAACTCCTATCTGTGGAGGAGTTGATTTTTGTCCATCTCAGTTTACACACCACAAAGTTTTTATCTTTGTATTGAAATCATGTTACTTGTCAATCCAAAAATTGCTCAGGAGGAGGCATTTTTAAATTAATACTTTCGAAGCTCCTTAAACCTAAGTGTTTTGGAATGGCTAAACTTGCTGATTAGAGCTGCTAATTAACTTCTGCCACTTCCTTCTCTCCTCTCTGGTGGACAGAATTCCCATTCCCAACGGTGCCCCCGACTCTGCCCCCACCAAGGACCAAGACCAAGACGGTGTCCGAGGGCAGGAACGTCACCTTCCGCTGTGGGCAGAAGATCATCCATAAAAAAGGCAAAGTCTAGTAAGTTCTGCAGCCCTTCCTCCAGTCCTTAGGACACTCTGCAGCATGCACAGCAAAAGGAGTGGGAAGGGAGAGTGCAGGTATTGATCAGAACAGTGCAGGGCTTTGATTTAGTCTGAAAGCAGAGCAAGAAAAGGATAAAATCCAAATCTCACACAGAACACAGAGCTAATTCCTGCCATCCAGCCAAATTCCCTGGCCCATACTCTGCAAAAAAACTAGTTTAAATTTACCCTTTCAGGTCAGAGTTATTTAGCTGGTACTGAAGTACAGGCATGTTATTTAAAATTGAGAGATTGGCCCAAATCCATGAGCAGGTTTAGACTGAGGACGCAAATTGCCATCAAGCTCCAGAATTACTCAGGATTGTGCCCTGTTGCACCTGATCTATCTGGAATACAGGGGAAAACTCAACTGGTTTCTTAAAGTCCCATCTGTGCTCTACACTTAATCAGCAAAATTTATCAGGAGAAAGAACCACTAACACATACTGAATTGTTCCAGACATTTGTAGTTTAATTTCCACTGTTTTTCTTATGACAGCTGGTATAAAGATAAGGAACTTCTGGAATACTCATATCCAGGTTATTTATCCTTAAATGAAGATCACATGAGCATCATTGCAAATGCAATTAATGAAGGAACTTACACTTGTATAGTAAAGAAAAAAGAAAGAATCCTGACTACTTATTCCTGGAGAATCAGACTGAAGCACTGACAAGGCCCTGGAATGAGCCCCTTCAGTTCCTGCTAGTTCTGTTTCAAAGGGTTTCTTTGGCATCTTATATTTAATCTCCAGTAGTGCAACTGAACTTCTCCAGCAGCTGCTTCAGCACCTTGGGCAAAAGAGACTCTGAGACTGGTTACTGGAATGTAAACTCTTCCAAATTAGTTTTAATGACAAGGAATTTATCAAGTATGTGCTGTACAGAGAATTAAACCCCTTTTTTTTAAGAAAAGTGTCAGATGGTGCAGTGTGGATCCCTGTGAACTTCTGGAGAACAGGAGCAGAAGTGCATCAGACAGCAGGCTGGCTCAGCTGGGCTGCACTCGAGGCAGATTGTGGAAGGAAAAGGACCAGCTTAATACTCTGTGAGTGTTTCTGCCCCTTTCTTAGCTCCTGGTGCACTGTCAGAGAAGGAATTATACACAAGTCTACACCCTAATAATACTTTTACTTGGCAGGAGGAGGATGGGGGGTCACACCAACCCTGTCTTTGCATTTCAGCATGTTCAACTTTCCCCCCAGACTGCTCTTTTGGTTTGTATTTATGACTCTTGTCCCAGGCAGTGACTGCTCAGAGCTTGGCCTTGAGGTGTCTGAGCAATGACCCCCAAGTCCTTGGGCAGGGGAGGTGATTTCCATCCCTGTCCTCACCCAGGACAAGGGAAATGTGCCACATCCAGCTGGGAAAGAGCATTAGGAGTGGTTGGCAGAGCTGGGGCAGCAGTGCAGGGAAGCTGGAAGGGAATAATTCCACGTCAGATGCAAACTGTGCACACAGTCATGGTTTAATCCTTCAGAGCTCCCCCCGGCTCTGCTTCCCTGGGCTCCTGCTTTTCAACAGGTTAGTGATGTCCCTCTCTGAGGAATCTTCTGGAAGCAGGAGTGGCTCACTTTAGAGAGCAGTGTTTGTCCCTCAGCAGCTGGCAGGGCTCTGGAGAACAAGGCTCTGCCTTCCTGCACAGGAAAGACAACCCAGCTGCTTGCAAACCTTGCCCCAACTTCAGCACAGCCACATTCCAGCTCCAGGGCCTTCCCCCAGAAAAACCCTTCAAATGTACTCAAACTGATGGAATGTTTATGGTTTAAGTTAATCCTTTTCCTGGCCCAGTGCCCAGTTCTGATTGCCTGACAATTTGGTGTTTTCCAAAGCTCCCTGTTCCCAGAACAGAGTGAGGCCAATATAAATCAGGGACTCCAAAGGGTCTGATAATCCACCCCAATTCCTCCTCTGGTCTTTCCTGAGAAAGAACTGGAATGTGGCATTGCACAATCGTTAAAGCTGAGCTCTTCTCCTGATGGAAAAAGGGCACATCAAATAAACAAACTTCCATAGAAAATAAAGTTTCAAGTATCTATATTAAATCTTTTTGATCTATAAAACCATAGAGGAACTTCTTTTGCACCACTGCAAATACATGGACAGAACAAAGCAGTTTCCACCTCAGTAGTGCACCCAAAATTCTGGTCAGTGAGTACCAAGCCCACCCCAGCCTTGTTCTCTCCAAGGTAACAGGAAAGAAACCTCAGAACTGTCACTTTTTTCCTGCCCCAAATATATTCAGACACAAACAATTTCCTTAAAATAAAAAATAAACTCTATTTACTGTCACCAACATCCACATTTGCTGCATGTGAAGCAATGAAATCCTTCACGCTGTTAAACAATTGCAAATGTATTTTAATTCTACAAATTTACAAGGAGGGAAAAAAAAAACAAACCAAAACAAACCCAACAAAAAGACTAAAAATAAAAACAGAAACTGTTCCAGGACTGTAGTTCAAGTTGTCCTTTGTCACAGTTTGTGATGACCCTGGGCTTTTCAGGTAACTCCAGTCCTCTAATGGAATGCAGCAGTTTTACTCCACATTGATTTATAAAACAGAGCCTTGGAATCTGTGATAATGGTGGAGTTTTTCACAGGGAAAAAAAACCTCTCATCCCCCTGGAAGAACAGAACTGGGGCACTCAAACCCACTCACGTGACAGTGCTTCTTTTCTTGGTGGGGTCTTCCCCCCCTCCTTCATGCTGAGTTTAAAACTTGAGGCTGAAGCCAGGTCCTGCAGCAGATGCTCCCTGGTTTGTGGTGGTGAGATGAAATCCTGTGTCTTTCAGATCATCATCACCCTGTGAAAACCAATCACAGGGTACTGAGCAGTGGCTGTTTTTACCTGTCCAACACAAAAATCTAAATAACAACAGCAAAAAATGAACTATCTCTGGCTGAGAAACAAATGTTTGGTTTAGTGGCATCACAACTCAGATTAATGCAGGGTTTTTCATGACCTTTAAACATTGCTATTTCAAAAGCTGGCTTTGCTAAAGGCAGCTTGAGTGTTCCTCGTTCTTGGACCTGCTTTGGACTGCATGGAAAGGTAAAAAATTGGGAACACAGTGTGTAAATAAGTGTAAACTGCTCTTACTGAGCATCTGCTGAAACACACATGCTCCATAACCCTGAAAAATCGAGGCCAAATAAACTTTTAACCTTCCTTAAACTGGTCAATTTGGCACAAGATTGTGCAGTGCCATTTCAGCTCCACTGAGACACAGAACTGGAATTAAGGCACCTGAGACAAGATCTTAACATGCCATGGTTACATGGGCAGCACAATCCCCTGGCTGTCCCAGTGGACAGACAGAGCATGAGCCTGACCCTTTCTGAATTCTCCAAACACTGGGAAAAGAGTCTGATTCTATCCCCAAGGCCTGTGGATTTATTTCAGCTTAGTTGGAAGTGTCAAACCACACACACCTTCCAGATAAAACCAGGCCTGCTTATACCCTGGCTTTCTGACCACAACACTGCCTGGCCTTGCCCTTTGGGCTGCCTGCAGGTGGGTGCCAGGCTGGCAGCCCTGAGGCTGTGGCAGCACTCACCAGCTGGCTGTAGCCCAGCCCTCCCTCGGGGGGCCGGGGGCTGGTGCCCCTCTTGACCCGCTGCTGCTCGCTCTTGGCGGGCCAGGTGGGGAACATGGAGGGGTCGATGGGCAGGGGGGTCTCTCGGAAGTACTCGTGCTTCAGCCCGTCCTCGGCCGTGATGCGGCGTGCGGGGTAGTAGGTGAGGAAGCTGCAAGAGCAGGGCAAGGAGGGATCAGCCCCAGCCTTTGGACAGATTCCCCACGCCCGAGAGAGAGGGGGAAAAAGGGAGCAAAGGAAAATTGTAGTAAAAAATATATATGTTCACTTGTGTTAGTTATATGCAATTAAACACTGTGATATACAGAACAAGAATCCCAAACAACCCCAAAAGGGAAGGGGAAGAGGGACAAAAATCAGGTAAAACCAAAACCAAACAGATATGTACATTCAAACTCAGGGACTAGCTCAATAAAGTAACTAACACAATAAAGTCTCAGCAACTCCCCAAGAGAAGCAGTTCCTTCCCCTCCACCCAGCTGGGACAGCAGCTCTCAGAGAGGCCTCAGCTCACATAGATAAGAGCAAAGGCAACCCACTGAGACCTGCTGTCCTCCCAGCACCCAAAAGGAAGAGAGGAGGAAACCTCCCCTCCTTGTCTTATATTCACCTGATTCCGTGAAGGAATGGTGTGGAATCCTTCCTTAGTTATAGCCCTGTTACCAGGGAAGGCCCAGACCATTTTTGGTAGGGATCTATTCCCAGAGGTGGAATTGCTGCATCCCACAGAACCCATGGCTGCTCAGATACAGCTCCACAGGGACCCAGGGTAGTCCCACTAGAACATGTTTGCACTGGAGTGTAACTGCACACTGGCTGAGTGTTCCAGACCTCTCCCAGCACAGGACCAAGCCTTGCTGCCCACCCACTGCCCAGGAAGGCCTGGAAGCTGCACCTACTTGTTCATGAGGTCGAAGCCCTGGTCAGAGAGCAGGGCCCCGAATCTCTTGCGCAGGTTGTTGTACGGATACTCGGTGAAGGTCATTTTCTTCACTGCTGGCAGCTCGTTGTAGCCAGGCCAGATCTTTTCACTTGGAGTTCCCAGATCCTGGAAATTAAAATATCTTCTTAATAAACCCAGAGTGTGACCCTTTCTTAGGAGTGGGGAAGTATCCAAGGAAAACAGACAACACACAAATCATGGCCTTGGTCTACTCAGTTATAAAAAAGGAATCAGAGTAATATGTCTTTCATTAAGGCTGAGTCTCTGTCAAAGAGCAACAAGCACTTTAAATTCCTTACTACTCATCTCTAAAACCAGTGAGAACCACAAAACATTAAAAAAATTACCTTGAACACTTTGTTGATCTGGTCAATCTCTGACTTCCCTGGGAACAGTGGTTTCTGTGTCAGCAGCTCCCCAAAGATACACCCCACTGACCACATGTCTATGGCCGTGGAATATTCCTGGAAAGAAGGAAAAGAAAATTATACCTCACAAAATCAGTAAGATGCTTTCACTGAGTTGTTTGGGGGCAGGGGAGTGTTGTGGCTTGGGGGGTTTTTGGGTTTTTTTTCCAGATTCTACACTCTGACAAGAACACACACAACCATTCCCATACCCAAAGCCCAGGTCTCAACTGGATTTATTTAAAAGTTGTAATTACTGTGAATTATGAGCAATACCCATGTACACAAATACTTCAGGTTGGCAGGTGAAGGTCTCCACACTGATGCCTCTCTTCCCCAAGCACAAACACAGCAGCACAGCTGCTAAAGCAATGTTCTTTTCTGGCATGGTTCTTGTCACTGAACCTGACTGATTTCCCTTAACCAGCAGGGAACATTGCCAGGATCTTCTGCCCTCAGGTGTCACAGATTCTATAGATTAATTTCAAAAGAGCAATTAAAACACCCAGCTGCCTTAGATGCCAGTTTGCCCCAATCCATGAGAAGTCCAACAGCACTGACCACTACAAAGGAGAAACCCTCCCCCTGTCACCCACCCACCCTCTGTCTGGGAACATGGGAGATTTCTAGCTGTGTAATTAGGAGAAATAACACTAAATATTCAGAACTGCCAGCTCTGGGTCAATACAAAGAACCAAGCATGGTCATACTGTGGCCAGGATTTATACAATGCAGTCAGGTGAAGGGAAAAACAGACCTTGGCTCCCAGCAGCAGCTCTGGAGCCCTGTACCACAGAGTCACCACCACAGGGGTGTAGGGCTTCAGGGGAGACCCATATTCCCGGGCCAATCCAAAATCTCCAACCTAAAAGGAAAATAAATGGCATTCAGAAACATTTCCAGCACTGACCATTCACTGTCAGTGCCATGCTGGCCATTGTGTGTCTTCAGCCTTTGGGAACAGCCACACACAACACAATTTCTCAGCTCTTGGTATGAGTTTAACACTGCAATTCTGCAGCACAAACTTCTCCCTAAGTGTGGCATTTCCAGTGGTTCTTACCTTTAAAATGCCTGAATGACTGAGCAACAGGTTGGAAGTTTTCAGGTCTCTGTGAAGGATCCAGTTGTCGTGCAGGTGTTTGACCCCTCGCAGTAACTGAATCATCAAGGTTTTCACTTCACCTGGAAGGAGAAAAAGAAGCCAAATGCATTTATCAGAATAACTCTACCCTTAAGTTTGGTTTCATCTGGAGAACAGGGTAGGAGGGGGGATCAAGTTAAAAGCACAGCATAACCTGCACCATAAAAGTAAGTCACAGAACAAGAGCTGCCATTCTCTGATGTCAGCACAGCCCAAAGACATTGGTGTGGGCCAGTCTGGAGAATTTTAGGAGACTGTGGCAAAGAGTACCTGGCAGGAAGGGCTGTTTCATTGTTTCCATCAGGCTCTTGAGATCGTGTTCTACATAGTTCATGACAATATAGATCTTATCCATGTTACTGCCCACAACTATTTCCTACAACACAGAAACAGATGATCAAAACCAGCACATGGTATTTAAAAAGAATCCCAAATCAATTTGTTAAATTGATCCTGGCAAGAAGACAGAGGCTGCCAGTGGTAAAATCTACCAAAAAATCCCATCTTATTTTTGCAAAACATCAGATTATGCAGACAGCAATGCCTGTACAGCCTTATGAGTAGCACACAACTGTCCTCAGAAACAAGCTCTGCAAGGACTGCTAACATTTTGTAAGAGATTTAAACGCCAAAGGCAGTATTCCAAGAACAAAAGTACTTCTGGCATAGAAGGTGGTAGCCTTACTCTGACAGTGACAATGTTTAGATGCTGTGCTTTCAGAATGGTATTGATTTCTCTCAGAGAAGTAATGGGAAAGCCTTCCTTCTCCTTTTCCATTTTCAGTCGCTTCAGAGCCACAATTTCATCTGCAAACAAAACACATTTCCCATCACACCTCTAATAAATACACATTAAGGGCTCTCCCAATGCTCTGCCACTGATTTATTTAGTATTTAATTCACTGTGCTATGTTTTGCCTTGCAAATGAGCTGCTCGCTGATAGAGAGTATTTGAAATACATTTTGTTCCTCAGTGAAAATGCAGAACCACAATTTGCCCTGAATGCCCCGAGTGGAGAGCACTGATACCCACCAGTCTTCTTGTCCTTTGCTCTGTACACCACCCCATAAGTGCCTTCTTCAATCCTGTTCAAGCACTGGAACTCCTCCACGCTGCGGCAGCCCTGCAAAACACAGGCACAGCATTTCCTCCTCCAGCAGCTGGGCTTTTAAAGACACCCAGCAAACTTCAGCTTCACAGGGAGAGTTAAAACTTACCAGGAGAATTCATCACTGTGGCTGCACCATGTGAGAAGGACATCTTTGGGGGTTATTTTTTATAGAATTTCTAAAGGAACCTTGGGCGAGTCTGTGTTTCAGCAGATTAACTAAATGGTTTCATTAAATCTTCACTCATTTTTTGCACAGAACAATCTGAAATTTCTGCCACAATGGCAAAGGCAGCAACTCAGCACCTTACACTGATACCTTTCCCATAATTCAATTAATAAAAATGTGATTTTTATTCACACTTCTACACTGTGCAGTTGGCTACATAAAGAATAACCCCCCATCAGTTCCTATTCACAGAACTATTCTCTCACAAGGATCTCTTTTCAGGTAGCAATACCCAGTATCAATTATATTATTACATTCTTGTCTACATTTAAGAGTGAGCCCCTACCTGAAGTGCAGGAAGGTACTTGGGAAGCTCCTGTTTCAGTTCAATGGGAGAGGAAGCTGGAGAGTCAGGAATATAGTCCCCTTCTGTCATGGCATTGGAATGAGGGGATCCCTCCCCCACCTCCTCCTCCTCCACTTCACTGCCCGCTGAGTCTCGGTCAAACCTCGACTCTGTAACTTTAAAAGTCAGAATCAGTCGTGGAAAGAGGAGCTGTTTGGAACACTAACATTCAGATTTAGCCAAGTAAGGGGAGTCAGACACTGATCACTGCATGAGAAGCCCAATTTCTCCTCTTTGCAGAGGTGATGCCTTCAAGAACTCCTTTACAGTCATGGACATTCAATTTCCAGTGTTAAATACAGCAGGTCAGAAAAACAAACATTTACACTGGAATGAAAGAGAAAACTGACCCAGGGTATCTCATTCTCATTTTTAATGAGAGGACAGGACAAGAGACCCAAAATGAAAAAGAAGGAGACATCAGCTCATTAGACTAAGATCTGATTGCCCCTAAGCCTTGGCACAGATTTCAAGGCATTTCTGATTCTGACACGAGACTGGCCTTAAAATGCCAAGTAAACAATGCTTTAGAATGGTGGCAAAACTGCAACAAGAACTAAACTTAAAATATTTCAAATACTCGTAGAAATAGATTTGTTTGGCTGCAAAAATAGTCAATATTTGCACTGTACCAACTGGGATGTGGTTTCCATTCTCCCGTTCCTCCTCTTCACTCATTTCCTCTTCGCTCACCTCTTCTGCAAAACAGAATCAGGCCCAGCTGAACAAACTCCCCATTTCTGCAGCTCCTTGGGAGGCAAATCCCTGCTGAGATGCCTCTGCCTCATCCCTGCACTGTCTGTTGGGGACCAAGCACTTCTCCTTCACTTGGACAGCAAATGCTTCCAACAAGGAACACAACTCTTACCAATGATTGGGGATGGGAAGGGGTGAATAAATTAAGTCAGGAAGCTTATGAATATTTGCTTATTAATTGTAATGGATTTTAAAGAAAAATACCCAGCCATCAGAGCCTGCTTCTGTGCCTTCTCTTTACTAACTAATGACCACAATGTCTGCATGCAGACTTCTTACTAAACTTTTTGTTATTATGTTCATTTACTTGGACTGGCATGAAAAAGGATCTGAAATTTGCAACTGAAAGTGATTCAAAAGCACAGAGGCATTTGTATTTCACCACCCTCCCAAAGAAGTGACAAATTTTTCTCTGCAGAAGATTTGGTATGTTAGAAGAACTTAATCTGCTGGCCTTGCACCAAATTAGGGAGGACAAAAACGGCTTTCAGGTTTCTGATCTGGTCTCTTAGATAAGAATTGGTATTACCTCTATACAAAAGGATAGAATTTGACTTGTACTTGGTTTTTTTCTTTCTAGTTATCTTGACCTGTGAGGTCTCAGCCTACCCTAGACTAGGAGAAAAGGAAAAGGTTCAAATAAAACAACACAGAATGAGAAACAAAGCAAGTCACCACAGCCCACTCCAGGCCCTGCTTTGTGCTCCTCACCTGCTGATTGCTCAGACACCTCCTCAGAATTGCTTCCTGTCTCCTCCTCTTCCTCCTCCTCCTCTTCCTCCCCTTCTTCCTCAGAGCCTTCACTGCTGGACTCTTCCTCCTCCTCTTCTGAGCCTGATCCAGATTCTGTTCAGGAATAACCAAACACAGAGCTAAGCTGGCACACACTACCAACAGTGCTTCCTCAGCAGAGAAATTCATTACATCTCTATGATTAATGACATCTACTAAGCTCATTTAATCACCTGATGAAGACTCTGCTGAGCTGGTTTTCCTCTCACTGTCACTGATGTCTTGCAAGTCTGAAAGAGGATCTCTCTCTTCTGGTTTCTCTTCTTTCACTGCTGAAACCACAAAAATTAACAAGAGGTGCTGACTGAGTATCTCTCCTAAGACTCGGAGTACCCAGGTAACTCTTCACTTTCAGCTGGCATCAAATCATTCTGTCCTGCAAATTCAGAGCACTAAAAAACAAAAGAATCATTCCACACTCTGCTCAATGACAAACAGCTTTTCTGGATTGCACTGGTGCAGGATCAGCTGCCAAAAATAGGGAATGTTGACTTTCTGGGTTACAAACAAGATGTAATCCTAAAATTAATTAAAAGAAAAAAGGAAAAAAGCGCCATGGTAACAAGGAGAGTGTCCCCAGTGTGTGTACCAGAGTGGTCACCCCCAGTGCTCCCTGCTCCAGGGAACAGCAGGTGTCAATCACTGGGGTTCATTAGGCAGGAGTTTCCAAGGTCTTGCTGCCTCCCCCTGGAATTCCAGCTGATTCCATTCTGCCATCAGCTTGCTTTAAACGGCTACACTTATTTTCACAGCTGCACATGTTAACAGGGCAGACACAGAGCTTTTCTTCTTCAGACAAAGGCATTTTTATGTCAATTGTACACATTTTCTACCCCCAGTTAGAACCTTCCAGGCACAGGAAGGACCATTTTCTGGCTTGGAATTCAGAATTCCCCATCTAACCAAAACACTGCCTTAAGCATTTATTGGTTTCTACGAGATGACAATGTCAATGAAGCTTTAACTACATTGATGCCTGTAAGGTAACTCTTTAAGTTAGCTTAGCTCCTAACAACAAATCCATCCTTTTCAATCTGCAAGGGAATTAAACTCCAAGATTTTAAAAATTCAGTCAGCTGCTTCTTTCACCACTGAATGAAGTTACTCACTTTGAAACTTCTTAACCTACTCCTCCTACTACTAAAACAGAAAGATTCATTCAACTTGTCACTTGGCACAACTCCTGCAAAACCAGCATTGCTTTAGAAAACACCACAAATGTTTATGAGTATTCCAGGGTGATGCCACCATGGCTGAGGTGGACTTTCATCTGAGTGCCTGGGATGTGTTTAATACCAAAAATTAAACACTACCCCAGCCCAGCTGCTGCTGCCCCCAGGCAAAGACATTGTAGAGTGGCAGAATCTACCTGGTTTCCTGCTCTCTCCTTGCTCAAGCTTCTCTCTCTGCTGGCGTAAAGGGCTGCGACTCCAGGGTCTCATTTTTACTTTGTCTCCATAATCTTCCCTCACTGTTCTATGGTGTGCAGAAACTAGGGAAAACAAAACCACAAGAAATTGTTACACCTCCCTGCCCTAGTGAGAATAGGCCTGTCTGCCACAGTCACCTGCTTTGAATCCTTTTTGGTTTTCCTCACAAACTAAAGGGTAGTGGGGAGGAGTGGAGCTCCACTGTATCTGGGAGAAGGAAGGACTGTGATTTACCTCAGATAAATGAAGGGTTTGCACCACTTGGAGAAAGCTACTGCCATTCTTGGGAAACAGAAACAAGATGCCCTGTGTTACACAGTAAACACCCTGACAACTAAAGCATCAATGCCAGAGAAAGAAGTGGAAGATTTGCAAAAGAATGAAACCAGCTGAGGTTTAGAAGGAGCTGACAGAACATTTAGAGCAATAAAACCAATTAAATGAAAGGCTACATAGATTGAGCAATATCAGCATAAAGCCAAGCACAAAAAGGAGCTGTTTGGTATGAGCTGAGCCAGAAAGAAAAGCAAAAAGTATGGTTTGTTCTGCTACTCTTGAAAAATCTTTGTCACTTGAATAGGCTCTGATTTTTACCTCTGAAAGCTGGAACAGAAATTCTTTAAGCAAAGATGATCTGAACTGGGATTGCAAGGGCCTGCCATGCTGTGCAAAGTGAGGTTCATGTGCAGAAGTTCAGCTGCTCTGTTGCCACCTCTTCCCCCTCCCCGACTCCCACCACATTTTCCATGGGTGGAGTACTTACATGACCTCTCCCTCCCTTTGCAATGGGTTTAAATTTATTCCCCCAAACCCTTTAAACACCGAATGTTGAGGTTTCAATCTCAACATTGGGGAGACTCAGCCAAATTGTTCAGAAGTGACTGGGATCATGATGGCTACACAGAGAGACAGTATCAGCTTAGAGAAATCTTGTTTCTATGGGAAACCACACTGACAGAGGGGAAAGACTCCCTGACTAACCAACCTGCCAGGATACTGAAGGCAATAACATTATAACCTTGTTTTACCCCCCCAGGAGAACTCAGATTTCCTCTTCCCCCCCACACAGAAGGCCTCCCCACTTTAATTCTTTTTACATTCTGCCACTGCCCGAGGTAAAGAAGGTTTCCCCCCTGCAGTCCCCCCTGTGTCAGCAGGCAGTGAGCTGACAGTCAGCCTGGACAGCATTCCTGCAGACAGGCACCTTCTCTCCGGGCTTCCCGCTCCTTCCTCCTTTCCTCCGCTCGCCGCTCCCGCTCCTTCTGCTCCCGCTGCTCCTTCTGCTGCTCCCGGATCTTCCTCTCCCTTTCTCTCTCCAGTTGCTCCAGGCGATCTCTGCAAAACAAGTGCTGTTTGTTACAAAGTCAGCCCGTGAAGCCAAGGAAAACGGGTGTGCTGTAACAAACCCCTGAGCTCAGTTTCACTACCAGTGCCACTGGGGGAGTGTCAGGTAAAACCAGAGGGAGCTTTTCAGCTGATCCTTTAAAAAACACCTTCCAAAGCCCAAGACCACGAGTTCTGCACCCCTGTGAGGATTTCAACAGAAACTGAGCAAGTTCAGGCCATGAATCCCCTAATGTACAAATCCAGTTTGCACCTTTGTTCACAGAATAATTTAGGTTGGAAAGAGGTCTAAGATCAAGTTCAACCTTACAGTGAAACACTGGCAGTGAATTCACCTGAGAACATCCCTTGCAATGAAGCAGTTATAGGTAATCAAAGTCAAGAACCCATCCCAACAGACAGCACATTCCCAGGAATACAGCACTGGCTCCAGACAAGTTTTCCCCCTGGATTTCTTTTTGTGCTTTCAGAGCAATGGTCAGAGATAGATTAGAGGAGTCTCTGCTGGGGGGCTCAGGGGAGGCAGGGATAGCTGTACCTCTCCCTCCTGGAATGCTCCCTTGCCATCTCTCTCCGTTTCTGTCTCTCCCATTCACGACGGGCTTTATCCTGCTCTTCTCTATGTCTCTTCCTACGCTCATGCTCCCGTTCTTTCTCTTTCACTCTGGCATGTTTCCCTAAACAAACAAAAGTTAATTTTGGAGTGTTACTAAGCAAAGTAGTCAGTGCTCCCGTCCTTCCAAGGCAAAGCTAGAGAGGATGAAACCTATGGGAACCTATTTCCATGTTCCCTGGCATTTTCTCAGTGGGGAAATCCTGTTCTCACAGGGGGTTGGACAATCCAAAGATTATAAGATCTTGCATTACGGTAGAAATTGGCTGTTAGTAGCAGGAACACAAGGGGAATGTTTCTGGAAAGGGTATTTTTTCCCTTTGCAGGCAGGTCCAAAGATCAGAGCTCAGCCCACTCACTCAGTGTGGCCAGGAAGAAGCTTATTAAACTTGAAGGAGTAAAAGTGAACTCAGTGTCCCTGTCCCAAAGTGATTTCTGTCCTCTCAACCACATTTATATCCCTGCCATTCCCATACAGACACTAAACATAGGCAAAGAAATAAGAAAAGCTTCAATTCCTTTGTCCTATCCACCTGACATGTTTCCTTCAGTCTGTACTCATTGTTATTTACTCTACATGGTGCCTATCTGGCTTCCCCTTGGGAAGCTCCCAGAAACCAGAAGCTTCCAAGTGCAGCAAGAACCACCTTCTGCAGAGTGACTTCTGTGCCTGCGCTTCTCTTTCCTCTTCTCATCCTTCCTATGGTGGGTTTTTTCTTTCCGGGACATTTGCTGTGGTGGTTTTATAGCCAGGGAATCATCTTCTTCTCCCCTAAAACACAGGACATGAAGAAACTCAGGGAGGTGACAGGCACTGTCAGACTGTGAGTTATTTCCTCTTTTCTCCAGTTGGAAAAGATCCCTATTTTTATTATTTTATATTCAAGTTGATTTCCATAACAGCCCTAAACAAAACTGGAACACAACACACTGTTGGGCCTTAAGCAGTGCTTCAAAAAGTGACACATCTGCACCCTCAAAAATTAGAATTTTCCCTTCAGCTATTTTAAACTGCCTTCTCAGTACTTCTAAAAGCTTATTTCGGTAACTCTTTCTCAGGTAACAAGGTTATTTTCTTATTCCTACCTGTCTTCCATGGAGTCTTCCCTCCTGTAAGGTGAGTTTCTGATGGTTATTTCCATGCGATGGTCTCTCAGCTCCCCCTCTTCAAGAGAATCTCTCTTGGAATCCCTGTCATCTGACTGATGGCAACACAGGGAAGGCAAAAATGCAATTAATCTTTATGTCACAAAATGAAAACAATTTAAATATTACTGAAGTCTTCCACTGCTGCCTCCAAATCCATCCTCAGCTGGCCACCCCGGTAAAATCCACTCATTTATGAACCACCTTCATACTGTAACCAGCCAAATGCTGTCTGACTGCAATTAAAGCTGGACTGCTTTAATTCAACATAATTAGACAAAACTAAACACTGATTAAGGTGGATTGCATTAACTATTATGTGAAAGTTTTATTCCCAAATAATTATTTTGTACATAGTTTTACAAAAGCAAAGGGTAACATAAAAGTTATTCAAAATCAATTATTTTAACCCATTTTTCTATACTCCTCCATTCACAGAGGAATTCAGCTGACAGGGCAAGAAATTCTCACCAGAAAATGAGGATACAGGCACTGCATTCCATTAAAATGCAGTTTTCCATTAATACAGGCACTGGTTCTTACATTTTTCATACGTTTTATCTCTGCCTTCTCCTCTTGCTCCTTCCTTCGTTTCTTCTCCTGGAGAATTTCATCTAAAGTTTTCACTTTCCAAGAATCCTTTTCATCACCCATTTGAGTTTAAAAAAAAAAAGTCTGAAAAAGAAGGAAAGGTTGACAAAACCCACACAGTCCAGCGCAGATAAATCTATTTTACACTGATTTTTGCAATGCAAACACTTGATATTCCATCTTCGAGCAAAGCCAGGTGGGGGCTGAGTTATGCTGAACCAGAAATGTCTATTTTAAACCCAAAAGATTTAAACGCATAAGAAGAAACACAGAGAGTTGTTGGAGAGAAATAATCAACGTGTCAATCGAGGGTGTCCTTATGGGTTTGGAGATAAATAATCAATGTGTCAATCGAGTGTGTCCCCAAGGGCCTGTCACAGAGCAGGGAGTGAACACAATCCTTGTGGCCAACACCCCAAAATGAACAAACCCCAAAGAAACAAACCCCAAAATGAAACAACCAAAGAAACAAACCCTAAAATCAACACATCCCCAAAGAAATGAAACAAACCCCCAAAGAAACAGACTCCCAAAATCATCAAATCCCCAAAGAAACAAAACAAACTCACAAAGAAACAAGTCCCAAAGGAAACAAACCCCCACAAATCAACAAACCCCCAAAGAAACAAGCCCCAAAATCGACAAATCCCCAGAGAAACAAACCCTCAAAGAAATGGACCCTAAAAATCAACAACCCCAAAATCAAACCCCAAAACCAAGGACCCCCAAAATCGCAGACCCCCAAAACCAACAAAACCCCAAATCAAACCTCAAAACCAAGGACCCCCAAAATAAACAAAACCGCGAACCAACAAATCCCCAAACTTAAACCCCCCAAACTCAACCCCCCCCCAAACTCATCCCCCCCAAAATCACCCCCACCAAACCCAACCCTCCCAAACCCCAACCCCCCCCAACCCAAACCCCACAAAACCCAAACCCCCCCCAAAACCCCCCAAACCAAAGCCCCC
>JAWWEE010000052.1:5181194-5193646 GCA_035221455.1 Xenops minutus | reverse complement strand
CCCCCAAATCCCCCAAAATCGCCCAATTTCCCCCAAAAAGCCGCCCAAACCCCGGCCCCGCTCACCGCCGGCGCCACCGGGCCCTGCGCGCAGCGCGGCTCTAGCGCGTCACTTCCGGCCGGCGCGGCCGTGACGTCACCGACAATTAACAAACAGCGCTAATTAGGCCTTAATTGAGCGCCAAACCCGGCGGGGAAGGGGGAGGGGATAAGGGGCGATGAGGGACAAGGAATGGGGTGGAAATCACTAATTTGGGGGAATTTGGTGCTGAAGGGGCCGGGGGGACACACAGGGCCCCAAAGCTGGTTAAGGGATGCTGATTAATTGGTAATTAATGAGTTGGGTGGGTGGGGATGGTGGTTTTAGGGGTGAAGGAGGTGTGGGGGGGGTGGTTCCAAAAAATTGTGTATGGGGAAAGTTGTGAATCCAAAAAATTGTACATTGAAAAAATTGTACATCGGAAAACTTGTACGTCCAAAAAATTTTACATCTGAAAAAATTGTACAGCCAAAAAATTGTGCATCCAAAAAAATTGTACATCCAAGAAAATTGTGCATCAGAAAAACTATACATGGGAAAAATTGTGCATTGGAAAAAATTGTGCATTGAAAAACACTGTACATCAAAAAATTGTACATCAGAAAACTTGTACTTCCAAAAAATTGTACATGTGGAAAAATGGTACATCCAAAAAAACTGTACATGGGAAAAATTGTGCATCTGAAAAATTGTACACCCAAAAATTGTACATCCAAAAAATTGTGCATCAGAAAAATTGTGCATAAAAAAATTGTACATGGAAAAAATTGTACATCCAAAAATTGTGCATCTGAAGAAATTGTACATCCAAGAAAATTGTGCATTAGAAAAAACTGTTCATCCAAAAAGCTGCTCAATCCCTGGATTTATTAGTATGGATCTGTTTTTCCTTCAAGGCTTTAATTAAGCTGTTCATGAACTGGCCCTTAAACACAGAATAGCTAATAAAGAGCTGCCATAGGATTATTTCAGACCGAAGTCATGAACACTCCTAATGTGGAAAGAACTCTGTGTTTTGGCTCAACATGCTGGAATTTTCCAGCTTTCAGGTGAGGGATGTGGCTTTGGCAAGGAAAGACAGGCTGGGAAAGGAACAGAACTTCTCCAAGGAGATGGGATGTGTCTCCAAAGTGACAAGTGCCCAGGCAGGGTTCGATATTCCAGGCTGGGAAGCAACTCATCTAAAGGATACATCATACAAAGGATTTTTATGGACTAGAAATGAAGGATTTCCAGAGTGAGGTAGCTGGAAAAGTGGGATTCAACAGGAAAATAGAAGGGTTTGCTGTTGTAATTCCATCCAAAGTACTCAGGGAGGATTATCCAGGTGCTTCTCCAGTGCTAAGTAAAAAGGAATGTGACTCAACATTGATCAGCTTCGATGCTGAGTGAATTTCTGTGGGTCAGGACACATTTACACCTTCCCCTTGCACCTCTGTGTTCCTCAGCAAGGACACACTGTGGTATCCCAGGAATTCCCATCTTAAGGAATTCCCAAGTAAAGAGCTGGGCTGTAACACTGCCAGGAGTCCCTAACAGGGAGGGAAATGCTCCTTGTTACACAACAGCAAAGGAGATTTACTGCTCTGGCTGGGGAAAGGAGAGCAATTAGAGGTGGGTTTATGTAATCTGCTAACAGCAAAGGCTGAGGAGAGGGCACAGAAAAGTGCCCAACAGAGCAGGTGGAGCTCGACCTGCCCCTCAGGGGTTAAAATGACAAGTTCCAAAATGCTCCCAGGGGTGTCTTTGGGTCCCTGGAAGTTTTGCAGCAGGAGGAAAGGCAAAAGCCTGCTGGGGTTTCAAATGAAGCTCGAGCAGTTGCATGAGCAGAGCTGGGGTTTCTGTCTGTCAGCAACAGCAGAAAGATGATGCAAACCACACACTGTTTTCTTCTGTTTTGTAGTTACACTTGCAAAGATCTCAGGGCATTTGGCAGAAAACAAAGCAAAGAAACCACAGAGGTCCACGCCACAGTCCACAGCTTTTATAAAAGTGACAGGAGTACAAAAGAAACAAAATACCACAGACACATCACATCCAGAGAGGGGGGGAATTGGCATTTTTAGGGGCATGTGCCCCAGGCAACCAGTCAGGTGTGGGAATGTAAACTGAAGTGAGCGTGGGACAAACCAAGCCCAGACTCCTGACCCAGGGACAGCTGCTCCACAGAGGCTCTTGGACACAGCTTTGCTCCCTGCAGCAACAGTTCACCAAAGCCAATGGAATTCTTTCCAAGTGGAAATGTAACCTAAGTTTCACAGGAATTCTACTGGTAACTTCCTATCAGCAATTATTTTCACCATCAACACCACTATATCCATGCTACAGCCTTCCAGAAGAGGGGCAATTATTAAAATCTGCTCGTTTTAACTGTTAATTATGTTCCCCAAAAGTCCATTGGAATGGTTTTGTAGCTATATGTGCTTTTTTTTTTTTTTCCCAAAGTTAATTACTAGTCTGAGGAATCTTGAAAAGGAAAATTAACACTTCAACTTTGATCCACCACAAAACAGAATTTCCTTTAAAAAAAAAAAAAAGAGGAAAAGAGCAGCAGAAATAAAGATTTGCCTCAGTTTATGGCTGATGGTCCTCCCTTCAGTGCCCTCTACTCCATCTGTCACAGATAACTCAGATTATTTACATCATCAGGAATTACACAAATACTTCACACACAGCTCAGAATCATAACCCTGAGTTTCTAAAAGGCAGCGTTTTGTTGCGCTCTTAGAAATAATACAAAACCCCATCAATTTATTTCCTCGTAACAGAAATGCATCATAAAATGCAAGAAATTAAAATATTAAATGGTTTCTTGTAGAAATACAGAGATCCTGCTTCCTTTACCACCAAAGTTTTCAGTGTTTTTTACCCCTAAGCAACTGCAGGTATTGAATTCACCACTCCACATATGTGCATGTGTGTCAATACTTGCATTTCAGTTTTGTCAATACATGATCAGAAGGAAATTTTAGGAGGAAAATCACTTTTCCCTCCTAGGTTTGTAGCTGGAAGTAGCTGCTCACCCCTGCTCTGGGGCACAGACTCATTCCCAGAGTTGGCTTCAGCTGAAAACACTGGAATAAGTTGTTTGTTGGGAGAAAAGGGAATTCCCTCTTTGAATCACAGATATCCTGAGTGGGAGGGACCCACAGGGATCATGGATTCCAACTCCTGACCCTGCACAGACACCCCAAAATCCCACCCTGTCCCTCAGGGCATTGTCCAAACACTTCTGGAGCTCTGGCAGGTTTTGTTGCCCCAAATGCAGGAAATGCAGAGTGACAGCTGGGAATTTCAGTTATGCCCCAATTCCATCCCACTGGCAGCAGAATGCAGGGATGGGGCCATGTTTTCACATTATTTTCATGGGGAGGGAGACAGGAATTGCTTCCCCACAAGACACTGCAGTTCTTCCACTGACACGGGCTTGTGCTTTCTCTGCAGCCAAGGACAGACCCCAAAGCCCACGTTTAGCACGACACCAGGTCCTCCACGTGGGGTATCAGTTTCTCAGCACATCAAGGCATTCTGGGTCCTTCCCAGGTCCTTCCTGCTGCAGGGCCCAGGATCAAGGCTTGCTGGATCCTTCCAGGTCCCAGGCTCAGCCTGAACCCAAAGGAACCCAAGAGCATCACAACCCCTTTTGGGACGAGCCCCTTCGAGCGACACTCGACTGGAAGAACAAATGGCCATGTTAGTCATAGGGTTCCAAATCCTTGGGAATCAGTGGCTCTGTGTCCTCAGTGGGAGCCTGTGTGGGCTGGGGGGGGGTGGCCAGGCTGTGCAGGGTCTCCTGCTGGTGCTGCTTGGCCTTGTTGTAGAGCAGGACTCCGATGGTCACCAGGACGGTCCCGATGGCCGAGAGACTGGTGATTTTGTTCCCAAACACGATGATGCTGAGCCAGATGGACAGGGCGTGTTTCACCGTGCTGGCCACGCTGCAGAATTGAGAGTGGGCAAGTGAAGGCCAGAGGAAGCTTTGTCATACCCACAGCACAAGGCTTTGATGTTTTCCTTGCTTTGTCAATGCCAACCCAGACTCCACTTCCAACCCATTCTATGATTTACCTCCTCCATCTCTTGGCACAACCTTTACTGCCCAGAGCTCAAGTAGAAACAGTGAGCAAGAAAAAACAGGATATAAACCAGTGGGTTTGATAGTTTTACCTGAAAGTCACAGGAGAAATTTTTCCCATCAAGGCATAGGCTGTGACACTTTGTAGGTGGAACAAGACCCCATCTATTAAGAGAAGTATGACAATATCCTGGTTGTAGCTGAAGCTTCTCCCACTTTTCCCAATCACAGGCACATCCTAAACAGCAGAAAAAGAAATTTAAGGATTTAGTTCATGAGCAGATCTAAAAATTATTTTCCACCCAACTCATTCCTGTTATAAGCAGATGCAGTGTTACATTTAAACTTCTGCAAAACAAAACTTAAAACATACAAGACAGTCAGATAACATAAATTTTTACCCAAAATATATGAGAAAACCAGCTCTCATCTGGCTGAACTTCCAGTTTGTTCAGCCTGCCTCTTTGCTTTTTTGAGCACTGATGCACAGCAATGAAATGCCAGAATATAAAGGATACATATCTAACCTCCTATATTAGATCACTTTAGCTTATTTTATTTTCAAAGAGTTAATATTCCTGTACACCATATGAATATCAACAGAAAGTCAACAAATATTTAATTTTTTTTTTCAAGTCTCTATCTAAAACTTCAAATGCACTTAGACAACATTATGATTTGTCTCAAAAATCCTGAGATAAATTCAGGCATTTTGGAGCAACTCATGCCTAGATGAAATTATTTTTTTGGAAAACTTTCCCTTTTTTACTGCCCCAATCTCTTGCAAAATGAAATGTATTATCAGGCTGGTTTAAAACAACAGGAAGAATGAAAGGTAAAAATTCAGATTAACCTGGTGAGCAGAATATGCAACTAAGTCAAAAAGAAAACATAAATGCACATTAGTGAATCCAAATTACCATAAAAAATATCCAAGCTGGAATAAGCATAACCACTGCAGCAGCACTTGTATAGAACTGAAGCTCTGGGGCTCTACAAAGGAGAAAAAACACTAATTAAAATGATTAAAAGCTTCCTTTTTCAAAGCAAAGGCAAGGTTTGCCTTTTGTGCTGGCAGAGAGGGGCTGGAAGGCACAGATTGTCAAGACCAAAACCTGTATTTTATCACCTGGTAAAATAATTATATCTTGCTAAAGGTGGGGGTTTTTTAGCACAAGACTTTACTCCTGGCTTATGTTTCATAATTAAAACATCAGTTTAGTTCTGAAGTTGCTTTCTGCATGCCTAAGGATGTTAAGGGATGGTTTCTGATGGCAGAATAAGGGCTGATTCCTGTGAAAATAGGATTTTAGGGTATGCTGGGAATTGTAGTTGATGATGAAACTGCAGCTGCAGTGAGAGCACAGGGGAGTTTCCTTTCCCTGCTGAAATGATCTTGGTTAAACCTGTCTGTGAACAGTCTGGTGCAATATAATGATAAATATAAGCAGCCCAAATTCCATCTGTAATCAAACAAAATAGCTTTAATACTTACGAAAACCTGTATTTGTCTCCACTGAGCAGTTTTTTGGAAAAGACATTTTGCAAACTGGAAAAAGAAAAATCAAAAAAATCACCATTTACCTGGATTTTACTTAGCAAAAAAGTCAGTCAATCCATGAGAATGAGCCTTGTGTCTCTCAGATGGGGAAGTGCATTTTCTACAGCTCCAGAAAGGAGCCTGATCTAACTTTTTTAACTAATGGGATTGTATTGTTTAATCTCATTAAAGCTCAGAGATATGACAAACAAAGTGACCATTTGCTAAAAATGCATTTTAGGCACCAACATTTAAATGCAGTGTACAGAACTAACTGGAAGCACTGAGGAAAATCCCTTTCCTGCACCCCCAGAGCTCTCCCAGCCCTTACCAGTCCATGATGTTGGTGGATAAAGCTGCTGAGAAGCCCAGAATGTTGAAGCTGATTTCAGTAGCTGTACACAGAGCCAGCCCTCCCATCACAGGGAGCAGGGACAGGTTCACCAGCAGCCCTGCAAAGGCAAAGGTGCAAACTCCCTTTAATTGCTGCATTTCCAGTGCATCAGGCACCTCTGAAAGCTGAAGTGGCACCTTTAGCTGAAGGGCAGAGCAGCTGGGAAAGGATTTGAGAGCAGAGGTACCAAAGTGAGAGCTCAGGAGGGTCTTGAAGACAACATGGACATAAACTCAGTGATAAAATATCTCTTTGGGGAATAAAGATGGGCTGAAGAATGTCTTAGTTTCATGGTTTTCACCAAATGCCAGAAGAAAGTTCTGCTCCCTCTGTTCCCTGTGATGGAATTGCTCTCCTTCCCCTGCCTTACTGCACCCTTTGGCTGTTGTGCATCTCAAAGCCACCTGAGCTGTGTCACTGCTCTCCCTCACAGCTGGGAACAGCCAAAATCCCTCCAGGAGAACAGCAGGAGATTGGGTTGGAATTCCAATGGAATCACATGGCGGTCAGCCAGTTGTGTGGGGCCTTTTTTTGGTGTTTGTTTTTTTTTTTTTTAAATCAGAGTGAAGAAATTCAAGCATTTTAAATTCTGAACAGCAAACTGTCCGTGTCCTTGTAAGGAGGAACACACAGAACTTCAGTTACTTAAGGCCACAATAATATTTTCTGGACAGAAAAACTGCTTAACAACAATGCCCTGCATTAAAATAAACCCTTTTTTCCTTCTATACACTCGACTTACTGAGTTCAGAATAATTCTCCCAGCTGCCTTCATTACATTTGGATGGACTTGCCTTCTCCATGGCCAACTAAATAACTATTAACAAAAAAAAATGAGAGTAACTAAATCCCATTTCCAGAGTGGAGTGCTCACCAGTGTATTCCCCCAGAATCATCCTTGACATGATGACAGTGAAAATGGGAGCAGAGCTTTTCACAGTTTCTGCAAAGGAAACTGCCACGTTCTTCAGGCTCACGAGGCCCAGGACCACTGTAGCAAACCTGAAGGAGAAGAACATTGGGGGAAAGGAAGGAAAAAATTCAGAAGTTAATTAGAACATTAGGAGAAATTAAGCAGAAGATAAAACAATGCTTGAAGAGCCACACAGGCATCCAGCACAGAAAGAATTGCAGTGCAATAATTTCCCTGTGTTAATTAGTGTGAGGTGCAGTAATTAACAAGCTGGCAATGAAGGGATCAAATCAGCTGCACAGATTTGCTCCTCAGCACCTGTGGGGTGGAAAGGCTCCCATCTAGTCCTTTCAGCTTTGGCTTAAACTTTCTTATTTATTCAGCACAAATAAAGGCACCCTTGAGCAATTGTGCAATTTCTTTGGCTGCACAGTGGATTTCCAGAACACAAAGTTTACTTTTTAATGCAGTTTAAGGTTCAAGTGACAGGTTTTTAAGCCAAAGTTTTCAGTAGGTTCAGCGGAAAAAGTAAAAATCTGCTGCTAAACAGTAATTCACCATGGAAATGTTATCTGCAGTTATCCATCATTAGTGTAAATTAGATATGCTACATATTTACCATAGTTTAAATCATTACATTAATTTAATTTATCACTTATTTGATTATCCCTTATCAGTTCTGTGGTGTAGAGGAAACGAAATCATTTCTTCTCATTCTCTCCTAGGCCAAAAACTGGTACTACCCCAGCACACAGCAAATATTGACCTTTTTTAAGATAAATATTCCTAGCCTGGATCACTTTTGAGGCAGAAGGCTGGCAAACACTAGAGCACTGCACAAACATCAGCCTCCAAAGGGAAGGGGCAGAAAGCAAATGGAAAGAGAAGTGTGCTCTGAAAGAAGGTAAATGTGGTGGGAAGCCAAAAAACTCACATCAGGGAGAAGGAACAGGAGATAAAAAATTACATTATCTTGGGATTTTTTTTGAGGGGGAAAAGGTGGATTCTCCAAACACTTTCCAATCAAGAATAAAAAGGCAGAGAGCCACGAAAACACAAATATTACTACAGGAAATATTGACCCTTTTACCTCATCAATCCAACAAAGAGCATTATCATGATGAAGTTGGGGGGGTAAGAGATGCGGGTTTTGTGCTGGTACAAACAGCAGGGAACAAACATCTTTATACAGCCAATGAAGGTGGTTGAAAGCATTTGAACAGCACCTGCAGAGGATGAGAGGGGAAATAAAAAGTAAAATCAGTCCAAAGGTGATGGAACATGACAAATCAAGCAACCTCAGAGAATTTCTTAGACAATCTCCTGCCTAGATTTTACATCTCACAAAAGCCCTTTAGTTCTGCATCTACCAGCAAGGCAGCAGAATAAAACAAAGGTGGAGTACACCCACAAAACCTGGGCCACAGACAGACTGTCCTTTGTTTCCCCCCTTAAGAAGAAAAGAAAAAAAAAGAAAAATAAATAAAAAGGCCACTGGATAACAGAGATCACCAAAGGCAGCTTTTCACTGAAGCAGCTCTGGAGACTCAAGTGACTCAAGAATTTCCTTTTTTTAAAACCCCACAGTGCTCTCCAACACAGAAAACAAGAAATGACATTTTTCCCCACAGCTCCTCTATGAGCAAATTTCATCTGTCAGTGAGTGGAGCAAAGGAGAGTGTCAGAAACCCCTCTGAAGGCCACAGTCCCAGCCCCAACATCCCTCCCCACATCTCCCAACCAGCCTTTTACATTTCAGCTGAACCATTTTATCCCTCAGCTTTATACAGGAGGGTCTAGTGTTGTCAAATCCTAGAACACCCTGAGTTGGAGGGACCCACAAGGATCCCCCAGTCCATCTCCTGGCCCTGCACAGGACCCCAACAACCCCACCCCACACCCTGGGAGCCTGTTCCAGTAGGATATATCTCATATAAATATCTTCCTGGACTTCCAGTGCAAGTACCTAACATGCTGGGCTCCCCTTCCAGCAAGGAAAGAATGTATTTGTTAAGAAAAAGAGTGCAAAAGCTGAAGAAGAACCAGAGGGTGAGGTAGATGAGAGCGTGGGAGTTCCAGATGCCCAGGTCGGACTCGATGACGGTGGTCTCGGTGATGGTGATTTGGAGGACGTTCTCCTCGGGCATGCTGTCACTGCGAGCGATCACCAGCCTCTCACTCCTGCTGCCAAACAGGGAGCCCAGGGACAAGAGGGGCTTCCCCTTTGGCTTCTCCTCCAGGGCTGGAGCACTCGGTGCCTCTGGAGCCTGAGCACTTGTCACGGTCGACATGGTGACGGGAAGGGATTAATATTTGTCCTCGGCACGAGTCAACACTTGGCTCAAGGCAAATATCATGTGATCAGTGTTTCATCTCCCATGGCCTGGAAGGCTGGGCTTGGTCCTCCAAAGAACATCTTGTATGAAAATAAACTCCACACGCTTCTTCATGTGGCCTGCTCCATGTTTTATGCCTCTGAATGGGGGAAAAAAAGGGGAAGAAGGAAAAAACCATGTAGCTCTGAATGTAATGGCATTTAAAATCCCTAATGCAGCAGATACCACATCTCTCCTGCACTTTATCAAAGATCAAAGGACTTGTGTAGTCCTTCAGTCTGGATTTTGAACTCCTCATGTCATGATACCACGATTAAGCACCAAGAATTATCTAAGGGAGGGTTTTTTAACTCCAAAACAGCACGTTCACACACACCCTCCAGACTTTATGTGCTTTTAAGTTCTTTCTGCTCTAAAGCACGTCAACACAACCTTTCCACTTCTAACTCACTCCTCTTCCAGATTCTCCAGGGTCTTTGATCTCAGTCTAAGGTCTTTTTTAACCTCTCCACAGAAAAATCCTCCCAGCCCAGCAAACCAGGGGCTGTACCCTCAGTGCTAATTAACCTGTTATCAACCCCAGTCAAACAAGCAATCAATAGTCAGCTCCCAGTAATCACAAGCACAATTATCCTGGTAAATGTGACATGAAGGGGAACAAAGGAGGAAAATATGTCCAAGAGCTTTCCAAACAGACCTGTTCTCTATTTAATTACTTATGCAACGTTGCTTATTTTGCCATGCAGAACTGCTGTACCTTGCAATTCAACATTAGTACCTGCAGTAATTCCTAAAGCCTTTTTTAACAGACCTGACAGAAAAAGGCATTAAATTATTTGCAACTAGAACTTTCTCCTTTTACAAATGACACAAAATGTGGCAAATTACAGTAGCAGAGTGGAGAGAACAACAAACCCCCTGTGACCTTCACCCCTCCCCAGTCAGGCAGGGTCAGCCAGCACTGTAACACTCACTGGTTCAAAGTCTGTAGTGAGAAACAAAGAAATTGCACCTCAGCAGCTGCTCTGCAACACCCAAACAGACTATGAGTTTATTCCTTTTATTTTTGCAGCCTGTGACTTCTGAGCAAATGAAAATTGGATGAACCAGATGAGGATGAAATGAGAGACTGGAGCTCTTTTGCTCCTCAGTGAACAAACACTCAGGGAAATTACATTTTAAATGCTTTTTTCCAGAAGCACATTTGCTGGACAGACAAGCCCATAGGCCTTACAGAATTAAAAATGAATTCTTCTGGGGGAAGTTCATCACTGGACATCTTGGAAAAGCCATCTGAAATGAGATCATAATACTACAGTGCACAACAAATATTCAATGGCAAGAGAAATCCAAGAGTTGTAATAAGAGCTACTGCACCTGCCCTGATTTTGTGAGCCTGTGAATAGGACAAGTTATTTTCCTCCTGCTTTTTTAATGCCCAATGTGGCATCTCAAATAAATCACAGAGGTATAGAAGAGTTAAATACCTCGTGTCAGCCTCGAAATCCTACAGAGCAGCTGCTCTGCAGTGAAATTTTCCATTCCTCACGTTCCCTAGTTCTGCTGTTACAGCCCAGCACTGAAGATTTCCATCCCTGCTCCCTTATCTCTTCCCATTTTCCCAGGAAATCATGATAGCAGCAAACCAAGGCATGAGACCTTCCAACACTCGTGTTAAACCCTGTACTTGTGCCAAACCAGTTCTGCACAAAACTTTGAAGGAAGAAACACGTTCTCCAAGAGAATTTGTTAAGAAAAATGGATTCTTGACTCCTCCTCCTTTCTCAGGTCTTAAAAAGGTACCCCTCTACATTCAAAATAGTTACACAGCTTTTAAAATATCTTTTCTGTTTATACAATTCAATTAAAACCAAAAGCAATCAAGCACAATGACACTCCCACCCCTGGCAGTGCTGGAATATCAGGTTTGATATCACCAATCCCACACATGGCAGGAAACAGAACAGCAAATAAGAACACAACTACTCCCCTAAATTACTGACCTGCTGGCTTAAATCATCTGGAAAGCCTAATTGGGCTGAAAGAGTCCTCCATCTGGAACTAATTCAGCCTCTCCCTCAAGGCCGAGCAGCAGCTGATGTTTACCAACAGCTGGAAACGTGGCAGTGGTTGCTCTTGGATGACACACAAAGCCCTGTGCAGTGCCCTCTCTGCTCCTCCTATCCCCTCCAACCTTCCATACCCACAAAGAACTTCACAGGGGCAGCTTTACTCAAGACAAACTAAAGCTCAAACACACTGCACGTGTCTGGGGAACTAAAGCTGACCCGACAGTGCAAAAAGGAGGTTTGCGGGCATGACCCTTCCTCTCTTACACAAGAGCCCACCCAGACCCTGCCCCAAGGACAGGGGAGCACAGAACGCAGCCAGCTGTGCCCACTGACACAGTTTCACCCCAGCTGTGCCCATTGACAGTTTCACCCCAGCTGTGCCCACTGACACAGTTTCACCCCAGCTGTGCCCATTGACACAGTTTCACCCCAGCTGTGCCCACTGACACAGTTTCACCCCAGCTGTGCCCACTGACACAGTTTCACGGCGTGGTAACCATGTTGTAAAACACCAGCAGCGCTGTAAGAGCTCCCGGAGCAGAGAACGTGCCGAGGGGGACACACAGCTCAAGCCTTCCTCGCATTCCAGCTGTGTTTCTCTGCTCACCCACTCCAAGGGCATTCGGGGCATCCCAGGCATCTCGAGCATCCCGAGCATCCCGGGTATCCCGGGTATCCCCAGCGGGGCCGAGATGCGGTGCTTCCCCCGCACCTCGGGGACCTCCAGCACCGACATCCCCCCGCCCAGGGCCGGCCGGGGATCCTTCCCTGCCCTTCATCCCTCCTTCCCTGCCCTCCCTCCCTCCTTCCCTGCCCTTCATCCCTCCTTCCCTGCCCTCCCTCCCTCCTTCCCTGCCCTTCATCCCTCCTTCCCTGCCCTTCATCCCTCCTTCCCTGCCCTCCCTCCAGCGCATCCCGGCCGGCACCGGAGGGGTCCGAAGCGCTCCCGTGGCTCCGCTAAAACCGGGATGCGGCTCCCCAGGATGCGGCCATCCATCCCTTCCCCTTCCCCTTCCCCTTCCCTTTCCCTTTCCCCTTCCCCTTCCCATCCCTTCCCGTGCCCGGGGCAGCCGGCGGGGAGGC
>JAWWEE010000052.1:5151820-5181094 GCA_035221455.1 Xenops minutus | reverse complement strand
TGGCAGCCTCGGGGCTGTGCCCACTGCCCTGGGGAGCCTGGTCAGTGCCCACCACCCTCTGGGGGAAGAACCTTTTCCTGGGATCCATCCCACATTCCCCTGGCACAGCTCCAGCTGCCCCCTCGGGTCCTGTCCCTGTCACACAGAGCAGAGGTTGGAGCTCTGGAGGAGCTGCAGCCCCCTGAGCTCCCCACTCAGTCTCCTCCAGGCTGAACAAACCCAGTGCCCTCAGCCATTCCTCATGTGGCCCCTCCAGACCCTTCACTATCTCCCTGTCCCTCCTTTGGATGCTCCCTAAGACCTTTAGATCCCTTTTTTTCAAACTGTGGTGCCCAAAACTGCCCTGAGCACTGGAGGTGAGGATGCCCCAGTGCAGTGGGACATCCTTCACCATCCTCACAAGGGAGCTGTGGTTGGTTCCAAAGCACCTGCAGGAAACCAAACCCACACAGTGTGATGGGACACAAGGTGATGTGAAGTCCTCTCTCTGTGTAAAGTTCCTGCAAGGATGTTGCTTCACCTGTTCTAGTAAAAGAGAATAAGGAGCTCACCTTGCTGAGGACACTGCCCCTGTCTTTGCAAGTCTCAGAAAATGTTTCCTGCTGGTTGTCTCCATGTTCTAACAGGTGGGCATTGGCAATGTCCATGTCAGGAGATGGAATACCATGACCTCTGTGAGGCACTGAGAAAAGCAGAAAGGCTGGAGGTATAAATCAGGACAATCTAGGCTGAGATTAATTATGCAATAAAGTTAGACTTCTCCCTTCCTCAGCAGTTTTGGAGTTTCAGTTCAATTGGAGTTTTCTCTTCCTTTTCCCAAGGAAAACCCTGCACTGTCTCATTTTCCCAACTTGCCTTGATGCGTTTTTTAGGAACAGCAATGAGTTTATTCTGCATTTTGTGTTTAAGGATATTATTCCTTTCCAGATAAAGCCATGCTCAGAGCTCTCATTTCCTGTGAAGATCTACTTCTGTGTCACTATTTTGTCTCTGCTGAGTGTCATAGGGCTCACCATAGAGACACTGGTCCGGCAGACCGAGGAGGATTTCACCATTTCCTTTATTCAGTTGGTTGGAGTTGGTAAGAAACTTCTTGGATTTTGAAACAAATACATTTTTTCCCAAGGTATAATTAAGCAGCAACTGAAGTTTCTTATATAAGAGATACTGAATGTTCAGCTGTGCCAGAGAAGCTTCCAGTTCCATTTTAATGTCTGATCTGAAACAAGAAAATGTGAAGTCATCTCTCAGTGTTAAGTTCCTGCAAGGATGTTTCTTCACCTGAAATATTTTATTAAAATAAGGACCTCATTTTTAAAAAAATGTATCTCTTTTTTTGTCTAATTTTTTTCCCCCCCCTGGAAGGAAGATCCAAACTTCCTTGGATATCTCCAATTAGAGCTTCAATAGAAACTTATTTTCATATTCTTGAGCCCATTTGTATTAAATAGAAATGAACATGAAAATTATAAAGTACTTCAGGAAGTGGCTGTAGCAGGTCTTGGCTGCCAAAACTGTGTGAAATAGCAGAGACTGTGGGTGTAACACAGTCCTTGCCTTGCAGCTCTCACCCAGAGGGAACAAAGACAATAGCTTTGTTCCAGATTCTATAATTAGAAAAATCCAAACAATGCTTGAATTCCAAACCTCTGGTTTAAGGAGCAGCTTTTCACACAGGACTCGGCATCCCAACAGAAGCTGCAATGTTAGAACAGCCTGAAGAACCTTCATAATAAATCATATCAATCACACACCTGGGGGAGCGGAAACCATCCTTGCCCATCTGTTTTTCCCCAAAACCATGTTTCCTACATGGTAGGCAAAGACTGACAGACCAGGTATTTCTTTAAAGAAAAAGAGATGCCCTGGCTGTGACAATCTCTTGGATTTACAATTAGATATTTAATTTGTTGAAAAATGTTCACCCACAAGACCCAAGGGGGTGTCCTGTGTTTCAGAAATGTGCATATGCCATCTCTGGAAAAGCTTAGTGCCCACAAAAGAGTTTATTATTTGTATAAATTACTTCTGGTTTAGCAGCTGAATTTGCAAAACAAGGAAATACTGTGTTAAGTCTTTGAGGTCTTCCTGAGGTCATGAGCATGTCCAGAAAATCCCAAGATTCCCTTTGTAATTTGCCAGTCATTTTCCACTTTCTCACTCACCGGTAACAGCAGTGAAAAAGGAAGTTCAGTCTTAAGGTTTGTTTAGAGACTGAAGTGACTGTGTTGCTTTGAAGACTTGGACGACACTTTGTCCCCGTGTCCCAACCTTGCAAATGTGGCTGATTTCACGTGTGGAATGCAGGAAGCAGCACCTGGAAAAAGAAATCTATTGTTACTTTGGCTGTGCTAAGAATTAACCAGTGTTTGCAGGAGCATCCTATAAAAGAACAAAGCCTTTTCCTCATTTAAGCTTTGCCAAAAGAGCACAGAGTTCACATGACAGGTGACTGGGGGCTTGATTTATTTTATAAAAACAGAATTCAGAGCTTTCCAGCTATTTTGCAGGGTGGGTTGTTTCCAAATTTCCACAACAAAAATAAAGTGAATCCAGTCCAAGTCCAGTCCAGTTCAAGTTCAAGTCCAAGTCCAGTTCAGCACACAAAGCACGTGCAGTGGTCAGACCACACAGACAACCCTGTAAAGGGTGTGTGAGTAGTAAACTGCTTGTTAGTCACCTCAACTACTCTCCCTGGGAAGATGATGTAGTGTCAGTTCTTTAATAAAAATGTCTTCATTTAATTCAAATATATAATTGGACTGTTAAGAGATTAGCAGTGCCCAGCTGCCAGTTTGGACAGCTCACACATTTTCAAAGTTACTTTACAAGGAATTTAAAACTCTGAACTAGTTATTCCATTTCTTGGGGAGAGTATTTAATTCAGGCTCCATGGTAAGAAGAAGGATTCTCTCAGCCGAGGAGCCTCAGTTACATGGTTTTGATCTTTCACTTTGTCCCCTGGATCCAGCATGTTCCAAACTGTGCCTGTGTTCAGTGTGTGCTCCCTGGCAGTGACCTTCCTTCTCCCCCAGTGTTCTGTGTGTACTACGTGAGCCGGGGGATCCTGCAGGAGAACCGGCAGGAGCTCATTGTCTTCGTGCTCTCCATCCTGCTCGTGATGCTCCGCTCCATCACCAACTTCACCGTCCTCCCCGCTGAGCAAAAGCCAAAGCTCCTGGTTAGTCTGCTGGGTTTAATTGATTTTTCCTTTCTGCACATCTTGGGTTTGAAGATCTGTGATTAGAAAGGCGAGGTATCTGTGATGAGGGCGCTGAAAACATAAAACATAAATATCAGGCTGAAGGAATTCCTGTTGAACAACAAAGTGAGCACATCCACAACTGCAAATCTGCTCCTCTGAGCTGTTCTCTGAGTCTCTTTATGGCAGAATCTGAAAGTAACAGAAATATCAAAGGATTAAACTGCAGAAGACACCCTTCACTTTGCCTGCTCTGCTTCAGATTTCCATGTTTGGCCTAAAGTCACAGGAATTTAACCTATGGACTTCCGTAGACAAGGATGGATCCATTAGTGCTCCATAAATGCAGCCTTTTATTTTTACGAGATTAATGGGAACCTGCTGCAGGGAAACAGAAAGATACAAGCTAGGGGAGATAGTGCCATTCCAGATTATCTTGTTTGCATTCCATAGCAATTAAATTTAATACAAGGATTGTATTCTATACCTTACTGAGATCTGTAGTTAAACTTCCCCTTGCTGTGCTTCCCAGAAGGCCTTCCTTTTTATCACATATTTATCACAAATGGGAAGTTCCTTGTTGTGAAGTCACCCAAAAATTATTCTTCAATAGGAGAGAGATGGCAACCAAACTAGGAAGAGAGAGCAAAGGAGAATTTGCCAATTCAGTTTATCTGTCAATTGTACCTTTAGGTAAACAGGCTTATCTGCAGCAAGGTGGGTTGTTTGGGTCAATAAGGAACAGGCATCAAAGGGATGCAGTTACTTTAAGATGTGCAGTCATCAGTTTATATATTAAACAAGAACCTCAAAGTCAAGCCTGGTGTGGAAGATGGGAAAAGAACTATTAAGGACCTTTTTTTTACTACTCTAATGGTAACTCAGGGTAATTTGTAGTGTAAATATTTGCGTATCAATGTAATTATTAAGTGTGGTTTGCCACTTCAGCCACCTTTAAAGCAGCAGAGGTTTGGTGTGGGTGCCAGCAGAGCAAACACACCCCAGCCAAACCTGTGTCTCCTGGAATTGATCAAGTCCAGCTTCCAGAATAACCCACTGTCCCTACTGGAATCAGTGGGGAAGGTTCCACCAGTTGGTTAATGCCAACAGGAGGCTTAGAACCAGTTTGTCTTAATGGGCAGCCTGGTTTCCTTCTTCCTTCACTCTTTTCCTTCCAGTTGGAAGGTTCCAGACCATCCCTGTCCTGGCACAGCCTTGTCTCTCTCCCACCAGGCCCGCTTTGTGCTGATCCTGCTGGTTGGCTCCTTCGATGTGATCTGTGCCATCATCCTCATCCAGAGCCAGGGCATGATGGCATTCCGGGTGGGGGGTGCTCTGGAGAGCCTGCAGTCACAGTACTTCATGCTCAACCTCTGCTTTTCCATGCTCACTTTTGATCTCCAGGCACAGGTAAAGAGCTCTGTCCCCCCCAGTGCCCCTTTTTCCCCCCCTCTTATTAATAATATGTTGGACAAACTGAGCTAATTATTAACTCCCAAGAGCAATCCTGCCTCTATCTTACCATTTAGAAAGTATTAGCTTGTAGGAACAGTCATACCTCCAGTGCTCGCTATAGGGAAACTTAGAATCCATAAAAGGAATCAACATATATTTTATCAGTCCTTCGCTAAAGAAGAACTAAAACTTATTTTTGGGAAGTTTGCCCATAAAAACAATTGCATTCAGAAGCTCCAACCCACCCACAACCTCCTAAAATAAGAAAGGTTATTCCTGCACAACATCCCAGCCTCCACTGGGCTGCTTCCCTGCTGTCTTGGCGAAGTGATTCTGGGGTGGGAGAGGGGAACCTGCCCCACAGAGGGGGGAACCTGCCCCACAGGGGAGGGAACCTGCCCCAGAGAGAGGGGAATCTGCCTCAGAGAGAGGGAACCTGCCCCACAGAGAGGGAACCTGCCCCACAGAGAGGGGAACCTGCCCCACAGGGAGGGAACCTGCCCCACAGGGAGGGAACTTGCCCCATAGAGGGGGGAACCTGCCCCACAGGGCAGTTGGGGTGAGATAACAACTGAAGTTCCAGATGAGGAAGTGAGCCAAGATCTGTTCACAAAGTCTGTACTTCTGTCCACTGCCCTTCATTCTTACTTTACTCTATTGCCTTATGCTTTATCTGCCTCCCCTGTCCTTTGTTGTTGCTATTAAGGCACGTGGGGAAGTCCCTCAGTCCTCGTTTCCCTTTCCTCGAGGACAAACTTTAGCTTTTAGCCCATTTACTGTTGCTGGGAATTCGTGTCAGGTATTTTTTGGGTGGCTGCATGCTCCCCAAGCAGTGATTTTCCCCAATCTTTATCTCTTCCAGCTCTGCCTGTGCATCCTGCTGATCAGCCTGCACAAGATCACCCTGGTTCACAACATCATCTCAGCCACAGGGGCCCTGTGGGGCTGCCTGAAGGTGACCATTGGCATCATTGCAGTGAGTATTAACCTGAGACACCCCTGGGAGTGCAGGGTCTCACCCTGAGCAGTGACCCCACTCCTGGGAATTACGAGGGTTATACAGACCTTAAATCCTTAGATTTAACCCAAAAAGATGGGTGGTCCTTTACTGGGGCTGATTCTTCAAAGATCAGTTTCCAGACTAAGGATTAGTGAACTTGAAATGGCATTTTTCATGTCAGACTGAACCTCCTCTGAAATCCTGAGATGCTGTTCCAAGAGTGATTGCAGAATCAGGGCCAAAGTACATCAGATATGGGACTCTTTTATTACCAGGAAGGAGTTCAGGGGTTTTTTTGGGGGTAATTTTTTTTTTAGGCTCCTTGTGTGTTTGCTTTAGACATTCACACAAATTCCTGACAGCTGAAATACAGCGTTCCATGGTTTTGATGGCTTTCCTTGCTAGAAATGGAGGTAGCACCAAGCACTGTGCTTTTAAAACACTTCAGTAACCCAGGCAGCAGGTGAGTAGTTGCACAGAAACACCTTTCTCCTAATCAAAACCATGTCTCTTCTTGATAGGATTAAAAACCTTTCAGCTACTTTTCCCTCACCACCAGCAACAAAGTTCATCTGGCCAGTTGCTGTTCACAGATTACAAGTTCTTTGCTCCTCCTTGATTTGCCTTTAGGCATTAAATGAGGCTGTTCCTTGTATGAAGAGTTGCCTCAGTCAGATGGTGTCATGTCTTTGCACACAGTATTTCTTATCCTTTCATCCATCAAATGTATTTCTTAACAGTTCAAATAGTACATGTCCTTAGGGGTAAGTACATATTCTTGCACTTTGCTCAAAGCTTTAGGTTGGAGCCGCTTGAAAGCCACTTTTTACCCTGTCCAGGTACAGCACTGACTTCTCTGCAGGAGGAATTTAACAGCTTCTCGTCTAACTAGGAAACAGGGAATCTAAAATTAATGGAAAAAATATGTATTTCAGTACATCAGGGTGACAGCAACTTGGAAAGGGCAGATGCAGTTCCTGGGAGCCTGGTAGCTTTGGATCCAAGGTGAAAAGGATTCTCTCTCAGGCCACAGCCCTGAGACAGTTTGAGAGGGGGCACAGCAGGGACTCCTTTTCCTCCCCCTGTTCAGACAAACAGGAACAGCAGCAGAGGTGGCACAGAACAAACTCCTTTACACATGGGACAGCTCCTGTTCTGCTCTTGCAGAGGTTCATATAGTGACTATTGCAGAAGGGTCGGTTTTGGGTTTGGGGAGAATCTGGGGTTGATCAAATGCATCAAATCCAACCATAACATTGGCACAGTCACTGCTTTCAGAGCCAGTGACTCAGCTGGTTTTCTTTCCTTTGCTCAGACCTGCCCTCCCATTCAGCACTGGAGAGCAATCCCTTTTCTCTTTCCCAAGTCCCAAGGTGAATTGGGAAACAAAGTTCTTCTGACAGTGAAGTCCTCTTGCTTCTCCCACATTTAGTGGGACATTTTAGTCCTCAGTGACTGTGCTTGTCTGTGGTAGAAACAGAGGTGGAGAAGAAAGTCACAGTGAGCCTCCAGTCTGTTAACATTCATTTGTTAGAGAAAAATCTGAGCATGCCCAAAGAAAAAGGAAATCATCACTCCTGGCCCAGCTCAGTGGAAAACAGAGACTGGAATTCCTGCTAAAGAAGCACAGGAGGGCAAAGTTACAACTGAGAACTTGGCCTGAGCAACACTTGAAATGCTGCTGAAAAATCAACTATTTGTAGCTTTTATAGAGTATGTAACAATGAGTTATAAAGCTGTATATATGTCTCATCTCATTTTACAGATTTTGAAAGAACTGAAGCCTCTGGTGTGGGTTTTCCTGATGCAGAATGTCCCTGAAGTGGTGTATCTCATCTACCTGCTGTACACGGTAACTGAGCAAACTGGGAGTGAGGCTGGAGGGCTCCTCTTCATTCCTGGATCCTTGAGCCCAAAATGTGAGGCCTCACCCCTTCCTCACCCCCCCTGTTACATTCAGAGAGCAGCAGCCACCTCCTGCCTCTTGAGGATCAACTTTTCAGGACAGCAACCATGTCAGCTTGATCTTGAACTGATTACAGGGAGAGGCTCTGGAAGTCTCTGCAACTGGCAAAGCATCCAGAATAATTAGGGAAAAATGCAACAAAATCTTCCAGTACAAGATCCAGAGCTCCTCAAAAATGCCTCCCCTCCTTCAAGTGGTGCCAGAGCATCTGAGCGGGGCCTCAGTTGTGTTTTAAAGAATTCCTTGGGCAGCACCCCCAGCTGTTGATCCTGATGTAGCCAAAACAAGCCCACCCAACTCCAGGGCTGGGCATTATTTTGGCACTGTGACAGTGATAAAGCCTTTCCCAGGGGGGCACCAGTGCCTCCCACGAGATGTGTGAAAGGGGGAAGGAGAGAGAAGGGCAAGGGCAGAGCAGATTGTTCATCCTGGGGAGGGCTGGAATGCTGGGAGTGGCCAGGCTTTCTCCTATTTCATATCCAGAATCTCCAGACACTGATAAAAGTCTCAGGGCTGCACCCACCCCCATCCTTGGGGTTCTGTGTATCAAAGTGTGCAGGCAAACCAGGTTCTTCCCATTATTCCAGGCCTGTCTGATCTGGCAAAGCACAGCAGGGCCACTCACTTTGCCCTTCATCATGTAATCAGGAAACCAAGATGGGTTAAAAGTGACCAGTTTGGGTTTTTTCTTCCCCCTTGTTTCAGAAATTCAGTGCTCCGTTGCATTTTATGGCTTCAAAGCTTTAGGTGTTGATTGTTCTGTGTCTCCATTTTCCTGCAGGTGATAAGGGAGTGGGGCAAAGGGAATTCTTACACTCTGGAAGCTGCTTTCATCACTGGCTCTTGCATTTCTGTTGCAATTAAATCTGTCCTGTTTTGGGCACTGGTCCACGTCTACCGCAGCTTTGGGCAGGGGCTCAGGGAGAGAAGTAAGTACTGCAAAAAGTTCACTGAGAGGGTTGTGGGCTTTTGGACCTGTCCCAGTGAAGGAGAGAGCCAGGAAAATGGGGACAGACACAGTAAAAGGCACATCCCCACTGCCATCAGGCACTTCTGCAGCCTCAGAATTTCCTGAGCTGACCAAGCTCAGAAGCTTGGATGGGATATATGTGGTTTCTCCTGGGCTGACCAAGCTCAGAAGCTTGGATTGGGATATATGTGGTTTCTCCCTGAGGAAAGCTGACACTAGTTCAAAGTTGCTGCCAACTTTGCAAGAAATGCTGGTATCCAAAAAATCAGGCCTGTGTGGAAAAATCTGTATCAGATACATGTCATTTTTCTTCTTTATGGCAGTGGATAATAACAAAGACACACAGAATAAAGGGACCTTGACAAGAAGGACACTGCAAGGCATTGCTTTGGTGCTGACTGGTCTTCCTTTCTCCCCACAGTGTTTTCTTCCTATGGAAGGATCGACTCCTGAGCCCCTCCCTGTGGCTCCCACGGAGTGAAGGCACAGCCAGTTTGGGCAGGCACCTCACTCAGGGTGGGAGAGGAGGGACCATCTCCACAGGGGCCGGGGAGGGTGTTCAGGACAGTGTCTCACATTCCTGGGTTGGTGCTGGGGAGCCACAGCAGGGCAGCTGGGAATGGTTTCAACAGCTGGGGAAATGAACAGTTAATCCTCTCCCTTTGGGGAGTTTCACTGCCAGGACAAAGCACCTCCCACTCCTTGTTCTCCTGGGGTGCTTTGTGACCACAGGAGCCTCACACCCTGCATGTGAATCTGTTTTCCTGGCTAGGTACAAACACGGTGACAGTCATTTGCACACCCAGGCTGGAAGTGCATTGTCCTGCCATGGTTTCTCAGCTGGGAGCTGTTGGTTGGATCTGATGTTGTTTGGGGATAGCTGCATTCCCTGCCTGGGGCTCTTCCTCCTCTGCCCTCAGAATATTTCAGTTACTTGTTTTTTAATCCCAGCTACACATGAAAACCACTCACTGTAACCTCCTGCCTTCCTTCAGTGTCTCTAAGCAACGTGCCATCCCATACCAGGGGGGACTGTTACAACAAGCCTTTAATATTGTCATTAAAAGTTTGGTATTTTCTTGACTGCAGCCTTTAACTACTGGCCATTTTTAAATAAAGTATAAGCACAGTGTGTGTGTGTGTGTGTGTGTGTGTGTGTGATTATTTCACATACAAGAGCACGAAGTCAATGGGAAATCTGCTCACAAACCAAACAGGGAGGAGGCTGGAATTGGGATCGTTGCCATCACACTCCTCCTCAGATCCATCTCTATCCTGCAGGTATCTGTGCACTGCAAAAAGCAGTTAAATGGATTGCAGCTTATTAGGGAAATTTATAAGTATTATATCAAAACTATAAACAAAAAATAACAGAAAATAGAACTGAAATATGAAGTAACTGCAAATATATAAATTTAATATAGAAAATAAAGTTAGAGATTATAAATACACATCAAATAAATATTAAATTTTAAAAACTCTCTTAAGTTGTACTTTTCTCATGCCAGTCTTCTAAACATGAGCCAAATCTACAGGTGGCCCAAGGGGTTAATGGCTGAGGGCTGTGACTTCACTGCCCCAGTGAGTGGGACTGAATTGTTGCTGAAATGGAGCTCCACAATGAGGCCCATTCAGTGCAGCAGGAGCAGGAGGGGAGGCTCTGCCCCTGCAGAGAGCCTGGACTTGGTGAAAAGGAGGTGAACAAAGTGTGTTTTCTGCACAGGTACCAAATTGTGTCACACTGTCACAGAAATGGGTCCTGGCTCTGGCCATGGACAGCAGGGGTTTGTCCCCAGCCTGAGAAGGTGCAAAACCCTTCAGGTGCCTGTAAAAAAAATGAACTCCACTTAAAGCAGCCCCATTACCTGTACAAGGTGTCTGCTCATCCCTATCGACCCTCTGGCCTGCAGGAGCTGCTGGAGTGGGTTACACCTTAATTAGGAGATCAAAAGACCCTTAAACATAATTAGTCACAAGTTCCATGGAAGAGCTGTCTAGAACTTGGTCAGAATGAACAGGCATTTCCCATCCTAAACTTGCCAGCACTGCCCTTACCTGTCTCTTCCCTCCCATTTCTATTCTTGGGCCTTCCAAAAAGCAGTTAAGGCAGCCCAACTAGTTGTACACAAGGTTTGTTTCAACTTGCACAGCAAACCCAGCATTTATTTTGAAACTTTTGAGAAAAGACTGGCATCAGACATGCAGAAAATACATTCAGAAAAGCCCTGGGTGTATTTCTAGAGAAGAGATGCCCCTGTGCCAAGAGACATCATGTCAAACCCCACACTGGATATCTGCCCTCCAAGCAAGTAACTGTGTATTCTTAATTTTATATTTACTCCCCAGTCAAAGTGCTGCTTGACAAATCCAACTTTACAAAAAGATTTTATTGAAAGGATTGAAAAATATTTGTTTTCAACAATATTTAAAACAAGTTTTCAATGCGTTAACAATATGTAACAGGATTTTGCATCTTTTAAAAATTCAGTACACTGCTTTATTCCGTGCTACACAGTTGTTAATAATTTCTTCATTTCCACTAGAGGATAACTTGTAAAAAAAAACCAAATTCATTTCCCAGCTTCCATTTTGGCCCTTGGCAGACTGGAAAGGATTTGTAGGTAAGTGACACCTACAAACCCTTGTATTAGAAACTCTTAATCAGCAAAACTCTATTTTTTAGGACTGTTTAAACAAGTTAATTTGAATAAGCTACATCAGCAAAATGAGGGTTTACTGCCACCAAACCAAGTGTGCATTTACAGCTTCTTCTGGTTCAGCTCTGAACAGAAATCACCCCCATTAGAGCAGCTCAGTCTGAAAACTGTTTAACCTCACTTGCCTGCCTGGGAATTGCTGTTTGGGAATTACAGTTTGTGGATCAAAAGCCTTGTAAAGGGACTTTGTACACTCAGATAAACTGTGTGATGCATTAGCACAGTTTGGGCTGTGTTTTGCTACAAAGCAGTCAGTACAATTAAAACCAAGGCAGCTTCTGAAGGGAACTAAAGCCTGAAGTCACCGTGTGACTGCCCTGCCTTGGTCAGTGATGCAGCTCTGCCCTGGCTGAGCAGACACCCAAAAATGTCCTTAGCAGGAAGAGCTGGCCAAGCAGAACTGCAGCAGCCTCAGAGCCAGCAATGCATCTGCAGGAGGTGATAAATTTAAAGAATAAATTTAAAGCCAACCCCTAATGTAGATCTAAAGGAGTTCAGTACACTTTGATTACAGATTCCACGACCTGTGCACTCTGAAAATTAAAAGTTCCGCCATTTAGTCAAGAATAGCTTTACTATTATAAAAAGCATAAATAAAAAGTGCTGAATATAGTTTTATCTTTAAAAAAATACTAGATAAGGCTCATAAATCAATTCACCTTGCCTCTGCAAAATGATTCCCACTTCCTAGTGTGCCTAGAACTCCACCCCTCCATTTCACCAGGCATTTCCCCATACCCTGTTCCTTCTCTCAATTATTGCATGTTTAAATAAAATAGTTTCAAAGCAAAAAGCCTGACACTTCAATAGTTCAGAAAGTAAACAGTTATCAAATAACTGGATACTCCACCCAGGAAACCCGTAAGCAGCTTCAAAACAGTGATAAAACAATTACTGCAGATTCAAGTGAAAGAGAAACCCCAAGAGCTCCCTGGATATTCTCCAGGATACCACAAAATCCATCTGTTGAGACCAAATCAAACCAATATTCTATTTTACAAAATTTACAAACCGAGTACTCATTTATATTAACACACTTTCACTGTGATTTGAAGAGTTTGCTTCTCTTTTATGGAAAAGTGCTCTCACCTGGATTTGATAAACTCAGACTAGGGCAGCACCCAGAATGGATGAGACATTATTGAAACCACCAGAGGACAACAGGTCAGACAGAGTTTGGAAATGACCACATTTCCCATTTCCACTTTGGACCACAGAAACTACATAAGACAATCATGAAAAGTTCACCAGAGCTTCTCACTCCATTCCCAAGGAAATCTCACCTCAACCAGGAAATTCATCCTACTGCAAGACTATGCCAGAGGCTTCACTTGAACAGCTCATGTCCACTCCTTTAGTGACAGATGCAGCAAGCCTGAAAATGCTGAAGTTTGGATAATAATGATCATGAGACTGCACCACAGAGAACATAAATGTAAACATTATCCTTGGGTTTGCTGGTTTTCAGGTAAATACAGTGCAAACCCTTTTCCCCCCAATCAGTTCTTCCGTTGGGGTTTGGTTTTGTTCTTTCATAAAAGCACAGACAATAAAATATGTACAGAGAGAAGTTAGAAACCTTTGAAAGCATCTTAAAAAAGTAAATAGGAGACTTAGAATAACCTTGAGTGCTGAAGGCACCGTTGCTACTCCACTGGGAATGTGTCCTCTCCAATTTTCCAGCCACCAAAGCAGGATTCTGCCCTGGATTGCTCAGCACCAAGAGCTGGAAGGTATCCGTGGAAGTTGAGGGCACTCAGGGCCTGGTATAGGGTATTTTCTTCAAGACAATAGTGGAACTAGACAATATTATAGCAATTGAAGATTCTTCTTGAACACTTGGAAAGCTTTTGTTTTAAGCATGGTAGTCTCTAATGCTACCATTTATTCCAGGGAATCCAACAAAAATAATAAAAACACAGCTCATGGATGATTCCCACCAGCAGGAACTGCAGAGCTCTAAAGCAGCTCAGCCACAAAACCAGAGGTACCTGTAATAACTATTTGTGGGTATTTCCACAGTGTTGACAGCCAAGGGTCAACCACTGTCCAAATGGGCACAAGAGATATAAATGTATATATAAAAAAAATACATTTTTTTGTGCTAGTTCCATCTATTAATAAAAAACATCATCCATGGGTGCTTCTTCAGTGTGTCACATCTGAGAGTAGGAAAGTATTTTCTGGGCCAGGTGTATTTAAGCTAACAAAGAGGAGATTATTTTTACTAAGAAAACTTCTTAGAGCCTTTATACTCATAGCAGTGTTAATGGAATTACAAATATACCAAACAAACCAGGATATTTTAATGCCACTTTTCTGCTGCCACTTTTCTGTGATGTATCTACATTCAGCCTTACCATGCCATTGGTAAGTTAGAGGTTACAATCAAAGCTGCAGATGTGGTTGTTGGCATCAATCAGAAAGAATCCATTTCCAGAAGGAAACTCACACTGGATTACAACAATGAGAGCCCAATTTCTTCCATTCCTACTCTTGGTGGACAGGAAGGAACACAATTTCCAGCCACAGGACCTGACAGGTATAAAAACCACCACCACAGTGCAGGTCCCAGATGGTGCCACACGCTCCGAAATCCGAGCAGACAGAAGGGATGCAGCCACACTCCATTCCCACGAGTCCTGGCAGATGGAGACACTCAAAATTCTTCTTCTTCCACAGCAAAGTTGTTTTGCTTCTTCCTCACATTCCAGTGTAAACACTCAGCCAGGCTCTCGAACCAGTCGCTCACGGGGTCTCGGAAGCAGATCGAAGGAAGGGGGTAGCAAGAGGTAGTGATGCTAATACTGCAACAACACAGGGCACCATGAGGCAGGGCACAGCCAGCCACCTGGGCAAGCACAGCTCTGCTCCTCAGCTAACACAGCTCCCCAGGCTGGCAGAACAAGAGTTTCCATAGCCAAGCCATGGCCAAGACTAAAGCTCCTCTCAGCAGAGCAAACAGGGCTTGCAGTGGCTCACAGATGCACTGTGGGCGTGCTCTCTGACACACTGAGCACACTCCGGCACGTCCTGCAGCCTTCTGCTGGTCTTCACATCAACCACACGGTGACACAGGAACACCTAAGTCACCACCCTGGCCTTTAAGTTTCACCTTTTAACTATAAATAACAGCACTAAGAGCCTAGAATCTGAAAAAGGGCAAACCTCGTGTTTGAATCCTTCCTGGTCTCCTCAAGTACTCTATAGAACTTTCTATACTCTATAAGAGCTACTCTACAGATGTTTCTATACTCTATAGATGTTTCAGCCTCAGGAAATACAAACACTTCAGGATGGAGCCCTCAATCACCTCCCAGGAGGAAAAACCATCACAGGTTGCACATAAAATCCAAGGGAACTTCACACAAAATGTTCTACTCAAAGCAAGAGCAAGAGAACACAAGAATTTACCAAGTTAACATAATTTAAACCACATGGGGTCATTCAGGACCAGTGTTCACAGGCAGCTCCTGCTGGTTTACATCTTCCACAACTCCCAGGATTTATCTTGAACTTCAAATTTACAGGATTTTCCCAAGACATGCCCATTTTCCTTGCCAAGCATGCAATGTTTACATGCTTTTGTCTGAACATCTCGCTTGCTTTCATGGGAGGATCTAATGAGCTCAAGTTAGAAATTAAACCCTTTTAGTGCAGTTTGTGCTGTAAGAGATGTGAGGGTTCATAAAAGTTTGTTTCTTCACTGCCAACAACTCTTTTGGCAGATGTCAGACAATGAGGGAACTGCATGAATTGGAATTTCCTACACTTAGATATATATTACAACCCCAAAAAAGGCCTGACCTGTCTCCATGGCATATTTCCTGCCTCTTCCTTCCATCAAAGGACACCCAGGCTGTGTTCCTGGCGTCAGGGGAGAGCATGATCTGAAAAATCAGAAAGAAAGAGCTCAACTTCAGGTCCAAACTCTCTTTCTCTGAGTGCAGAATTGAGTCTTTGTAACTCAACAGCTGCACCAAAATTCATAATGTGTCCACAACAGCAGTGCAGTAACACATCACACAAGTTCCAAACCTTCACTTCATGTGTGGTTTATACACATACATTTTTCTATATGCAATAAACCCCCTTTTTCTAAGTATAAGGTCATAGACCATACAGACCTTGCTGTTACAACCAGTGCATGTTTTAGTTCTGTTACATGAGCTGACTTGGCTTCTCTTTAGAAAAATAATAATTAATTCATTAAAAATAGATTTCAGTATATGATGAATGCAAAGCTGACAAATTTAGGGAGTTTTTCTCCTATTCAACGGGCACTTCTATTAAGAGAAAAGAATTAACTACCTCTGCTTTGCTCACATCCATGTGGTTGTTATTTTACACATATATTTACAAATATATATCTACATTTATATATGATCTATATATAATATGTTACATTTATATCTATGACATATATATAATATTCTACATATCTATATATTCCCATTTCTTACATTTCTATATGACATATATATGTAATATGCTACATTTCTATAGAAGAAATATATGTATATGTAATATATATAAAGTATGTTATATTTCTATATATTTCCATTTCTTACACATATATATGACATACAAAATGTTACATTTCTATAGACTTGCATTTCTTACACATATATGAATTACATGTAACATTTCTACAGCTTTGCATTTCTTACAGATATATATGACATATATAATGTTGCATTTCTTAGATATATATGACATATAATGTGGCATTTCCTACACATATATATGACATATAATGTTGCATTTCTTACAGATATATATGACATATAATGTTGCATTTCTTACAGATATATATGACATATAATGTTGCATTTCCTACACATATATATGACATATAATGTTGCATTTCCTACACATATATATGACATATATAATGCTACATTTCTACAGATTTGCATTCCTGATGTTCATACATATTACATATACAATACATCACATTCCCACCCATCTCACACACAGCACCCTCCACTCCCACACCCCCCAGAGGTGCCAACCTTGAGCTCGACGCCCGCGGGCACCACGATGGGCCGGAAGGACAGGGAGTGTGGGCAGATGGGGGTGACCATCATGGCTGGCACGTTGGGGTGGATCATGGAGGCGCCGGCGGCCGCGGCGTAGGCAGTGCTGCCCGTGGGCGTGGACACGATGACCCCTGCGGGGAGCAGACACGGCTGTGCTCAGCACACACGGGGGGCTCAGGGCTCACACACACAGCCAAACTGCCTGGCACACTCCCCTGGGCCCCCTGTGGGGTTTTACTGGGGCAGCTGCACAAGGTTTGGGAACAGGGGCTTTCACTTCTTCAAGGGGAAGGGATTTAAAGCTTAACTGCTGCAGTCCAGGACCTAGAGAGTTTTTGCCTTCAGCAAATTGCAGATACCCAAGGCAAGCTTTTCTGAGCTACTTCTTGCCTTTAGCCCAAATATATTACGCCCAAAGAAACTGTCACTTGCCCCCACAAGGCCAGAAATAAAGCTTACAAGCCCTAAAGCTCTGCTGTGGGATGCATTAGTTAGCAGAGAATAAACCCTGGTTTGTAATAAACAGTGGATATTACCAGTGAGCAGTAACAGGAGCACACTGATGTTTGCTGTCACCAACGAGCTGAAGCCTTGTTTCCATGGAAGGAAATCCTGCAGTTAAATAACAAGAGTCCCCACCTGAAGTGAGAAGGAACTGAGCTCCAGACTCACCATCTCCCTGCACTGTGGTTATCAGGTGTCCATTCAGGAACACATCCACGTTGGACAGGTAAGAGGAGGGGCCACGATCCACCACAACTTCATTGAGGACCTGCCACGACATCCAACATTACACCAGCCTGCTACTGCTGCCCTGGCAAGTTACAAAGAGACACCAATTCTTCTGCCCTCTGACCTGGTATTGCATGATTTGCTTGCCCACTTCTTTCTCCAGGTTTGCAGACACAACTCCGTTCTCCTCTATCCCATTCTGGACTGTCATCTTGTCCCTGTGCTCCTTCACCACCTTCACTTTGAGCCTGCTCCTGAGAACAAGAGCTGCATTGCCTGGGGGTGAAACAGGAGGAAACACCCAAAGAAATATGTTAATATAGTAAATGACCCCCAGTAATGACCAGCAAACTGGATGAAATGCCATCCATCTATTCCTGAGCTTTCAGCATTCCCAGTGCCCTTCACAAGAGAATTGGCTACACTCACTCAAAGCTCAAAACGGATTTTTAGCAGTAATGAGCAAAATTAAAGTCAAATTTCAACCCAGTCCCTTCCCACCTCCCTCATTATGTAAAAAGAAAATTAATTTTATAGGGATGTGATCAAGATTGGAAAACAGTGTTGGGCTCATCTGATCTTAGAGAAAGTCAGAGCACTAGAAACATGTATTAAAAGGCAATATTCCAGTAATGTGAGAATTTTATACATCTCAGGAATATACTATGGATACAACTCAACCTCATATTGAACAAGTAAAGTATTTATTTCCTTAAATATTTTATATTTGCCTGACTTCTCAGTATTTGAGCACTGCACTGCTTAGAGAACCAGACTACAGAGACTTCAGAGCTATTTCTATGTTTAGCTGCCATTTAGCAAAAGTTCTGCATCATCTCAGACTTGTTTACTTCACAAAGTTATTTCTGAGCCATTTTCCTCCACAGAGCAGCACAGAAAGCAGCACTGGATGAGCCAATGCAGTGCAGTGGTTTGGTTAATTTAATATACATTTCTTGAGTCTCAGTCTTAAGGGAGAACCCAAATGAGTTGAGAAAATTTACTAGTCTTTGAAAAAGTCACAGAAAATGTAACAAACAGAAACACCACAACTTGTCCCCTTAAATTTACCTTCTATAACCTGAGTGACTTGGGATTGAAAATTCTCAAAATTAAATGGAGTAAGAAATCCAAGGGATCCCAGATGAAAAGCCATAACTGGAGGGACACTACCCTATCAATAAAGAAAAGAATTTTAAAGCTACTGAATCAAAGCAATTCATACTTCAACTAATTGCCTGTAAATATTTTGACAATTACATAACTTCAAGCATGCACAATAAAACCAACACACTTTACATTTTTTTCAGAAGGGTAAAACAGGTTTGGTAAAAAAAGGACAAATGGTGAATTCAGTAACAAAGCGGGGAAAACCCAGTTTCAAATATTTCAAAAAGAGAAGGTTTATAGTCTATTTACCAACCTGGAAAAGTGAAGAAGCATAAAGTAAGGTCCCATCTCCTCCCAGGCATATGATAAAGTCGATCTGATTGGAGATATCATCATAATCTAGAAGCAACATTGAAACACAAGCTCAGAATTCAGTTGTATCAACACTTCAGTTCCAAACAGAAATTAGGAAGAAACATCCCAAGCTGTATCAGGACAACACTCACTCACAAATACAAAAAACTCACAACTAAGATTCAACAACAAATGTTTGCAAACCACACTTCAGCTTGATAAACCTGAGCCCATGAAACACCAAGACAAAAAGCAATATTAACTGTTCTTCCAAGAATTCATTCCCATACCTTCTCTGAAGGTGCAAAATTTCTTCTTCACTGGTCCAAAATTCTCATCATTAGCTATAGCAGGATCTTCCAAGACTTTTTTTTCTACATACACTATCATATTGTTCTCCTTAAGAGAGATAAAACAAGCTTGTTATTAATGTCCTAATGCAAACACCTTTGACCCTCCCCCTAATTTGCATTAGTTTAAAACATGTAAATAATATTTTACAGAAGGGTCTGCGTCTGTTGGTTGTTTTTCACGTGTGGTCTGATTATACTGAGAACTTTGCAGAGCCAATAATCTAATAAACTAAAGCTTGGGATTCAGATTCCATAGTACAGTAACATTGCTATGTTTGTTCAAGGCTTAAAGGTTTAAGCTTTTTATAGCCCCTTCCCTGTAATTTAGAACTGCAAACAGAATGGAAGTTTATACTTCACTTTTTTGTGGGTTTAAGCTCTGCACTTAAAGTACTTCAGTCCTGATCTTAAGCTCTGAAACAGATTTTACTCCACCCAGTGGCAGTGGGGCTCGGATTGTGCACGTTAAACAGAACCAGGAACTGAAAACAGGTTAGATGTAACATTTTTAAGTATGGCAAAACTGGACTTTCCCTTTCATTACCTCAGTGAGGTACACACAGAGCTCTTTGAAAGGCTGCAGCAAACTGGCATCCCGGATCTTCTTAATAACAAGGACACTCTTGGGAGGTTTGTTCCATGTCAACCGCTGGCTGGCTGGATCCTGAATGTGCCTGCACAACAACAAACCCCCCCAGTTTGATCTGACACCACTCTGGTCTGTTAATAAAACACCCTGAAGTACAACTGCACACGGTCCCAGAACAACAGGCAGAAAAAAGGCAATAATTCATATTGTAATGGTGTTTCTGAAAGCAATGAGTGCTTTGCCACATGAAGGCAACAGAGGATTAAGGTGCAGTAACTCTGGTACCTGTTGCCACATGAATAACATGTACAAACAGGAACTTGAGCAGGAGCACCACAAAAGCCCTCAGATCAAACTCTTCCACTGACACCTCCCCTGATGCCACAATGCTGCTTCCCTCTCGCTTGTTTTAGTGCTCTCCTCTCTCAAGCTCACTCAAAATAAGGAGAAATGTTCTATTAGAGCATCAGAAAAGGCCACAGCATCATTTTTCCCCCCATTCAATACTGTAAGTCAAACAGCTTAGTGTAAATTTAATTTTATTCTTGTGCCTATATTCTATATACAAGTAGAGCAGGAATTAAGTGTAGGAGTCTAATACCAATAACACTGCCAAGAACTGAAGTTTGCAGCACTGCTTTTCACTGGCTAAGCCTAGAACCAGCACCACCTTCACTGAGAGAAGGCAGGCTGCCTGTTTGAGCTGTACTCACCAGTTCCACGGAGCTCTACTAAATGAAACATTATTCCTAACACGCTTTACGATCTTCATGTTCCTCTCCAGCAGTCAGGCAAATGCAACAGCTCCAAAAGAGTAAAAGGCTGAGGCTTTTATCATTTATTAATGAACTGTGACCTCAGAAGAAAACGTTTTTCTCTGAAATGTTTTTTTCCTATTGAAGTTTTTCCATCAGTCCCAATAAAAAGCTGTGAGGCTTCATAGAAAAATCCTCTGTAAAATGTTTATTCCAGATCTTCAGAGGCAAGATTTCATAAGGAAAATCCCATTTCAAAAAAAAGAGTTGAAAAACAGGTATCTGACCCCCTACTTCTCTCAGGAGCACAAGCACCTGATCCTTTTGTCACTGAGTAGTCATTCAATCCCTCTGGTATCCCACAGTCTTCACAAAGCAGGTTTGCAAGCTCTAGTGCTGAGATACCAAGACCTTCCCTAACTTATGTCTGTACATAAAAGCTCTAATTTTCTGTTAAAAAACTCCCTCCAGTTAAGGGAGTTTAACAATATTACCCATTAGGGAGGAGAAAAACCAAATCAAAATGGTTTTGCTTGTTTTCAGAAGAGACAGCAAAACCTTGGGTGCAGTAAGAAAAGGGATTTACAAATTGGTCTTCAAAGAGTCCTCCTGTTCAGGCACCTTTTTCTCCCCCAGTTCTCCTGCCTAGGCAGCTTTTCCCTGGCACTATCACCCTGCAGCCTCTGCAGCCCAGGGCTCCTGTCCCTGTCCTTATAGCCCTGCCCGAAGCCAGCCCCTGGGGAGGAGCTGGCCCAGTCAGGTGGGTAAACACAGCCCAGGCCCAGGCGTGGTTTCAGCTGAACTCAGCTCTCCAGGGCACTTTACCCCACGTCCAAGGAATGAGGAAGCTCAGAGTTCCCTTAGGGCAAGGCTGGAGTCACACCTTGGTGGGGAAGCTTTGGGTACCAGCAGCCTGTTCCCAGGAAGGTCCCTATCTACTGAGGGGAAGTAAATAAATATTGACGCTAACACTTCCCACTAAAGGGAGAGAGCAATGAAAGAGAATTTCTTAAAGGGACAAAAATGAAAATCATACAATGATTTGGGCTGGGAGGGACCTTTAAGCTCAACCAGTCCCACCCTCTGCCATGGGCAGGGACACCTTCCACCAGCCCAGGTTGCTCCAACCTGGCCTGGGACACGTCCAGGGATGGGGCAGCCACAGCTTCTCTGGGCACCCTGTGCCAGGGCCCCCTGCCTTGGTTAAACCCCAACATTCCCTGTTTGACCAAGTATATGACACACCGTGTAAAAGCAATACTTTGCAGCACCCAACCTACAAAATTAAACCATTTGTGTGCCTACTGAGCAGAACCCAACCCTCATTTTCCCATTTATCAGCAGTTTGACAGCAAAGCAATGATATTCATACAGTGAAAATTCCAGAGACCAAGCAAAAGAATTCAAACTTCCCATATTATCACCAGGGGAGGGAGAAGCCTTTCCTCAGGTTTCACAGCACACAGAACAGTTCCTCTCCCTTTCCTTATGTTGTCCTTAAGAACTTTTGTTCCTCCAAGTTTATTAGAGCTGCCATTATTGACACCAACCTGTGGATTGCAGATCCTGCCAAGCTGGCAGTGCAGCCCAAGGATGGCAATGAAGCAATGTGAAAACCTCTAAATATCACGTAAAATACACACAGTGCTGATCAGGGGGTGAAGAGTGGAAAAGCCAATTCTTCTTTCCCCCAGAATGAGCACAAGGCCCTTCATTTAAGGAGTACTTACATAATGGTTTTAGGGTTTTGCAGCATACAGGCCTTTGGTCCAAACGTGGTCACTGGGCATGGTCCATGCAGGGAGCGTGTTCTCCTGAAGAGACAAAAATAACCCACAAGTGGAAGAAAAGGGATGACAAACTGGGCACATTTGGCTCCACCAGCACCACCACCAAACCCACCTCTCTGAAGCAGCTGCACTAAGTAATGCAGGGCAAAGCACATTTCTTAAACCTACATTTGTTCCCAGCCCGTTTAGTTTTACAGGTATTACCTCTCCCACTTTAAGTGCCTGCAGCAGTTCTGAAGTGCCACCACTGTCACTGCTGCAGGCACAGCAACAACACTTTGGGTCTGTATTTCTTGAAGCACACCTTTTTAGAGTGGCTGAATCTGGTAAAAACACACATAAAATAGCTTAGTGAGGGCTCTTCACCTCAGTAAAGTGCACTAATGGTTTCCCAGTGTATGCCTTGAGAGGAATTTACAGGGAGATCTCCAACACCACATTTTTTTGCCAGGGTCAAGACATAGTGATGCCTGTTCTGGTTATTTAAACACCTTTTTATTGTTTAAATCTTTGCACTTATTAATAAAATGCAAATCCTTCCGTTCTCAGGTACAGGGAGACAACTGTAGTACCAGGCTGTAATTCTGAACAGGCTGAAAAAAAATGCTACTCTTTCCCCCAATTTATTTATTTATCTCTCTCATGTGACCTTTGCCTTCAAATAAACAGGAGCTCTGAGGTGTCATTCATCCTCAAAATGAACACAAGAGAACACAGGGTTACTCCTGGCTCTAGGATGAGATTATCTGGAGCAAGTCAGAACTCACCTCCCTCCCACCTCCCTCAGCAATCTGGAAATGGGAGCAAAACTTACTCAAGTCATGGAACTGTTGAAACATTATGTGAATGCTTAGAATTATTCCATTAAAAAGAAGGGGAAACATGTCTTTCCTGTGCTTAATTCACTTACCCTATTGCTTGGCAGTAACAAGCAGTACTGCACTGCCTTCTATTGTGTGCCATAAAGCAGCTCAGACCAGCCCTGTGACTCACTCTTAGAGCTAAAAAAACCCTCAAAAATCTAATAAAAATCAAAACCAGATCACAGGTTGCAAATCTATATAATTAAGGAACAAGAGCACCATCTGATTTGTTCCATGTCTAATAAAATATGAGTGCCTAAGATTTGAGCTCCAACCATGAAAACAGAAATTATATTTCTTTTTTAAATATTTTTTTTCCATCTGTAAGGCCAGCCATGACTAACCCAGTCAGATAAGAGCATTACTAAGTGTTTTATAAAGTTTACCTTCTTTATGTTAAAACAGAAGAATGAGCAAGGACTGACATAATGAGAGATTAATGCGTGTGCCAGCATGGGCAAGGGAATGATAAGTGTCTATCCACTTGGGTGCAATTACACTTGGAATCAGGGTAGTTAAATAACACCCTGGCACAACATCACCTCCCACTTCTTGCTCCACTCAAGCTTCTCCCAAATAACTGTCACTTTTTGCCTTCTTTCAACACAGGTCATTATTCCGAGCCTCTCCCATTAATTGGAATTCTATTCCCACACGAGGTATTAAAATTTCCACTTCTGACCTTCATGACATTCCAGCAATGAATCAATAACTGGTGTAACTTTTCATTGAGATTTCACGTGGGTTTATTATTTATCACTACTCAATAAAAGGCCTGAGTGCAGAGAATTTAAAGGTCTTTGTAGTCAGACTGGCTTTGCTCCAAACGAGCAGCAATGCCCTGGAAATTTTACATATTTTAGGAAAATCTGCTTGTCAGTTCAGAGCAAATGGGCAACTCCCTCCATGTGAACACTCCAGAAGAAGCCTGAGAGCACCTCCTGGCAGGCTGCAAAATGAGCTCTGCACGGAAGACAGGCAGTGAATGACTGCAGAGCATCTCAGTGAAGACAAATCTCAGGAACAATTACCCCAATTCAAACCACAGTGAGCAGGGTCTACCTGCATCACTTCTGGTTGAAAAAGCAGTTATTTGGCTAGAAGATAATGCACAAAAATTCAGCCTTTTACACAGGTTGACTGAAGTCTCTATTCATAAAGGTTTTAGTGGAAAAGGGGAAAACCCCCGGTTTTACAGGGTAATTTAAACACAAAGTCTTATTTATTGACTATACACACCCAACCACAGCTGGAACAGAACAGCCAGAGCACAGCCCTCAGCAAACACCTCCCCAAAGCATTAAACACACTGAACTACCCACACTGAGAGTGTTTTCCTAACCTTGCAGCCCCTTCAGACCAAGGCTTTTAGTTTGCCTCCCTTCACCCTGTGATCCTCAGCCTCACCCACACGTGCTCTGCCTCCCAAGGACATTCCTACCAGCAAAGCAGGAACTCTGGACGAGCTTCCATGTGCTGAGAAACTCCTCCGTGGCTCTGGCCCTGCTTTGGGGGCTCACAAAGCAAGGGAGGTGAAGTTCTGCTGTGCCTCCCACCAGACCAGACCCACTGCTGCCCCAGCACTGCTCAATATTTGCAATGGGTCCAAAGATCACGAAATCAGAGGTTCCATCACACTGCCCACATGACGAGGGCCTTGTAACCAGCCTGGAAATTTGGCTCAAAGGAATAAAAGGGCGTTTCTCAGTGCTGGGGAACTGTCTGCAAACACAGACTGACAACCTAAACACTCACACTGGACTTTAATACACAGCACTACAGCTCTGCCTCGTGGACAAAGCAGCACTAGAGCATTGTAAAGATATGCAGGAGTGTCTTTACTGTTGATTTTTCTGAGACTATGAACTCTGAGACCCCTGTTTTGAAAACCAGGCCACTTTCATTACAGGTTTGCTCTTAGTCTACCACCCACCTTCAACTTCCTGCCTTCACTTTGGAATACCAACCTTCTGAGGTGCGTGTTATGGTTACATAAAGGGAGTGGGAATTAAAACCCAGCTAAGACAGCATATTCTGGGAGAAGCAGGAGCCATACCGGAATTCTTTGGTGCTTCCCAGGGCTGGTGAAGCCGATAAACTTCGTGACTTGGACCGTCCCCGGCTGGTGTTGCCCCATTCCTCGTCATCAGGACAGGCTGAGCAGTGATAGCCAGAGTCTGAGCTGCCCTCAGCCTTGCTGGCACACAGCTTCTCCCGGCTCATCTCCATCCTGCAAGCCAAGGAGCCTCAGCCAGAGAGAAATTCAACCCCTGGGAGAAAACACCGGGAGAAGAGGGACGGGGAGAGAGAAGGAAAATCTTGGTATTAGCAAAGCTGAAAAGCTTTCCTGCAAATTTAAATTGTTCTGACTCGAAGGCTGAAGCTTGGCTGGCACAGAGCCAGAGCACCCTCTTCTCTCAGGAGATTAAGTTCTGAACACCAAGGAATTATTGGAGTTGTGCTTAACATCAAAAAATGTGTGGAACTGCCACTGCTGCCAAGATGAGCCGAGTGGTTTGAGCCATTTCCCTGCTTTTTGCAGCTCCTGCTCCGTGTTCAGCATCACTGACCACAAAGTCCTTCAGGTGGACTTTTCCCAGTGCCCCCCCAGTGGTTTCTTAATTGGTTTTTAGCATTTAAAGTGCTTTAAAGTTCCTGCAAGAGGAGCTGGAGGCACTTGAAACACTGAGTTCACACACACTGACAAACACTTCCCCGAAGGATCTGGGCAACAGGGAAGTTCTTCAAGGTAATCAGAAGACACTGGAATTAAAAATGACCAGTATGTTCCCAGACTGAGGACAGGCTTAGCACAAAGTTGTTTCAAGACCAGCACAGATTCATGTCTTCAGTTACACAAGGGATAAAATGAATTTATTTTAGAAACTGAAGAGGAAGAAAAGCTTTAAGTATGTTGCCAAGGAATCAAGACTCAGGAAAAAGTATAAAGTTTCCTATTAGGTGATACATATAGTGGATAAAACTAGAATATGCTAAGCTAGAGCAGGAAAAAAAACAAACCTTTCAAATAATGCTGCAGAAATAACCATAATAAACCTCAGCTCTTCACAAAAAGGAGGTTAATTCCAAGCTGAGACGAGAGAAAAACAAGGTGGAGGACGATACCAAAGTTCTTAACTCATTTGTGCCAAAACGTGTCCAAAACAAACAAGGCAAAATAAGGACAAATGTGAAGTATTTCACTTCCACAAATAACCAGCACAAATAGAAGATAAACAGCTGGTTAAAGCCCAGCTTTGCAGAAATAAAAAAAGCCCAAAACCAAACCAAAGCCCAAACTTGATATAACTGCAAAGGTTCCAGAAATCTCGTATGTAAGTTCTCATTACTGGAAGCAAACAGAACCAGCCTTATCAGAGTATAAATAGAAACCAACTTTCAGAGTATGAACAAACACTAAACTACAAACAGAGAGTATCCAAGGAGTGCAGCCCAGAGGAACAGCACATTCCTCGAGTCACTCCATTCCAAGAGGGGAAAAGAGTCAGTTCATTAAAAATTTGCAGATGTTTTTGAAATGGTTTCATCACTTTGGATGCACTTCCCACTCTGTCCTGCACAGAGAGGACCTGGCTCTGGAAAAGAGTCACAGAGTGATGACATTTGGCTGGATAATGCCCTGAGGATGGCACTGTCCACAGTTTTACAGGCACTGTTTGTTTCACAGCATCCCAACTTGCAGACAACAAAACCATCCGTGAAATGCAGCTGTAATTTTAGACTGAGCACTGACTCATTACTAAATGAGACAGAACCACCAACTAATCAAATTAGAAAGGACTTTTGCTCCTGCTGTAGCTCAGGCACTGCCACAGAGAGGTACAATTACTGCCATCCTTAATAATTTATAACATCCTGCACTGGTAAAGGTATCAATGTTTAGCTGTGGGTTACTCATTGCTCAGTGTCACCCGTGACCAGCACTTGGGAAATAGTAATTTCAACTTATTTATAACTTCTTACAACTAAGATTAGAAAAATGTACCTCTATTTTTAGACAATTTCAGCTCACTATAAATTTTATGCCAGTTAGTTGGCTGAGGGGGGGGGCAGAGAACAATAATTTATTTAATAAGCAATAAGTAAGGTGTGTTCCATGTGACTTTGGCTGAAGTATGTTCATCTGACAGACGCTGACAGTGAAGAAAATCAGATTAGCACAAAACTGGAAGTAAGAAGGTGCACAGACCTACTAAATACAGCCTAAGAACTCCCTCCATGTAATACTTTCCAATTCAGGCTGTTTTAACTACAGCTTGCACCATGCACTGTTTAATTAACATTCCCTCACAAGACCTTTATTAAATAAGCAGACTTGACATAAGGACAAAACTATCACAGAACAGCTTCCAGGATTGGATCCAGACACTTTTAAGCACATGTCAACAAAGTAATGAAAGGGCTGCTCTGGTTTAAATCATGTCCAAAATTTTAAAAAAGAATTTTAAAAAAAGCCAAGAAAAACAACCATTTATATGTCCAGCACTGCAGAATGAAGGCAACTGAGGAAGTGTCACCTTTCAATATGAAATATCTGTGATGGTGACACAGGAACCAGGTGAATCACTTCTCACTCAGATCCAACTGCAGCTTTACTTTGGTTTCCTACCTTCAGCTCCTCTATCACTGTGAACTAGCACTCCCATGAAGAGGTTTCACCAATACCATCTTTGTACAGAAGGACACAACACTGTTACAACCCCAAAAGGAGCACAAGGTTGCAAACCATGGGGGATTTCAAACCACGGGGGATTTAATTTGAGTTTTAAGGGCCTGCGAGCTTGATTTCGTAACAAACTTTCCCTGTCAAGTGCTCTGCCCTAAGTGACCCCGGTGACAGGATTACTGCAGGTCCATCCCCACCAGGTGCTCACACACCTCCAAGGCTCCAGCATTTCTCCTGATTTCTTAGAAACTGAGCAGAAATTCAAAACTACTCATTTTCTACCTAATTAACAACCTCGTACTGGGGCATAAGAGAACAGTGTTCTATCCCAAAACGGTACCACTTGCCCTAATGCTACAGAACCCTGTTTGCTTGATCCCTTAGTTCTGTGGAGAAGACTCTTTATATTTTGCTGAAGAAAGCACTGCAATAGAGGTTACCTGCCTTTGACTCCTTCCCCAAGGCACTAAACCCTCTCTCACACACACAAAAAAAGGAACAAGTGTGTTAGACAGCCAAAACTTCCCTTTGGTTTAGTTCAGAACTCCCCGCCCTGGTGTGTCTGAGCAAACCCCCCAGCAGCTGCAGCCCATCGGATGGGTTCTCCTTACACACTCAAACACTATTTCCACCAAACCCCACAGTGTGCACAGTGTTTGTTAACCCTTCCACCCCAAAAACCCCGACAACACCCCCTGCCTACACCACGGGGAGGGGCATTGACCCCAAGAACCCGCTCAGAGCCGGGGGGACGAGCTGATACCCTTTTGGGATGAGCCGATATCCCGCAGGAGAGCCCTCCTGGATCTGCCGGAGCTCACGAGGAGCCCCGCGGGGCTGGGATGCGGGATCGGGATGCAGGGCTGGGATGCGGGACAGGGATACGGGATCGGGATGCAGGGCTGGGATGCGGGATCGGGATGCAGGGCAGGGATGGTTGGCCGAGCGGTCCCGGCGGGGACACTCGCACCGGGGGGACAGAGGGACATCGGGACACACGGACACCGGGGTGACAGAGGGACACGCACGAGGAAGACAGACACACGCACAGGACAGACACAGGGACAGCGAGGGGTGGACAGAGGGACAAGCCCTGGGAGGACACATGGACACCGGGGCGGACAGACGGACACAGGGAGGGGACAGAGGGACAAGCCCCGGGAGGACACACGGGCAGCGGGGGGGACAGACGGACAGCGAAGGGGAGAGAGGGGTGGACAGAGGGACAGCGGGGGAGACAGAGGCACAGACGTGTGCCCCAGGAGGACACACGGACACAGGGAGGGGACACACGGACACAGGGAGGGGACACACGGACAAGCCCCGGGAGGACACATGGACACAGGGAGGGGACACACCCGCCCCGAGGCGGGGGGACAGAGGCACACCGTGAGGACAGGGTGACACACACCGGGGCTGAGGGCAGAGCACCCTCCCTGTCCCCCCCCAACCCCGAGGCCGCCCGGCCCGGCCCTGCCGCGCTCCTTGCGCGGGCCGGACTCACCGCGCGCGGTGTCTCAGAGGCGGCGGTGCGGGCGCAGGGCGCGGTGCCGGGAGCGGTGTGTGTCGCGGTGTGTATCGCGGTGCGGAGCGCGGTGCGGGGCGCGGTGCGGGGCGCGGGCCCGGCGCTCCCTGCGCGCCTCCATCGTCCCGTCCCCGCCTCCCCGCGCGCAGGCGCACCGCGCCCCG
>JAWWEE010000052.1:5100580-5149955 GCA_035221455.1 Xenops minutus | reverse complement strand
TCTGACCATCTCCCCTCTGCCAACCCCACATCCACCCCTCTCCCCCCAAACTGTGCCCCTCACTGCACTCCCAGGGCAGGCAGGGCAGTGGTTTCACCCCCACTTGTCCCACTGTGCCCTCCGGCTCCCACCACGCCCTGCCCTGCCTTTGCCAAGGGTGTAGCTCTTGGCACAGCTCACCCACACCCTCCCCACATCTCCCTACAATGCCTGTCACGAGCTTTCACCTTAATCTGCCCTTACCTCATCAGTTAAATGCTCTTTTTGGTGCAAAACCGCTTGCGACAATCGCTCAGTCTCAAATATACACACAAAAGGTGCTGAAAGGGAGGAAGATGTTTTCCAGTCTGTACTTGATCTGGAAAAACAAAAGGCACTTGGTTTCAGTACCAAATCATCAGCTTTGTCACAAACTCCAGCAGAGGCAGGACCAGGCCCCTGTGTAGATACCAACAGGAAAAAAATCTCCTTCCATTACCAAACCCAGGCATGTTTTTAATTTCTAAATCGTATCTTGAACCAGGACTGCTTCAAAGAGATCTCAGACTCACTGGATAAATCACATCAGGATAAAGCCACAAAGCGAGAGCAGGTTATGCCATATGGGAACGTGGCAATTTGGGATTTTGTTTTCCCCTTCCTGTAGAAATTTGTTTTTGAGAAACTGGGAAGCTGTAAACAACTGCCAGTCAATAAATGCCGAGACAAACCTAAAAAAGAGGAAGCAGTTGCTACATGTGGGAAAGCACCACTGGCCAGGTTACATCACTTGTGAAAGTCCAGGGCTTTGAGTTAAAATTTCTCTTCAGTCCTTCTTGCCAGAGCCCAGTCTGCAAGAAATTAAGGCAACAATACAGAGTTCTATGGGGTTAATGATACCTTGGAGCCTCAAATGTCTTTAATGTGCTGAAAGAGATTCCCAAGCTGTGAAGGGACACCAGGACATGACTGGGCAGGAATGCAGCACTCAGTTTTACCGAGTCAAAGCATTCCCCTGAAATCTGCAGTAAAACATGTTCCAGGTGAGAGGAGCTGGGACCTCTGCGAGCCAGTTACTGACCAAAGGGTACATTGTCATCTGAGCTGGCTCTTGAGATGGACTTTTCCAAATTCATTAAGATGAAAGGAATAACTCCCCACCAGAGCCACTACAACATATAGTGTCTGTTAAAAAATACATATTTCCAAGGGCAGATTCTGTTCCCCACACGTAGTAACTTCCCACAGCTACTCAACATTTTGTAAGAGGCGTGAACTCTGCAGCAGTGAGCATTCATCCCTGGTAATTGGTGGAGATAAGTCTGCTAAGCAGCTGAGCCTGGCCTATTTTTAAAAGGGCTGCAGCTAAACCAGCAGCTCTGAGCTGGGCAGGTTCAGCAGCGACCTTGGGAGCTCTGCTTGGGAGGCAGGATGGATGTCCCAGGCTGAGGTGACAGCTCTTCCCTCCACAGTGTCATGGGAAACAGAAGGGGTTTAGGTCCCTCTTGAGCAAGTCCTCCCCAACACCACCACCAGAATAGTGTAACTCAGCTCTCCACCCCATGTTGTGCTTCCTCTCTCCCAGGAAAGACATCAGGGAAAATAAAGAGAAATGTTGGCAGCAGCTTGAGAAATGAGCATAAAAACATTCTGCTTTTTTCCACCGAGGCTCTCAGTTCTTGGAAATCTAATTTGACTGACTTTAGATTAACAAAAAAGGTAATTTAGCAAAAATGCTGTTGTTTGACAACTTGCAGAGAAGATGTGCCTGACACAGAGGCTCTGTTCAATCTCCACCTACACCCCAAACCTGCCTTCAAGCAGGAGGTATTTCCACTGAGCAGGAAACAATTAGCAAATTGTCTCTATTAACATCTAACAGGGCTGAAGAACATAGTTCTTACCTCTCAACTTTAATTTCAAACAGTCTCTGATGACTCAGAATTCCTGAGGAATCACGAGAAATAAAAATGTACCACAAAGTTTGACTTCTGTTGGAAATGGTGGCACATGAGTGTGACAAAGAAATCGTTTCTCAATAGTCACACACTGACATAAATACAGAGAAATGTCCTCAGCATTGCATTCATTATTCAGGCTGATCACCAACACCTCCAGTCATTACGTAAATGTCATTATCCCAATTTTAAGACTGAATTGGATTAATTGACTTGCACAAGGGTTAATAAATCTGTGTCCCAACTGAGATAAGCGATGGGGAATGTTGGCCTGTAGCCCCACACTCAATCCACTTGATAATAGAGATCTTCTTTGATAGTGTCAGGGGAGGATTGAGAGCTGCTGGCAGCCAGGAGAGCAGAGTTAGGTAACAGAAGTGGAGGGATTCTGGAGAAATCCAACATGTGGGCTATCAAAAGAGGCAGCCAGGACTTACCTCCTGTCTCGCAGCACGAAGTGGAGAACAGCTCGAGATCCAGCCCAGGGGGTCTGGGAGGGGCTCTGCCTCTCCCTGTGTGACTAATGGAGTCTGGGTTTGTGCCTTCAAAACGGATGAAAACAATTACTTTCCTCTTTGTCAATCTTGTCAAGACTGTAATCTCACTGTCACAGGAAATGCCTCGTTGCATGTGCCTGAGAAGCAAGAATTCAGCATTTTATGGGTTTCCAGCTGCTACCCTAATAAAAATAAGAATTCAAAACTCGGTCTGCTTATCACACCATTTCACTGTTCACAGGAAAACTGATGACTCTCTTTAGGAAGGACCTTGATTCTTTTTAGGAAAGCAGCTCAATCATCTGGAAAATTTAAAAGCCTCTGGTTGCTTCAGTATCCCAGATGATTCTACAAGCAAACTGCTACAGCACTGAATTTTAAACCAAGTTACCAGCTTGATATGCAGCCCAGGGAAATTAATTGTTTTCTGTAGGATCCCTCTAAAGTCAAACACCCCTCAAACCTCCCAAATGTTCGCATTGGCAAAGTCAGCATTGTCTGCAATTCCAGGTGGGGAGAGCAAAGGGAACTTTAGGAAAACCTCCTTTTGATTGTCTATAAAATACCTTCCTTGGGGAGGTCTGGGAATTGCAGTGCCCCCAGGCCATCAGTGCTTCCAGTATACACAGGAATATAGGAGAGGTGTCAGGACCTGTCCTTACAGAATTCTGGCTCTCAGAATTTCAAGGAAACTGCCTTATTTGTGTCACCTGGACTTTCATCAGAACACACCCCATGATGAACTGCTAAATGATACTGAAATTGCCATTTGGGCCACCAGCTGGCCCTCGATAATGGGAGGACTGGTGGTTCTGGGGCTTTTCCTTGCCAGAAATCACCCAAGTCAAGCGAGGAAGATAAACACCCTGTTGTAAGAGCTGAGGAAGTTGGGTCACAAGTTTCATAACTGCCCAAACCTTGCAAACAGTCTGATGAATGATAACCAAAGAGTGGGATGGTTCCTCTGCCTTCAGTTCCTCTTGTTATCAGTGTCCCCAGCCCCACTGACAGACCCTTCTGCAGCTGTGGGATGTTTCAATAAGTTCAAATAACTGGCACAGGTTCAACAGGACACATGAAAAGTGAAATGGCCAAACCGTGTTCCTGTCACAGCCAAGGGTGAGCAAGGGAAGGAATTATCACTGCGGGCTCTTCCTAAGGACTGTGCAGGGCTGAAACACCATGCCCTTGTTCCCGAGGGAATGTGGATGGAAGGCTCCTTCTTTTGCCTGCGTTACCACAACAAACCCTTATCCCAAAGCAGCAGCTTAGAGGGAGCGCCGCAGTCCCAGTGCTCTGCAAAGCCCCACGGGCAAACGGCAGAGGCTGAGCCTTGTGAACTCACCGTGAGTTAACTCAAATTTCTGCCCTCAGGGTCACCGGGGAGCCCGTTTGCAGCTTGGTCATTAACAAAGTTTTCCCTGCAGCCCTAAGACGCTGCGGTTCTAAGTTCAAGAGCTGGGCTGTCCACACTCAGCAGTCACTGACATCACCCTCCTGGATGGCTCTAAAGTCCTCGGAACTTAGTGCTCCATTGCAGCCGCTGGATAATCAAACAGGGTCTAATCTTGTATTGAACACTGGGAAAAGAACAAAACAATCCCTGCACGAAAAAGTCGCTCTTCCTCTGTTGTTATTTTTTCTTGTAATTGAGGCTTTTTATTCCTTTGACATTTAGGTTTGTGCTGTCCTATGACTTATTTAATAGCTCAAGAAAGAATTCTAACCAGTGACTTGGGATCACCATGATTTAATATTTTTTTTGCTTGAGAAACTTGGAATCTTGATGGAATAACTTCAAAAGTAAGTGCCTGGATCCCTGTTTGCTGATGAGGGTCACATGGAGGCATCTTGCTTTTCCAAATTAAGGCCAGTGCCAACACAACACGGACTTGAAGAGACAGAATTAATGCTTGGAAAAAATATGTGCAAAGGAAAAACTTAATTGTAATTCTGAAAGCAGAAACATGAAATCAGTTGATGTGATCAGAACAACACAAATGCAGAGGAAATCAGTCTGGAATCCAGAAGCTTCGGTGCAAGGTAGGATTAATTCTGAATATAAGCCTTGCATCACAGTCTTGTGACTGTCAAAAACAGACATGAAAAGAGACTGGTCTCTGCCAACTTCTGGTTCATTTGCATCAGAATTCTCTATAGCCCAGCATTATTAACTTCTTCTTTTCATGTATTCAGCTCCCTTGTATTTTGCAGATGCTCAGATCACAGATGCAGTTGAAAACCTCCCCATTCAAACCCTTTGTTCTAGTTCTCAGAAAGGTGCTGTAGATCTCCTTTGCCTTTGCACAAAAGGAAATGCACCTACCAAATACCCCTTATTGAAAGAACAGCCTGCACTGGAGTTAAATGATCCTTTTCTTCCTAGAAAAGAGCGGGGTAATTTTTCAGATGAGAGAATGGCACACTCAAGAGATCTGCACCTGCATGTACAATGGGCTGAGTAAAATTACTGTTCCTGCTCCTTCTGACACAAGGCTGAGAGTGACCACGGCCCCAGGTGAGACCTCTCCTCTCCCCAAAACATTGCACTAGAAAAAGGACCAGGAAAGAGCCTGGTCTGTTCCTGGAGGACTCATTTGTTCTCATGGTTACTGCCTGGTTTCACTTAGGCACCAGTTTATTTTCCCTCTTCGTTCACAGATGATTTTCCTAATTCGGTGCCCAGCCAGCTATTTAAAAAACAAAAAACAACCCCAAATCACCGAAATATCCTCTATGTGTATTGCCCTCTCCCACCAGACCTGTCTGCACCTCAGTCCCCCAGGTAACCACCTCTTCCTTAAAGACTGTGTTTCTTTTTAAACCCAGCAATTCCCAATTTCTTCCTCTACTGCTGGAGAACAAACTTTCCAGTTCTGGCAGTGTCCCTCACTCACCATCACAGATCCCACAGCTGATCCTGAATCCTGCTTTCCCTTCCTGTTTTGTCCCTGAGATTCACCTGTTGTGAGACACCAGGTTGGTTATTCAGAAAACATTCAATACCCAGGTCAGTGTTTATAAATCTGAGAGTGAACAACTCCCAGTCATGGGAAAAGAGGACTTGCTGGTCCCCTGAGAGGTCACAGCCACACTCCTGTGCCCCAGGCAGGTTCAGTTTTATCCATGTCACATCCAGCAGACACACCTGCAGCTGCAGTCACCTCTCAGGGCTGCTCAGAGGGGCCACAGGGACCAGGGAAGGCACTCCCAGCCCCTGGTGACAGAAGGTGTGCCTGTCCCCAGGGCAGGGGCACCCAAACGAGCCTGTGACACAGGTGGAAGGTGCAGTTGCTGCTCCTGTTGCACCCCCAAACTCTGCTCCAAGCCCCACCCAGAGCTGGGCAGTTCTTGGGGTGTTCTGTGCAGGGCCAGGAGCTGGACTTGATGATCGCGGTGGGTCCCTTCCAACTCGGCACATCCTGTGACTGTGATAGCCTGGAAACCAGGGAAGAGCTACTGTAGGAACGGCAGCAGTGCCCTCTAGTGCTCCTGGGACCGGCCAGCGCTCTTAATTGAACGCTTTAATGAAGCTCAGAAGGTTTTCAGGCACCGAAGGGAACTTTCCCCCTGGGCTCAGTAACTCTGCTCCCACCACCTCTGTGAGCCCCAGCCGGGTCAGCTCCGTTTTATCTTTCCCAGTCAGTTCCCTGCAGATAATTTTTAGGTGAGTCTGGTTTGGAACACACACGAGGTTGGGGTTGCCACTCCTTTCCACACTGGCTGTAGAGACTGAGCAGTACAGGAGAAACAGCAGCTCCTCATCACATTTCATGTCTATAAACGAGCGAAGGTTCAGGAGAGCAGCATTTTCAGCACGGCACCGAGAGGGACAGAAGGACAGGGCAGGAGGTTGGATTGCAGGTTTTACAAAAGCACTGGCTGTAGCAGCATTCCCTGACCACAGCAACTGTCCATCCCCAAATCCCTGTGAAATCCCAGATGCTCTGGGGGGAATATTCCCGGATCCAAACAACGTATTGGGAAAATTACAGTGTTTGCTCAGCGTCTTTCATCAGTGGCCTCTTACCACGTGCCCTGACCTACTACACACACCGTAAACCCACTAACAACCACATGCCATTCCCGTGTTTTGGTGCCTCATTTGCCCTTGGGCTACACCTTGGTGTTGGGAAAGACCCTTGCAAAGCGTTTGGGATCACTGGGACCAGTTCCCGGGCTCAACTGGGCACCAGGTGGCAGCAGAAGCCAAAGCCTGGTTCTCTCGAGCCCCCAGACACACTCTGCTCCATGCAAACTCCAGTTCTGCTCCATTACCCAGCACCGCAGCGGACTGGGGGAGGTTTTCATGCTCCTCATGGGAAGGTGTTGTGCAAAAGGAGGCAAATCCATCAGTTATTGATCGGCTATCGATGTGCAGCATCTGTGCTGTGCTGTGTGTGCACAAGTGCACACAGCAAAATCCACAGCCAAAAAGCTCCCACTCAACTTTAGGGACTTGTTCCCTACAGCTCATATTTTATATTAAATTGTTTTAGAAAAAAATTGTATTTTCTATAAAACATAAAATGCATCTGGAAGTTCAAGCACATTCTATCAAACATCAGTTTTCACCAGGGACCAGAAATCAAACTACGAAGATATCATTAACCTGATAGTAATTACACAGTCACAAGTACAAGGCCAAAAGTCAGACCCCAAATGTCCCACAAGGCCAGGAAAAGCAGCACCCCATGTTCACACATGGCCTAAGCCTCAGTTCCCAGCAGCTGAAGGGCCTGGGCACTCATGCAAGGAAAGCTCCTAAATAATGCACAGCACTGCTGTGAATGGGAGTGAAGGCACAGGCTCTGCCAGCATCCCAAGGGGTTGGATTCCAGCAGCAGAAGTGCAGGGAGCTGTCCTGGCAGGCTGGAATACAAATTAGGGTCTCTTGCAGGCTGGTTCACCATGGAAGTTGCTGGCTTTGTGACATGGAAAAGGAGGGGAGCAGGGGGAAAGTTCCAAGTGACTTTCACATGGGATGCAGCTGCCCAGTTATGTAATTTTTCAGAGCCCAGACAATTCTTTTATGGCCTGGCCTTCCTCCAGAGCTGGGTGCCCACACTGCACAGCATTAGAGTCACTCCAACAACCCCAGCACAGCAGAGCTCCCTTCCAGGGAGGAGGAACCAGCTTAGAAACCCCTGGGATGTGACTGCAGAGGAGGAACTCGGCCAAACACAGCTCTGGGATCCTCTCTCTACTGGAATAAACTGTAAAATTAGGAATATTTGTGCTTCCTCTGCCTCACACCCAGAGGCATTACAGCTAATGCTTCTTCCCACAGCATGTGCTGCTCATCCCACTCTGCCCCTGCTGCCACCTCCTCCTGGGCTCCCTGGGGTGGTTTGCCATTGATGGGAGCTGCCCAAATCCCTGGGGCAGGAAGGGACACACAGAGGAGCCCTCGTGTCCCCAGCACAGAGTGGCAGGTCAGGGGCTCTCACTCACCTGTACAGGACAGAGGGAAGGCACAGCCAAACAGAGGAAACTCCTTCCCAAAGGAGTGGGATGAAATCCTTTGGGAGGTTTGGCCTTTTTAGCTGGAGAGTGGTGCAGGCACTGAATTGTCCAGGTGACAAAGAGCACATACAAGTTTGCCATGAAAATGGTGCAGAATAAAGAGGCTTCTTTGCAAACCTCATCCTGCAAAAGCAAGTAAACTGCTGCTATTGCCAGTGATATAAGCAGTGATATATAGAAACATAAACAATATAAATACACATAAAATATTTAAATAGTATCCTAATACATCTTATAGTATGTTAATAAGTTAAACTATTATAGTGTATTAATAAGATAAACTATTCAGACCCAACACGAGGACAGAAAGGTTGTGAAGTCCTTGGCAGTTGCAGCACTAACCTTAAACTGCCTGTTTTCCACCACAAATTTTAATTGATGGGGCTGGTTGAAGTGCAAAGACCTGCCAGAGTAATTTGGACTCTGAGTGTGAGTGGGATACAGTTGAAACGCTGCAAAACAGGCCCAAGAGTTTTCATTTATTTTTGCAGTGCAGAATGAGAAATTAGCCCTGTTAATTCAAGCTCTACAACTTGGAGAGGAACTTTCACTTGCTGAGGATCAGAGCTGAGGTCAGAGGCTGCCTGGCTCCCAGCTGGTCTTTCTGGTTAAGTCACTCGTGCTGTATGGAACTGTGACAGGCTTCAAAGAACAGGAATGATCCTCTTGCTTATGAAAGTTTAACCTCCAGTTCTGATAAGCTGGTCCTTGAAGTCTATCTGTAATTGCTCCATTTCCTGCCACCACGTCTGATGCTATCACTTGATTGAAAGAAGCCATGGGAGGAGGGAGATAGAACAGCTCAACAGAATCAGCTTTTAATTCCAGCATCACTTTTTAGAGCTGCCACCAACACCAGCCTGGCCACTGCATTTCCCTCGTTTTCCTCCATCTCAGTGTTCTTGGCTCTTTGGCCTCCCTTCAGAATTCAGTCACAGCTCATTCCATGGGCAGCTCTTTCCCATTTCCTGACTGCAGGAACGTGGGACAAGACTGGCCAAGCTTTTCAGGATGCAGGGGGTTAAACACATGTCTGATGCAAGAAGCAGATGAAATATAGAATTGTTCAATTAAGTGATGCAGTCATGCTTGGCAAGGCTCCCAGACCTCCCATTAGTGCAAACTGGTGTCCATCACTCCCAGAGCTGTCACTCCTCAGATACTTATTGTTCATTCAAGGCTCAGATCCCCAGCAGGCAAAGGACAGCAGTTTGTCTGTCAGTTAAACAGCCCCGTGCTCCAAAAACCAACCTGGAGGGGCCCAGGGGGAGGGTGGTGCTCTGGAGGGGAGCTCAATGTCTCACCTTGTGACTCCTGCCCTCACCTGTTTCTTGTTGCTTTCAGGAAGAAACCTCTGCTCAATTCTTAAACACAAGAACACCACAAATCAATACGAGGATGAATTTTCAGTGGCTCCAGGAGATGGACGGCCTTCAGCTCCAGCAATTGTCTTTTCAATATTTCTATTGGCACAAGGTGGGGTGAACTTTGTCTCCCCAAGCCCTTCTGAAGAAGGCAAGGTGAGGTGAAAGACCCTCAGTGCACAAGAGAACACAGAGCAAAAAAACTTGCAGTTATAAAGCTTGAGGAATTTTAACTGTCAGATATTATCCCCCATTTATCCTAAATCCTGTCTTCTTCTTCCCAGGGGATTAAGCAACAGCTTGAGGGAGCCAAGGATCAAATGTGATTATTCCCATTGGACCTTGTTTCAGTTTTGCTTATAATATCACAGAAAGTAGATCAATAAAACAAAGATAAGGAGCTATGGTGAAAAATCAATGGAAGTTGAGATAAATATATGCAGTTACGTGTTATTCCAGAATGACTCACCCTGCCAAGCACAGCCAGGGGAGAGAAGGAGCTGCTGCTGCTTCTCACTCACCAGGAATCCTTTTGCAAAAGAGACAAAAACTAAAGATTAGAATTCTATAGATCTTCAAATGTTTTGTTTTTATAAACAAGGACTTGGAATTTCTGTGCTGGTTCTCTCAGATACAATAGTATGGATCACAGCAGCCCTCATTCCCACTGCAGAAAGGTAAAGGCACTTCCCTGCTGGACAGCAGTGGGATCAGAGTGATCCCAGCAGGAACACCTTGTCCATCAAAACATCTTCATTAGCAACTCCAGATCCCAATTCCTACCTAGAGCAGAGGAGGGAGGCTGGAAAGAGCAAGGACCTTGATCAGAGCTGTGACAGAGTGCTGAAAGTGTTGAGAGGGAGTTCAGCAATATTGGGAGAGAGGGGCTGCAGACAAGTGCAGGGAATTACTGAGGCTCTTCATGGTCTCCATCCATTATTTCCCAAAGAAGAGCTGGATTTAAAGCTGTCCCAGAGCCCCTGCTCCAAGCAGCAGTGGCTATTTTTAACCTCTCCATCTCCATCATCTGAGGTTTTTACATAAAACGCCAGAAAAGAAAATCCCTATAAAAGTAAACACGAGGAAAAGCTTGTTTTGTTTGTAAGGCTTCATGGAAAAATCAGGACATCTTCCATGGGCTCTGGAGACACAGGAAGGAGGGGGCCATGGAGCAGGAATGCTGCTGCAGCCAAATTCAGCCCAGGCTGCTTCGTCACACACGTTTTCCCTGCTCGGAGCACCCATTTCTGGTCTTTTGTGCCACCAGATGGAGCTGCCCCGTTTGTGCTTCCAATTTTCCCAAGAACTCAGCGTTTTACCACTCCAGCCCTTCATCCTTTTCAGACAGACTTTCCCCTCCCTTATCTATTTTGCCATTTAAAAACGTGTTCCATCAAATGAAGTTTTCATTTGGCACTCCCAGCTCCCCGGGTGATTCCCCACCTCTCAGGGTCAATCACATCTCACTGCACTCAGCCAGAGCAAATGGCTTATGAATAATTAAAGCAGGAAGATTCTCTTTGTTCTATTTTATGACAAAATTGTCTTGGGTTAAGCCAGGAATCGCTCGAATGAGGGTTGTGCAGGGCCTGTGTTTCTAGAGGGCAGGTTTTTAGCAGCCAGCTCTCTCTGAGCAATGAGAAGTTCACCCAGTTTTTATTCACATTCCTGTTTTTCCCAGCTATGTGAAATACTGGGTGATTTGACAAACACAGTGATTATCCCATACTAAAAAGTGGAAACTTTTTAAAACTGCCATTTGAAGAAAAGGCTGAGTAGGCAGTTTCAGAATAGTTCAACTTAGCCTTCCTTTAATAAGAATCCTTTGAATGGGCCCATTAAGGGAACATCAGCTCCTGAACTGGGACCCCCAAATTGTTAATATTTGAAGCTTTCCCGCATTGATTTAACCCCCAGGGTAAATGGTACCTGAGGAAACCTCTCTGGTGAGCATTACCACCCTCCAAGACATTACCCCAGCAGAGCCAGCTCCGTGGTCAGGCCAGGGATGTGCTGATCCTGATCCTGCTCCAGCCCCTGCCAGGAAATAAACAGCAACTGCACTTTGTCCAAACTTTCTAATACAACTCTAAATTAGAACAAATTCAACTTTTCACATATTTTAGAGTTACTACACAGTGGAGTGTAATATAGCGGCCAATCCAGCTCAGATCTGTGAGCACCCTGATGTTAAAAGGAAAGAGAAGAAACAAATCATCACTATGCAAGAAGAGCCGCTGGAACTTGTTCATCAGTCACTCCTTTGCTCCTTTCCCCTCCACTCTGAATTCACCTCCACCAAAGTGTTAATCAGAAAACCACACAGGATCCTGACCTGCTTCAGATCACGTCACACAGAACTCAGCATGGGTGACAGGTTTTATTATTCTTTATTTACTCTGCCACTTCCCAGAAAGCAGATGATTCTATTTTTAGCTCTTAAGGGGCAGGATTCAATCAGTCACTTCAAGAGTGTTTCACAGCTGATTTAAAGCACTCCAGGGCACTTAATGCACAAAAGGGAGAATGCCCAACTCACACTTGTCTTTTCGACTGGCAGTACAACCTCAGATCTTTTAAAACACATTTAATTCACTATTGTAAGTCTTTGGGTACTGAGGTTGAGAAATCTGTCACCTCTTCCTTCACTCCTTCCCTGCAGCTCCATGAGAGGATTCCAACCCCATGAAGTCCATTCTGTTAGCAGGACCAGACAACTGTGAATCCTTTTGTAGAATTACAGTTTCATATTTAACACAAACTCTCTGTCTGACAGGGGTCAGTTGCAACTGTTTGCATTTCAAATAAATCACCAGAAATGACAACCTTGGCAGGTATTTTATGACCACCAAAGGCATTTCAGCAGGGGCAGGACCCAGGAATTTTAACACCTGGGTTCAGACAGATCACACCTGCCTTGATTTTATTACAGACTAGACTAGACAAAGTCACATATGAAACGTCCATTGGAATAAAAATATTGCACAAGTGGAAAGAAACCTCAGCTACACCATTTGAAATTGGAAAGGACAAAATTTGAATTCCCCAACTGAAGCATTCCCAGCCATGAGCTACTCACCAGTGTTGTGCAGTCCAAAAAGCCACCGCTCACAGTTCATGGCTGCTGGTTAAGAAATGTCACCATCATATTTTCCATCCCCACAGCTTTTCAAAACTGCTCCACTGAGGCCGAGAATTTCCATGTTTGGTATGAAACCAAGCCATGGCACTGGAATTTCTCTTGGTTCATGTGAAATGAGGGAAAATACACTTTTGTTTAGGTCAGAATAAGAGACTTTACTCACTAAAAATGCAAAACAAAACCCTCAAGTCAACCAATACCAAGTTGTTAAACCAACTGGTTTTCAACACCTCGTTCAGGAATTTGCTTCTCTGGGTATAAAATCGTTTTTAAAAGACTTATTTTATGTAAAATTCTGCCTTGTGCAGAGTTTGTTCTCACTGAGCATGAGAATGGCACTGACTTACCCTGCTCAATGCCTACAATAAGGACAGCCAGCAATGACAACTGAGCTGGTGTGGCCAGATCCTCCCATGGCAAAACCACAACATTTCCACTCAATTCTCTTCCTATTACAAGACACAAAAGTTTGAAAAGAAATTACTGATCTTTTTGCTTTGATTTCCTACTCCAGGTGTTACACTCATATTCCATAGGGCATTTTTGGGATGCTTATCACATGAACCATTTGGACTTAACTGCATTAACATTAACAATCCAAACCATTTAAAAACACCAAACCATTGTCTGGGGACATCACTCCCTCCTCTTGCACGTTTATTTCATAACTCCAATCCTGCCAGAAGCTGTTTAGTAGGTTGAACAATAAGCTGCAAAACAGATCAGTCAAAACTCATGTCAAACTGCTTTATTACATCTTAAATAACATTACATTTTAATATAGTATCTATCTTGCATCCAGCTTTCTTGAAGTACACTGACTTTAAAATTAAATACAAAAGGTGAAGAGGGATACAGGGCGTGGAGAAAGCTCTACAGAGTAGTTTCATGAAAGAGAGTAAGAGGGAATTCATCTTTTATGCCAAATCCAGGCCTAACGCACAATTACAGCACATTTTTGTACAGAATGTTGCAGAAAAAACAAAATGGAGAAAAGCTACTACTGCTGCTAGGAAGGAGCATTTCTGGATACAGTGAGAAGATAGGAAAGTTTAACAGAACAATCTGCTGTCCAAACACTGCTGCTTTTAACATTTTATTTGAAAAGAAAGCCAGGAAAACCTGCTCATTACAAAAATGACTCTGATCAGATGCAAAGGACTCATCCTGCAAGAGGAACTGGCTGTGAGGAACTGATTTAGAAAGAAGATGGTCGAGGTTCCCTCCTCCCACACCCCAGAATCTTTGACAGCGATTGTTTGAACAGGCTGTTTGTTTTCTTTTTTTTCTTTTTAAAAAAAAAAGTGACTTATCACGCTACTCCAAAACGTGCATAGCTTTGTACTGGAGTTCTTCATAGATTTATGCACAGAGTAGCAACAAGAAATGAATACAGCGACAATGGTTACAGTTTTTAAACAGGTTATTTCTTCAAAGAAAAAACATCTACGGACTTAGTCCAATATGCACTTTTTTAGCATTTCTACAGCATGCGATTCTAAGAGTAAACCCACCCAATATGGCAAACAATCAAAAAAGGTTTTTTTTTTCTGTTTAACTTAGAAAGTTCAAGATCATTATTTTCAAAACATTGATTTGTACATCATTTCATACACAAAGAATTGACTCAATACCCAAGTGTAGGATAGGTCTCTTTTGAAAACAGAGATTCCTGGTTGTTGAGACTTATAGGATAGTGTTAGGATATATAAACTGCCCTTTCAAGTGGACAAAACCAAAACAGATTAAAAAAATCAGTGTGGTGAAAAAGGGAGGGGCAGGAGGGACCAAGGATTGCATTTGTTATCCATAAAAGGTGAAAGGATTCTTTAAACAAGCATTCATTACCTTTTACAGCATGTGCTTGGTTACCTTACTGCTTAACATTATCCTATATATGCCAAGTTTTGTGCAACAATTATCTGTGATACTAGAAAATAAAATAAAAAAAATTAGGGACTAAATTTACAGCGTTAACAACCCCCAGATGCTCTGGGCTAGGACTCCCTTGTTTTGCTCAATTAAATACATAAAGAAATGTATTTAAAAAGGAAACTTGAAAAAAATCCTGCTACAAACATGACTTTAAAATTTGCAAGTGTGTGAGATAAAGTCCTTAACTTCACCTTGGAAACTACAGTGAAAGCTAACTGTTTCACAATTATGCTCAAGTTTATTTTCTGGTCATGCTTTTATGATAGTGTTTCATTTTTAAATTCTCAAGACAAAAAAAAAAAGAAAGAATGGTCCCAAAAGGAATGCACAATTTCATTTTGCTTACAACACAGAAATTCTTCTTGGAAAGGTAATTGTGCTCTTCATTTCAGCAACAGGAGACGGAGAAGATCTTGCCCTTTGAAGTTGGGGAGGATGGGGGTCCGAGTTAGTATGGTTGGATTGGATATGCTATCGTGTTTAATTTTCAACTGTTGGAAACTTCTTCCAGTCGTGGAGTCCTCGAGTTCTGCCACACACAAACATTGATTTATTTATTAGCACTTGCACTTGGCTAAACTGCAATCAAGTTTCCAGCTCTGCACCCGCTCCCGCTGACGCATCCAGCCATTATCTCACCAGTTCACAACACCACTTATTTACCAACCCAGGCTCAAAAAACAGCACAGGAGAATAAAGGATGGCAAAAATAGGCCAGCAGAGAAATGTCATTGCATACATTAAATTGATAGTCTCCTAAACCACCCGAGTGGCTTGGTTTCTCCCTCGGTGACTGATACACCTGCAGCACACCAGTGACACAGCACTAGCTGGAGCTGGGCACAGGCATTCAGCACCCCAGCAAGGCCAGCCCTAATTAATTAATTAACTGGACACGTACCTACTTCAGTTCCAGATCTTGAGGAAGCTGTCCCATGATCCTGTTGCCACTGCCATGCCATCATCAGTCACACCTAAGCAACTGACACGGTTATCGTGACCAGCCAGGACACCTACAAATGGCAACAGGTAACAAACACAGTGCTTTGTTTTCCTGGTTTCAGTTCAAATAACACTCAGGCATGTTTGGATTAGCCAACCCATACAGCCAAAAATCCTGCACAAACATGGCTAGAATTTTTAAATGCCACTGGTTTTACAAGCACAAGCTCAGATGTAACTGAGTGTGTTCACTCAATACATTACTCCCCAAATTTCCCTTGTAAATTCCCCACATTGTGACCTTTCCTGATCTCTTGTGAGTTGTGGAATCACAGCCCTGAAGATTCTGACAATGCCATAGCAAGAGATGCACCATAACCATGCTCTGCACAGCTCTTGCTATTTCCTCTCCATGTAAAGGACAAAGATTAGTTAAATTTTAAACAATTTTTACATGTGTAAAACCAGAAGTTAAACTGGTTTGTGTTATGAACTCTGAAGCATTTTTTACCCAATTTAATCTTACTACTTTTACAAGCACTTACAAGACAGACTCCTACATACAATCTATTTGTCAATATGGAGATCTGCTACAATTCAATTATAGCACCATTAAAAAAAGAATTGAGACACTAAACAGAAAAATTAGGGGAGACAACATTTTCCTCTAACCTCTTTAATTTAACAGTTTCAAGGAGGTAAAAAGAAAACCTAATTATATTCAAGCTCTTTCCAGTCCACAGCACTGAGCCAAAGTATTCTTGATAGACCTGAAATTAATCTTCCTACATGACTTGGGCTGTTCATGGGACTCTCCCCATTCCACCAGCACCAGTAAGTGCTGCAATCTGGTAAAACACAAACAGGATCACGAAGTCTTTAAAAACAGAGCCACAAAGGTATTTAATGGAAACTCAGGCATGACAGAAGTGCCAAATCTGCTCAGCAATCTCAAGTCTTGGAATGTTTCAATACACCTTATACTTGTTCTGATGAGAATGACGAAACATTTGTGGCCTAATTTATACCTTTTTTTCATTCTTCAAAGAAAAGTTTTCATTTTAGAGAACTGAAGTTAAATTATCTTAATCTGTGGACCATAAATTTCATATTCATTTCCTCAAAAGATAAACTCCCCTGTTTCTTGTTTTGCTGGTTGTCTCTACAACTACTGCTACAAATACCAGGAAAAAAATTCTTGTGTATAAATAGCAACATTAACATTGAATTGCTTTGAATAGTTAATACATAAACAAAGCCATAAAGTCTAAAAAACAAAAAATAAATCTCCCTCCACCCCAAAGCCTCGTTTTTAATGGCAGTTTTCCTGTTCCCAAGCAGTATTCCAATGGATTTGGTAACATCACTGGTGCAGAGTAAAGCAGGTTATCACAGAGACAGTGAGTGCTGAGAGGTGTCTGCATCAGACTCACTTCACACATTCACCCTCAGGGAACCAGAGGTTGGAAAAGACCTCCAAGACCACCAAGTCCCACCTCTGACTGACCACCCCCCTGTCCACCGGGCCATGGCACTGAGGCCTTTCTTGGACACCTCAGGGATGGAGCCTCCTGTTCCAGTACATCCCCCTGTGTGTGTGACCTTGAAGGCCGAGCCCTTTACCTGCTCTGTCGGCTTTCAGTGTGTCCCACACGTTGCAGTTGAAGTCGTCATAGCCAGCTAAGAGCAGGCGGCCGCTCTTGGAAAATGCTACAGAGGTGATGCCACAGATGATGTTGTCGTGGGAATAAACCATCAGTTCCTGGTCGGCCCGGAGGTCGAAGAGCCGGCACGTGGCATCGTCCGAGCCCGTGGCAAACGCGTTGCCATTGGGGAAGAACTGCAGGGGAGAGGCAAAAATAAACAGGGTTTCAGATTTGCTCCCTCTGCCTCGCTGGATGCACCTTGTTGTACAAACACTGGGAAAAGGAGGCAGCAGAGGAGAGGATCCAACTCTGCTCTAGGGGGGTATGGGCAAAACCAGCGAGGAAATTCAGGGCATGGGAGAACAGGCAGTTCCATTCACCACCTCGGCTCCAGAAGTGTTGTTTGAGGAAACATGGGCACAGTAGAGCACACAGCACGTGGCTAAGAGGTGGGACATGGAATGCACCCCCTGTGCTCAGCAGATACGTACACAGATGGCATTGATGTCCGACTCGTGGCCAGTGAAGGTTTGCCGGCACATTCCTTCTCTAACGTCCCACAGTTTGGCAGAGGCATCGCAGGCACCAGAAACGAAACACCGGGCGTCGGGAGCCAGGGACAAGCTCATCACATCTCCAGTGTGCCCAGTAAATGTAGTTGTCTGCTGACCAGTTTCTATGTCCCAGAGAGCACTTGAGAGAAGAATTAAAAAAGGCAAAAGTCAACACATTTGTGCTCTGTTGGAAGGTGAGACAGAAATTCTTCTCTAAACCTGGTCATTTGTTATCAGTGGCAAAGTAAAACTCCATAAAGCACGAGCAAGGGAGATACCAACATTAGAAACAGCCTTTTTTTTGTTGAACTATTTGGCTGTTACAGGATAATTGTGCATAGACCTTAAAGCCATATTAAATTTAAAAATATTGGTGGGTTTTGAATTAAAAAGCAGTGCAGAAAACTCGTGGCTGTTCATACACAGAGTTCTTGGGCCATGCCAGGGGCTGTTGTCCAGCCCTACCACAGTTTCATTCAAGCAGCAGTGGTAAAGCTACAGCAAAGGCTGAGGCAGCATTTCTCATTTTTATAAACTCACTGAGGATGTGTAACTTTGTGAATTATGCCTCAGCTTCAAGTTGCAGGTCACCCAAATCACCACTACAGCCCTAATTAAAGAGTGTAAAAGCACAGGAAGACATCACCGCCTCCTTAGCAAGAGGTCTAAACACTTAGGGAAGAGTCAGGCTTTTCAATTTCTGTACTTCCTCAGTGAACCAGACCCAGCAGGGGCAGGTTTGCACCAGGCAAACCAGAGCTGACTGTACTCTGATACTGTCCTTTGAAGCTTGGCTGAACTCAAGTGATATCAAGGACAAACTGTTATCCAGACAACTCCAGAATGACAATGATAACTCCTGAAGCAGCTGCTTTCGCTTTTAAAGAGTGTAATTTCAACAAAGCCTTTTTGATTGAGTTTTTCTGTTGTTTCACTGTTTTTTTTTTAACACCAACAGATATTTAGAAACATTTTTTGGTTTAACCCCATATATGTTCAACCCTCAGGATCAGAGAACTAATAAACAGGCAGTCAAAGAGACTGACACTGTGTAGGAGAGGTATTTATTAAGACAACCTTTGCTTTAAGAGCTGCTGCTGGGGAGAACTGCAATGCTTTTAAGAATTAGATATAATAGAGTCATCTATGAAAAAAAGATGGAGGCCTTTTTTAGTTCAGAAGCCAGTATTTATGAAGACATACACCTACATTCTCCTCAGAAAGCCCAGCTACTGTCACTGCAGAATATTTTCTAGGAGCTCTTTTGAATAGCACCAAACGAAATGCTGCATTAGAAAAATCCAAATATGACTTTTTAAGTAATAAATACTGAATACAGAAAGACCATGAGGAAAGTCATTAGTCTAATACACTTACTTCTGAAAGCCAAATAGTTACAGTAAAAAAAATTCCAATACCATCTTAACATAGAGAATTAGGTCAGGTTCTTCAGAACATGGGCACAAGTGAAGAGCCAAAGCTACCAAACTTGAAGTTATTAGTCAAAAGTGACATATGAGCAGTAATAATCTCATTTGGCCTTCTGGGTGATGAGAAGGTTTATGAAGAACCAAGTTTCCTTCAAAAGCAGAGCAGGGATTTGAAAAGCCTGTCCTGCAATCACGTCCAAATGCCACACTCACCAAGTGGTGTCGCCAGAGCTGGTGACGATTTGATTATCATCCAGGAAACGACAGCAGGACAAGTAGCCTGGGAACACAAAAAAGGTGGATAAATGAGGCCAGAAATGACTCTTCATGTTACAAACTGGCTTGTTTATGTGCTGCTTCCTCCTCTCCTGAAGCTGCAGCAAGAGCCACTCTAAGCCCAGAATACGATGGGCAATTTTTGTGTAGGAACCTCCAGTACTCTGGACAAAACACAGTTTGGCTCTTTACAGCCCACACCAAACCCAGCCAGAGGAAGGGGGGCAGGATGTGCAATCCACTGGCCAAGCTGGACAGGAGGACAGGTGAGCCTGCACTGGACACACCAAACTGTCTAAGAAACTGAACCTGAAAGTGTCACCACATCTAGGAGCACAAATGCTGATGAACTCAACTCTATCATAGAACTACTGAGGACAAATAAACTACATTCCTGGTCAGTACAGAGAGCAGAGCAAGCACATTGGGTGTTTCCCAAGAGTGGCACCAAAGAACTTCCTCTGAATGCTCTGAAGCATCTTTGTACTGAAATCCCACCTGCCAAACCATGAATGGAACAACTCTGATGACAGAATCAGTCTGCCTGCCAGCCACTTCCATTTCACAGAGCACAAACATCTTCTGAAAACCCCAACTACAGCAAAACATGAAAACCTGCAAACATCAGCCTCCAGCTGTGGGTTTTGTTCAATTCCACAGCAGAAAAACTGATTAAAAACATTTAAAACCAGGCAGCATGCAGCTAAGGTCCTGCCTGAGAGAAGAAGGATGCCTTTTTAAGTGGTAAATTGTATTTGTCACCGTGCTGAGGAGCAGGGTGAGCAGGCACTCACCTGTGTGCCCAGCCAGCTCCCGGCTCACACGTACATTCCCTTCACGAGTTTTCAAGTTATAAATGGAGCAGATGTTGTCGAGACCACCACAAGCCACGTAGTTGCCAGAAGGGGCATATGCACAAGTCATGACCCAGGAGGAGCGCAGGGGAATGGCATGCACCTGAAAGAGAGACCCCAAGGCTTTCAGCTGCAGAGCAGTGTCTTGCAGCTTGTCCCACCAGGAAGGCTCTCACCTGTCTCTCAAGACACCCATCTTTTTTGGCAGAAGGGCAATAAGAAAACAGCTGTTTGAGGATCAAAACTATTTTGAGGGTAAACTCGCACATATTGCTCGTCAGACCGAGTGATGACGTAATTAAACCTCAGATTTGTCTTTCCTGAATCCAGTTTAATCAGCAATTCTGGTAAAAAGTAAATTATTTCGTTTCAGTGCTCTGATTACTATTGGTTTATTATAGGTTCAGGAAAATATTGACTTCTAAGCACAGTCAGCAAAACTGCCAATTCCAGGCTTAGCTGCCATGAATGAACAAGTAAGGAAATCGCTGCTTCCACTGCCATTTAAATCCTTCTTTGGAAACCCACTGCGAGCAATCAAGCTTCATATTTAAATAACTACTCCATGTTTCCTTGTGATTCTGTGCTCAAAGAACTGTTTTTAGATAATTAGGGAAGCTAAACCTGTTCTGTCTTTTTAACTCATTGTGTTCATCCCTCAAACTTGCTCATAACATCTTTAAGAAAGGGCTGATATCCTTAAAAATATGGTGGTACTTCGTGCAATATGAACAATCTTCCTGAATTCCCTAAGTAAAGATTTCTGTAGCAGCAGAGGAACAGACAGCAATCAGTGATCCTGCAGTTTAAAAAACCCCATCCTCTACTGAAACCACAACCAGCTCATTTTGGGAAGTCTTCTACCAAGGAACTAATTGGACTATTCACCTTGAGCCATTTTATTTTATCATTAAGGAAAAGATCGTATTTCTGACAACACTGTTACTTCCACTGTGTGTTGGAACTGCCAAAAAAATTTGCATGGATTAATTAGCACTCACATAATTGAAAATACTAATAGAGAAATCAAGGCATGCAGTGAATATTTTACCATCTCTCAGTAGTTACAGTAATTTAGATGACATTTACATGCAGGTTGGGGTCAGAGGAGGAGGATGAAGACAAAGGAGACAGATTATTTTTAATTTGCACACCATATGATTGCTCTTCAGTAAAGTTATGGATTCACTAGTTTTACAGCTGGGGTTCACCAATAATCCCACCCTCAGGAGCTGCTGCTGCTTTAGGTGTTTGCTTCTCTCCTCTGCAGCACATCACTTGCTCCAATGCATTGGCAAAACTGGGTTTGATGCTGTGACGAGCTAACTTAGGAAAATTTATTTGAAATAAAGCCAATTCCATGGCCCTGTGAAGCACAGCCTTGAGCAGCTCTGTCAGCCTAATTCCAAGGGGTGATGGGAATTGTTGCCAGCCCTGGTAACAGTGGCCATAGCCAGCAAACACCAATCACTGTCAAATAAGAGTAAAAGTAAGCCTGAAGTGCATCATGTGATTGCCCACACAAAGTGATGACTCACTATATATGTCAGGTCTTTCAGTTCTTAACTGCAGCCAACAAATTAATATGGCTGTGCCTAAATCTCTGACCCTCCTGGTGCAACCTGCTCATTACTGCTTGCTCTCTGTTAATCACTTTATTTCAGTACCAAAACAAAGCACAACTTTCTCCAGAGCTCAGTCTTTCCTTGTTTTCCATCTGTGGTGCACAGAGCTCAGTCTTTCCTTGTTTTCCATCTGTGGTGCACATTTCCAAACACATGCTCTTTACATGCAAATTTTACTGTATTGGAGAACTCAAAATTTGGACTTAGGTCTGGGAAAGTAATACAGCCACAATCATGACAGGTAACAGTGTCAAAAATTCAATTTACAATTGAATTACACAGCAATGGATCAGCTGGCCTTACCTTGTTTGTAGTATAGCTGTCCCAAATTATAAGTTTGCCATCCTGGGAGGCACTAACTAGAAGCCTAGAGAGGAAACAGGAGGGAAACACAATCATTGTGGGCAGACAAGGAGGAACACCTTTAGGATGAATGTTACAAAGAAAAGAGAATGGGAGCAGTTTGTACCAGTGCCATTGGATTTAAGTGAACACCTGGAGGAAACAAGATAACTGATAATGAAATCTATCCTATTTCCACAGTTCCTCAGAATTCATGGGTACCACAACGATATTTCTCAGGTAAGTAGACAAAGACTGGTATTTTGGCATCAAATTTAGATTTGGATTACAAAAACACAGACATTGTGAGGAAAACAGGGGCAATTCAGTGTTTCTGAATTCTCTTGGTTGTGAGAGTTCTCAGCACTGGTGATTCCAGTGGTACCAAGTACACTGAGCTTCCCAAAGCCCAGTGAAGCCACATGACCTGGTTCTGTGCCCCCAGCACCCACCTGGAATCAGTCCCCCAGTGCATTGCATAAATTTTGGCCAGGTGTCCCCGGAGTGTTCTTCTAGTGCGCATCTGAATCCTCCCCACGGGGTCGATATTGGCTGTGATCTGAAAGAGCAAGGGTGGCACTCACTGCATGCTCCCTGCTCCACAAGCACCATCTCAGGCACAGGTACATTCAAACAAACAGTCCACTGCAGACCAAAGTGCCACAATCCCAGAATTAACTGAGTTTTAGTCAAATTGCCCAATCCAAAGTTATGCCATTCTGCATTGTATGTCTTTATCACATGAAGAAAACAGCCCTGCTGCATTTACAAACCCCCAGAAATGACTCTTCCTAAGACTTCTAAGATTTCAGACCTTTGATCTGGGTTTTATACTCTTGTATAGATAAATGCTGCAGACATTTAAGCAGGTTAACCTCAGCAGGCCTCATGGCTCAGATTATCAGGGTAACACAACAGTTCTGCTGCCATATCCATGGCAGAGCATTATTTTCCATTAAGCAGCAGCAATGTGCCCTGAGTCACTCAAACAAACCACTGCTCAAGGCCACTGCTCTCAGAAACTGGATAAACATGTACTTATTTCTGGAAGAAAACACCTAAGGGCAAAATAAAAAAAAAAGAATGCTAAAGGTGGCAAAAAAAGATTCACTTGCATTCACCCTCTTACACCATACTCTACAAAAGGGAAAGGGACAAATTTTCCTAGTCCCTGCTGCACTCTGAAAGGCTTACCTGAGCCAGGGTGGCATCTGCACATGCTTTCCTAGCATCCTGCAAGAGAAGGAAATGAGAGAAATTGGAGGAAGTGCTGGACATTTCTTCATCTGTTTTGCCAAGCTGATTAAGCACCTCAAACCAAGGTGCAGGAAGCATTTCTGCTTGTCACCCAGAGAGGGCCCCTCCTCAGAGCAGCATCATCACAATGCACTGCCTGCTGGCAAAACCAGTGAGCACTTCACTTTGAGACCCCTTCTTCTTTTGGGAGAGAGGTGACAGGATTTTCACCACAAAGGCAGCCAAGCAATGGAACTGCTTGTCCAGGTAGGCTGTGCAGTCTCCAGCCTTAGAGGTTTTAAAGATCTAACTGGACAAAGCCCTGACTAACCTTATCACTGACCTTCTTTTAAGCAGAAGATTTCTTAACATTAGTCATGGTCTGGCTCAGAAGATCTTCAGTAAACATTCATTTTGACCTAAGCAATTCTGTGCATTGTTTATGTAGCTATGATTTTCGAGGCAATATAAAAGACCAAAAAGTAATTTTCTAAAGCAGGTTCATGAGCTTGTCCTTCCTACATAATCTTTGACGCTGTGGACACATTCAGTGCATCATCTCTGTCCCCCCAGGACACAGAGGTGCCCCTGCAGCTGTGCTGGGACATGATACATACTCGGATTTGGTTTTTCAGTTGCTCGGCCTCCTGGCGTAACTGGTCAAGCTCGCTCATTTTCCTGTGCTAAAGGTGTGCTCCACTGCCACCTCTGAGACAACCAGAAATCTGAAAGACATGTGGGCATCAGCAGGATTAGCACAAGCCATGATTTGAGATTATGAGAGTAGACACGTCCTTTCAACCATTTCAAACAGCACTTTGAAATAATGGCAGATTGATTTATAAACAGTGGAATGCAGGTGAAAACATGTGAAAGCATGAAGTGCTACCACACACAAATGTGCTTAGCTCCCAGCCACAGGAAACAAAATACAACTGGACTTATTTCTTTCCTCCAGCCCTCTTTCTTTGCCTTCATTTCCCTTTGGGTGTTTGGGGGGTTGTTTTGCATTAGTGTGATTCTGATTCAGTTTTGTATGAACTCAAGTTTCCCCATGAGCAGGTAACACCAATATTAGATCAGAAAGTCAAACCTTCCCTGGAGGTCTTCAGAACAGAGCAAGGAATCCTCCCAGCAGAGAATGAGCACCTCAAGTACTTACAGTGCTTGCAAAATACTGTAAAAAGACCCATTCTAAACCCTGTCTGTAACACAGTGGTTATGAGAAATGTTGTTCTGATACCTGGATAAAAGGAGATCACTCACAAACACTGCTCAGGATAATGCTGGAATAACTGCTAGAATGTCTCCCTGAGATAGCCAGAAGGGATTGTAACATTCATAGGTTGTCTCAGAAATCATTCCCAACAGACATTCCCCCCTTCTAGGACTGTTTTTCTGGTATCCACCAGCAGCAGATCAGTCTCATCAATCCCTCTGTCTGCCAGCAAGACAGAGGCTCTATAAAACATCCCTCTCACTGAACCAACCTCCACTATTGGCCAGAGCTCCTCAGCCACTGGCCTCTTTCCCAATACAATAACCATACAGATCTTTCCCACTGAGCACACAACTGGTCTTTACAAGTCTCTGCTCCACAGACATCGCTGGCATTTTCCCTGGCATTCCACAGCTACAACTCAGCTGGTCTGAAACTTTTGGGTTTTAAAATCTCTGCAGCTTGAGAGCAATACAAGATGCTGAAGAAACGTGCTGATGAAGTTTATCTTTTATTGCAGAACAAGTTAATTGGTTCCAATTTCAAATACTACACTGAGCACCTGTTTATAAATAAATATGGGTCGTGTGTTTTTAGAACATTTTATTAGTCAGAATTGACCCTCTACTATTAAATAAAGCAAATGCTTTGCTAGCAGCTTTACATATTATTCTGTTAAGATTTAATCAGCTTATTTATCTTTGCAAGCATGCGGGTTTTGTTTTCCTCCTAAAGCCCTTCCCAAGGAGAAAGATGAGGATAACTCTCAAGTTTTTATCCAGTCCCAGTAACAGAGAACACACTGTCAAGGCAAATTAGAGCAGTAGAACAAACATCACTGTCAAAAGAAAAGAAGTTTCAAAATAGTCAAGACTTCAACATTCCCTAAATATTGCCATCCCCCATAAGTAGACACATCTCAGAGCTCTCTCCATATTAGTTATTATTCCAAACCGAGGATCTCAAGGAACAAATGCCAGATCTTGTCATAGCATCATTTACAAATTACACTACACTCTGAAACCCACAATATTCTAGAAAAGGAATTTTAGTTGGCTTCTCTCCCAAACCCTCCCCTCACACAACTTCAAGAGCCTTTCACTGCACTGTGGAATTAGGTCTCCTCTTGCTCTCTTCTGGTTCCAGGGTCATTTCTAAGCCCCTTTGAGATTGCTTGTTCAGCTCAGTCCAAAATCCAGTTAAGACAAAACCCACCCACGGTGTTTTATTATCTTTCTTCTCTTTTGTTTCTCAAGACATTTTGTTCATTCTAAACCCCAGACAAACATTCTGGGGCTGGGTCTCTCTACACTTCCAGCATGTCTGTATCTCCTGAGCAGTTCACACACCTGGGGGTACAGGAATGCACTACTCTTATCATAAAGGAACTCTGAATACTTTATTTCAACTTTTTGATATCCAGTTCTACTTCTGCCATTCTCTAAGTTAATACATAAGCCCATTTCCTACTAAGCAAATACTGACCTTCCCAGACAAAGAATTTAGAGATGGTATCATTCCTATTTCAGAGCAAGAAATTACAATCCAAAACTTCAGTGTTCTGCTCAAGGTCACAGCAACTCACTGATGGCATCATGATAAAGATTCAGGACACCAGAATTCCAGCTGCAGGTACAGGGAACTACACTGAAGGTTTTACATGCAGCTTTATTTAAAAGTACAGCAGGAGGAATCATCTCATGCCAGTCAAAGCAGATACACTCTCCTTAAAATAGTGCCAATTTATTTTTGTGCACTATGCAACAGAATTCTCTTGCATTTAAATATAAAAAGGCTTCTTTGCATGGAACATGGAGAGGCCTGAGGAGATGAACCCTTATCTTAGGAAAGAAGTAATTTGAAGAAAGTTTGCTTCAGAAACTCAGCCCTGCAGTTGCATTCTGGACTATTTACACACAGAGCTTAAAACAAATCACACAAGGTTATTTCGTGCTTGTGCCTCCCTGCCTGGCACAGCCTCCATCCCTCCTGTGCAGCTGAGCTCCCAAAAATGCTCCATTGGCAAAGCAGCCACTCCGAGGAGCTTGAGGAGTGAACACCTTCAAACTGGGGCACAACCCTACAGACACCTGCCCTGCAGGACCAGCTCCATCAGCCCAGGCAGCACCGAGGAAATCATCAACTACTGTTGTTACAGCAGCTTCTGGGGATCCTCACCCTGCTCCTTTCAGCATTCTCTGGGTGACAATCAGGAGCTGAACACACACAGCCCTCCATGTCTTTGCCATCTGTAACATCACACACCCATGTAAGCTCTTATCTTGGAGCTCGATACACTCTTAAGAGTTCCAAGTGAGCCCCTACATGTTCCAAGCAACTCCAAAACGTCCAAGCTGCCTCTCTGTCAGCATCCACAGGAATTGTTTAAACCAGATTTCCACATTCCCTTTGTAGTCTTTGTTGTTTCAACATCAACAGGAAGTTCTAATTCCTGCCAACATGACTGAACTCACTCACACTCAGGAAATGAAAATCCTAACGAAGCCAAGGGCATTAAAATATAGGAGTTCTCAGAAGCAGACTGTAAAATTTATGGGACAAACAGCAAACCAGCTTAGCTGTTCCTCTGTTTCTTTTATACTCAAAATTAGACAATTAAATTTATGGCAGAAATAGGAATTCTATGGGGGGGGGGAAAGGGTTGCATCCTCTTGTGTCCTTTTTAGCTATATTGTAAATCAGAACGTACCCACATCTTGTATTGAAAAAACCCAAAATTTTGAAAGACCAAGGACAACAGGTAAGGTCAGGAAAATGTATGGAAAAACAAAATACTTTTATCTCTTCTCACTCTTGATACATGGGAAATTTTTATACAGATTTATTCCTATTACAGACAGATCCCATATCAGTCTCTGTTCGTTCCTTCTCTACTCACAGCAAACACAATCAAATATCATGAAGTAATAGATTTTTCTTTCCTGGTATGCTCTAAAGGCATTTAATCTTATTCTAAAAGAAGGTTTCTAGAAGAAACTGTCAGCTTGATATGGATAATGATTCTACTCCTGGGGTTTTGAAAGATGTTACTAAGAGTCTCAATCAACCCAACCTCCTGAACAAAGTCCCTCCTCAAGTTCCACACTCCTCTTTCTCAAACCCCAACCTGTGCAGGAACAGGCAGCAGCCAAACCCAAGCTTACCTGCCTCTCTTCCCAATGTGGCAGTGTGGTCCTGAAGGCAGACTCCTCAGGAGTAACACACTCACTTTCCTGAACTCACTCCAGACCTTTCCAGAGGCTGAAGTGCTTAAGTGTCTCTGCTCTAAGCCTAATTCCCCTAATCCTGTTGACCAGTCTATACCTTGTAGGTAATTCTCTTCTTGCTGGGGATAACAAGATGTGCACTCACAAGGCAGTTCCCTATTCCTCACCACTCAGAGTGACCCAAGTCCTCAAACTCTTCTTACAAGTTACCCAGAGAAGAGTCACTTTGTTCCTCTGCTTCCCACACAGGAAAATCAACCCCTGACTTCCCCTGATCTGTTACTTTCCATGGGATTATTCAAGTCACTCACCTCAGAAGAACAACCCTTGCTTTTCTCTAATCTACATCACCTATAGTCCTGTGTAAGAGGAAAGGTATGGATGTCCAGGCAGCCAGTTCTGTGTCCAATAACTTTGCATGAACATTTTAAACTGTAAAAAGCCTTTTGGAATCTACAGAACTTCCACATCTCCTGCAAATGGAGATACACTCAGGAGCCCAGGTAATATTCTTATTTAAAGATGAAGCTCACTGCTCAGAAAACAGTGACAAAGTTTCAAAGGCTAGGGAAGAACTCCAATTCCCTCATTTCATTGCAGCAACTCCAATGTCCTTTCCCCAGCTCAGGCTGCTTATCCAATTAAGTCCAGTTCCTGAAACCAAGGTGTCATTAATATTGTCACACTTATTTGTAGCCTGGGGCTTGAGAAGTGGCAAGAGCTGAACACAACTCATCCCAACATATATTGGTGGGTTAAACATTATTCCTCTCTAAAACTATGTGGTAACAGCAATGAGCCAGTGCTTATTTAAACACTTTATTTCATTTTCTCACACCTATAAAAACAGAATAAAAAAGGAGGGAGTCTCCCATCAAACCAGATTTGAAATCACAGCTATCATTAAGTCAAATATTTAGAATTTCTACCCCTTGATGGCCAAACTTTGCTTGCCACAAGATATTTTTAGTACCCATTACTACTACCAGAAAGTAACATAATCCCACCAAGCCACTGTTGATGCAAAGTCTGGTAACACTGTGGGTTTAAAGCTAAATTTTGTGTATTACCCAAGCACAGTAACTTCCTAAGAAGGTCTGGCAAATCCCCTTTCTCTTGTGAACAGCCTGACATTTGTTCCCCCAACCTGTTTTCTGCCACCACAACACTCCAACATGGATGAGAAGAAAAGGAGAAGCAAACACATCATTTGCAAGGCCAGAGCCCACACTCTGCAGCCCTGCTGAGGGGCTGCCCAGCACACAGCCTGGGAGCAGGTCATCTGATTAAATGGAGCTGGGCTAATCTAGGAGATACCACAAATCCTATTAGCAACATGCACAGCAGCTTGTATGTTTTCACAATGACAAAGGAATTACACACAACTCACTGTTACTTACAGGGAGTTGACATCATATAGGCTTTGAAAAGTTGAGGGGTTTTTTTTTGGTTTGCAGAAGTATTATATTGATTTTGTGTTTCACTTTTATTCAGTAGAAAATACAGGAAGATCAGAATTGCTTGTGGAACAGATTTGAGGTGTTCTCTCTCTCCCATTTATATAATCCAAAATAGAAGAAAAAAAAAATTCAGGGTGTCTTCAGATCCTGAAGCACACACATCTCCAGAGGGAGATATGGATAAAGAAATAAAGCTTGCTGCCTGCTTCTTGAAAAACAGGTAGATATCTAGTAATTGAAACAGATTTAACTGAGCAAATACTTGGCCAATTAGCAATGCTCCTCACAGACTGAGGAGCCTCACATAAATTGAAGTTATAGCCTAGAAGGTAATGAAGATTTCACTGCTCCAAGAACACTAGTAATAATTACAATTACATAGAATATAAACTCTGAAACTTTTTAGGTTCTGTTTAAGTAATACTGACACATTGAAAAGAACATTCTGACAAGAGCCACTTTGCTCAAAAGAAATTTGGCCTTCTTTTGTCTAACATGCTGGAGAAGTAATTTTTCATTCATGAGAGAATGACTATTCTCATCATTTTATTTATTACAGTTCCCTGCCCCACTGAGATGAAACCGTTTCATCTGTGCTCTCCCTCTGCTCTGCCAGTTCCCTCTCTGACAGAAGGCAGGCACTAACATCTATTATTTAGCAGGTTTCCTGGCCATTTTAAAATCCTTCCTGTTGACATAAGGATACACATGCTAAAGGAGAAAACAGGTACTTCAGGCTTGCACAGATTAACAGCCAAAACTCTGAAGTTAACTGCTTTTTAAAAATAGGATTCTTCTCAGGCGCTAAAAAAATTACTTTCTTTCTGTACTTACATTTTCTCTCACTACAGTAGAAAGGCAACTTCTGCTGTCAAACATGTAAATTCTGGAAAAAAAGACACCAAAACCAGAATTAATATATTTATCAAGAAAGAACACTGATTTCTTAACAAATCTAGCAGAAATTAAAATACTCTCAAAGCACAGACTAATTTCTGTTAGCTGACAAACAGCTGGCCTGTCTTCAGGAAGGAAATGGGCACTGCTTTAGTAACACTAACACAACCAAAACACTTGCTCATGTCAAGAGGCTTTTAATGTTCTTTCCCCAAAAAAACCTCTTGCAACGCTCAGATCATTAATTCTCCTCCCCTAGAGATACAGAAGTCCACGCTAGTAGAGTTTAAAATTGTAACAAAACGTTGTCCCACTCATACAAAACTCAGATTTTCACTGCACTACAAAGTGTCCCAACCCCCAAATATCAGCATTTTCAAAGCACTGGGATTATTTTTGCTCAGTCCTGTTCCTGAGGTTCACTTGCCTCCTAAGCACAGTTAAATATCTATTTTATCAGAAGTTACATAAACCTCCTACTAACGAGCTCAAGTGAGAGCACACCGCTCTTCTAGAAGAGCTCCAACCTCAAGAAAGTAGAAAAAGCATAAACTGACACATTAAGTAAATCACACACCTGCAGTTTGGACCTACATAATGGTTTAACACACAAACTGGCTTTGTAACGAGGTGAATAAAAGAAATTTTGGACCAATTTTTTCCTCTGGCAGCACAAAGCACTATTAGAGCTCCCCCCAAGATCTGAAACACTGACAGCCACTTCTGCCAACATCACAAACATCTGGAGCTGCCTCTGTCACACCCCAGGACAAGGCTGTGGGTGATGGCAGGGCACACCTGGGTGTTCCAAGCCACTGTGTCAGCACAGGGGGACATTATTCCAAGCACAAAGCAAGAAGGTACCGAAGCAAAATCATCTTAAATCAGAAAGCCAGGCTACAACTCCACATCCCTTAAAGTGAAATTCTTACATTTCTGATGTTACAGTTCACTATTAGCTGGAAAATTTACTTCAGTGTCTGGTATGAAGGTTAAGCTACTTAGGACATGGATCATCCTCATCCAAGCTCATTTATAGATGAACAGTTTAATGCTGTGATTATGAAACCATCCCAGTGTAAGCAGTTTTGTTTGTTACTGCCAGAATAACACACTTTTAGACATAAAACAGTAACTCACACTCAGAGCCGAACTCCACCTCCCCCAGACACAAATACATGACATGGCCATTTAAAGTTCTGGAAAAAAGAGCAACTCTAGGCAACTTTCAGAGGTCTTGACAGAAAAAACTGCCCACACTGCAGAGATAATGAAATCTAATGAAATTCTGAAAGAATTACCTGAGATGTAAACAAGTAAATTTATGCTGGCACACTAACAGCACACAGAATACACAATAGCAAAGGCCAAAACACACACCATTATTGTCCTGTGCTGCACCCTCATTAATGCAGGAGAGGTGTTGCAGATTTCATATGCCTTCTGCAAAAAACAAAAACAAAACAAAAGAAGCTACTTTAACCAGCCTGCAAGAAGAGGAAGCAAGCATAACAGCAAACTTTTTGAAAGTGGAGTTTATTTTTCAAAGGGGGTTAAGTTTTTATTGGAGATTCTGAAAGCACCCTGTGATACTCACAGAATGCAGTCCTGGCAACAAGAGATTTTCAATTCTATGGTAAAGAGGGAGCTCATTTAAGAACAAAAGCAGACGAGCTACTTCTGAAAAAAAGATCTGCATTGCCACAAGCTTCCATTTTTAGCTAAAATGTAGCCTGGTAGAAGCAACATGAAAATTAGAGGCCAGTTCATTCCACAGACCGCAGCACTGGCTCAGCAAAGAGAGTTCTTGTCAGGAGCTCCACCAGTGCCCTGAGCAGCCCTTCCAGCCCTGCTGAGCCCAGGGCTGGAGGTCCTCGACACCAAGGCCTGGGCTTCCAAAACCAGGAGAGAACAACCAGTCCCCCAGAATACCTGGAGCATGGCTCAAGTGGTTAAACCAGCCCTGACAGGGTTGTGTACCCACATCCCCACAGCCTCCTCTCCAAGCAAAGAAGCACCACAGCAGGTTGGACTAAAAAAGGGTAAAGTAACTCCAGAAGGCAAAAGCATCATCATTTCTGGGTAAAGCTTCCCTACTACAGCTACTCACTAACTGCTGTCAGCCCAATATCCCTTTTGCTCTAAAGACACCTAAATGGTTACTCTGAGGTGACAACCCAACCTAAAAATGTATCTCGACTCCAACATACCCCAGAGTACAAGTCTACATGTGAAGACTCTTCTGCAGAAGAGACTATGACTCTCTTCATGAGGTTGGGGGAAGCAGGGAGGAAAACACAGAATGAAAGGGACTTGGAAGAGGATGGAAAGCATTTAGAAGTACTTTAACATCATAGGAAATCTGAGCAACCCTCCAAAATTAAGCAACTTCCTACAAAGATTAAATACGCTCACTGCACCCTCTCCAAAGCCATTAGCTGCATAAACACGTTTTCCTTCTTGACCTATGATTCAATGAGAGACTTAAACCCAAATATTCTGGATGTTAATTCCAACCTCCTTCAAACTGCTTTACACACACATTGACCAGGTGCCAAGGCTAATATTTGGACTGCTGCAGAGGCATTCTAGCTCCTTAAAACACACCATCAATTCATGCACAACCCTTAGAGCAGACACCTGCCCACCAAGGGTCTGGCTCAGCCCCTGGGATGGGGTCTGACCAGGCTCCACAAGCAGCTGTCCCTGCTGCAGGGACATGGAGACAGCACAGCCAACACCAGCTCCTCTTTACTTACTGCATGTCTTGGGGGTCCTGGCTGCCTGCAAAGGGAACATGAGCCAACAATGCTCCCTCAAGGCAAGGCCAGCCAGCAGCACCCAGCTCTGCACGGGGAAGGGCACTGAGAGCAGGTCAAGGGAGAGCCCTCCCCTCTGCTCAGCACTGGTGAGGCACATCTGGAGAGCTGTGTCCACTTCCAGCCTCCCCAGGACACGAGAGACACAGAGCTACCAGAGAGAGTCCAGTGAAGGGCCTTCAAGAGGATTAAGGGACTGGAACATCTCTCCTATGAGGAGAAGCAGAGATGTGTTCAGCAGGGGATTTAATAAATGTGAGCAGTTTTCTGTACACCCCTGTATTTTAGTTTAACATGGATCTCACCCAACACTAGTACAAACTAGTTTCCATGACCATTTACACCACTTGAATCTTCAAAATGTCTTGCATAACACATCCTCCTACAAAAGTGGCACATAAGGTTGGTTTATTCAAAGCACTCAACCAGAAACAATTTCACTGCAAAAACCATCCAAAAACCTACTAGTAAACCTCAGTATTACTATTAAGGTAAAGCAGCAATTTCCAATGCAGTTGCTGTGCTACTCTGGTCTCTGTTCCCCATGAACATGCAGCCCTGTGAACAGCATCCCACACCCAGCACGGATGGCTGTACGTAGGCAGGCAGCTCCTAATTTAGCCTGCAGAAGCTCCTGTTCAGGTACCAACACTTATCCCCTCTCTAACATATCACCTACATGGTAGAAATAATGTCTGTGGAACCAGGAACTGCAGGTTAGGTTATTAAAATTATTTCTCATAAAACACATAGCTGATTACTATCACAGAACAGCATCTTGATGCCCGAGAGATTTCACCACCTTGCCAGATCACTGCCAACATCATGAAATGTCAGTGTGCCACCAGGCAACAGGAATCAGAAGTCTCAAATTAAAGCTTCAAGACTATTTTGTATACAAAAACCCCCAAACAAGCCCTGTCTCCTCAGTTTGATGACTTGGGCCTAACTAACCATATAAACAGCTCTAGAAGACCACTAGAAATATGAAGGGTGTTTTGGCATCTTCATGTATTTGTGCTCGCTCCTCCAAGAGTTAATTCTAGCTCAGACTTTCCTTGGGGAGTGCAGATCTGTGGGCCAGAAAGCCAAGTCTTTGCTGTCACCTCCTACAAGACCAGCTTTGAAGTACAACCTATAGAAGCCTAAAATAATAATTACAAATTCATAAATCCAAATATGCTCCAGTGAAAGGATATAACTCCTCCTCATTAACTGGATGTCTTCTTTGTGGGCATCATGTGCCACGTCTGTAACTTCCAAGCCCATCAGCTCTGAAAAGCAACAAACACCTTCCTGACAGGTTTGCCAGAGGGATCCCCCTGGCAGGGGCCAGGCTGGATTGTACAATTCCTCCAAAAACTTCCTGAAAGCTCTCGTGTCGTGCAAGGCCAGCAGGGCTGAACGTGCTGTGGGAGGCATTGGCTGCTCCTTGTGCTGAAGAATTGCCAAGTTCCCAGCTGGAGCAGGCACTGTGCTCAGCAGACATTTTTCCATATATTAGTGTGAAATACACACAAAACAAGCATCAGGTCCATAACTTAATGCTCATCTTGCAGCAGCCACACTGGCTGGTTGCAGAGCTCACAAAACTCCATTTTCAATATAGTGTGCAAGTAAAATAATAATTACACAGGCTAAAAATACCTGCAACGTAGCAACCTGATTTCACAAATGCTTCATTATTACCTATAGCTCAATATGGAATTACAGGTCCCATTTCAACCAGGCAGCTTCCTCCAAGGGCCACTGATGATAAAAGTTGGAGATTTCTGTGCTTTTTGGTTCTAGTAGCAGAGCTCTAGAAATGCTTTTCTTCATGAAGAAACTTGCGCAGTTTTTCTACTCTGCTTGATGTATCTACCAGACTACATTAGGGGAAAAAGCCCTTTTCACAGCTGCCCAGAGCACAGGGAAATTGCTGGCTAAAGAATAAAGGTTGGTTCTAGGGTCCTTCCAAAGTTCTGGCCACATTCCTTCATCCTGTAACCTTATTCCCACAAAACAGCACATACAACAGGAAAAACCAGGCACAACAGATCTACGTGAAACAGACTCTAAGCAGCCAACACAGCCTTCCATCAAACTGCCTCCAGTGAAGCAGTGAGGCACTTCACAAGTCCCTCCCTGCTTCCTTTGAGCACTTCAGAATCAAAAAACCCCACAAAAATAACAACAAAACCCCCAGAACAAACTCATTCACCATAAAGAGCTGCCAGTATTTAGAAAAGAAAAAAAAAAAGGAAATTAAGCTTTTATTTCAGAAAATTCAAGAAAGAAGCAAAATAGCAACAAATCTGGAAACCTTGAAAGACCTTGCAAAACCCAAATTCAGCCAGGCAGTTTCACATTCAAAGTCCCAGAGTGGAACCACTGCCTCAGAGGAACAGTGCATTTCTGTCTCCTCCTAAACTGTTACAGAATATGAATAATGCACCATAAAAGCTACCTTCCATGTGCAAATCCCTCAGTACAGCAGAGGTTATTAGCACACAGTAACACAACACAGCACCACTGAAGATCACCAAACTAGCCACACACTTCTGCTTGCATGCCCAGATTTTCCAAGACCTGAGGAGCCATCCCATCCCTCCCTATGTTTAACAACTACTTGGAAATAAACCTTTTGGATAGTTTGCCACTCTCTCAAAATAGATCCCTACAGGCAGACAACAATGCTGAGATCATGGCAGGACACATGCCTGCAATAAACAGCTCTGATGTGAAGTGGCCCGTGGCTCCTTCTGCCACCAGCACTGAACAAACTCCAGCTGCCTTCATGGCAGACAGCAGCCCATGTTGCCAAAATACTCACATTTCCTGACGCTAATCCCATGACCTACATTTAAAAAAGAATCATACTGATGCAATATTTAAGCATAAAAATCTGGACTGTAACAGGTCACTTCATTAATCCTTTCTAAATGCATCTGCAAGCCATGTGTATTAATATTAAAAAAAATCATCTTAATTCTAGGTACAGCAGAGAGTTTCTGTAAAAAAATAAAAGAACTGATATTACAAGTTTAACAGATGCCTAAAGCCAAATGCTTAAAATAACACTTTTTAAAAGAAGGGTCTTAAGAGATCTTTGAAGTAGTTCAGGAATATTAATAACTGCTGGCACTTCAGCGACCCAAGTCCAACCATTTCCTAACTACATCTCTTCTCTTCTGCCTTGCTTGAAAGAAATTCCCACTTAAGAGCATTTCAACAGTTCCTGGTAAGTGGCAGGCATGGGAAGCTAACTTATTTTAAGAATAAAAATTACTGGTATTTAATGTAAGTTTTTCAATGAACTTCTATTTATTGAATCAAAATAGGGCAATATTTTAGGGTTTATTCCTTTGTTCTAATTTCTCCATATATCCATATACTCTTTGTGAAGAACAGCACATGTATTGATAACCCCATCAGTTTTATCAAACTGGCCAGTGATGCTTTTGTCTTTCCCCATCTCACAATTTGAAAAAAACAAACACACAAAAGTACCCAAACCAACAACAGCAGATCATAAAAACTTAGCAAACTGCTTGTGCATCGATTTCTAGCTACATTTATCAAAAAAACACATCACTGAAAACTGTCACTTCCTAAAGAAGCCCTTTCTCCAAAGCCAAGCAATTTTGCTGTCATGCACTACAAGCCATGTCCCTTCAGACAGGCAAACAAAACACAGCTCTGAAGGAGAATGTATTACTATTAATTAACCAACAGAGAAATGACTAAGCATTTATTACTAGATGCTTCTATCTGCAGAGCCCTACAGTAACTGACCACTGTCTTCCCTCAGCTGCCATTTTCCATTGCTTCCTGCAACCCTTTACCTTTAACCTCTAGTTTTTACTTGACATTTTCACGTCATTTGCAAACCACCCCCCCAAGAACGTGTGTTTACCTAAGCAGGGCAGAGCACACACCCCACAGGAATATTGCAGTGTCACTTTAATAATTAATAATTAAAGTAAGGCTGCGATATTGCTGTGCTATTACAAAGCCAGGCCACAGGACCAGGATATTATCCTTTCAGAAAGTGTGTGATCTCTCGTGTCTATCAGCTGAATCTATAGGCTCAGGGCAGTTCACAATGCAAGCTGTGCAGGGAACATTTTCTCCTAGGAGCTGGAAATGGAGGCACACAGCTGTAGGACCAGCTCACACATCATCCCCGTGTGACAAAGCAGTGACAGAATCATTACACAGCAAGTGAAAACTTGTTACACACCTAAATATGTAGACTTGTTTCTTTTCAGTATGAGTCAACAGTAATGCAACACTTATTCAGGTATCAAAACGAGTTTGTAAACCACAATTTAACAATATGCTTACAATACCTTGCAATCCTATCAAGAAACATAATTTTTGACAATTTCATTAAGTCTCCAAATATTGTCTTTTAAAAGTCACTTTTGGGCAAAGCAATTCTCCAGCAGGTCTTCAGTTCATTTTCTGTGGTTTAAACATGCTCAGGAAGTCCTCACAAAGGCTGATGTATCTCTGTCTCCTGATGGTGGTGTGCTCCAGCTCTCCCCAGTATGTCCCAGTGGGTGCTGGGGAGAGCACAGCGTGTGACTGGATCACACTGCTCCCAGCTCCCAGCCAAATGGATGGCACAGAGGCAGGTGGTTACACCACCTCCTGTTCCCAAAATCCACAGGATTACAGTGAAATCCATCAAGTGGATCAACAGCCACTGTCAGGGATTGAGTGTGAGAGAACAAGGAGGTTCCAACAGCCTGAGTGGGATTTCTCTCAGCCCTGCCTGCCAACACATCTGCCCCACCACGATGTTCACCTTGTTAAAAACCACGAGCTGTTTCAGATAATACCACTGGAATTACATCAGTAGGTACACTAAGATCTCCACTACAAAATTTATTGTATAAGAGGAGGAAATGGGGGGATGTGATCATTTATTTGCAACATAAAAACTAGAACAAAAATAGCAAAATACACATGAGAATATTAATTAAAAAAATCAGTGAGTCTGTGCACAAGGACAGAAAATCAGCAGAAATTCCCATTATTGTACTTTGTATTTCCATAAATTTTAGCTTCTCTATTTTATCAACAGAAGCTGAATCATCCATTTTGTTCCACGTATGGCAGCTAGTAAAGAGTCAACTGAGTCAAAGGAGAATCAGCTGCTTCCTATCTACACCCTAATAAAAAACACAACCAACTCCCAGAGCGCCACAGTTAGCAACACTACTTTCTACATCCTTCAAAGTAAAACCACTTAAAAACAGGAAGAAATTGCCAATCAAATCAACACACCCTTATTCTCAGCTTATTCTCAGATACAACGTGGTCTTTTCTGGGCCACTTTGCCTGTGCCAAGCCTTGCCCTGAGCCGAGCAGGCAGGCACAGGCAGAGCCTCCCGTGCTGCCGTGTCTCACTGCACCCAGGCCCTCCAAGCACCGAGGGGAAACACACTGTGTTTCCAAGCTGATATTCCAGCAAATCTGAATTGTGCTTTACCACACGGATCAAGAGTCCCACCCAAAAGGCCTCTCAGTGATAGGACTGAATCCTGAAAGCACTTCAGTAACAGGGATTCTTTCTGCTCTGGCTTAGAGCAACTCAGAGAAAGAAAACAAGCTGTATTAAGGTTTTATAAAGTAACAATAATAATTAAAAAATCCAACAGAAGCAACAAAGGTAACCCTGTGTTAGAGACAGGCTGGACATGACTTGAGAAATACCTTCTCAGCACAGCTGCTGTCACATCTGCCCCAATAAAAATAGGGAGTTAAGACACTGGAACAAACCATCTGCTCCTTTGTGCCTCTGCTACACAGGCTGTACAAAGCCTCAGAGCATCTAAAAGAAAAATACTCATTCTTTACAACTGTGTTAAAGATCTTTATCCAAGCTTCAACTAACTAATAAACAGAATACATTTAATTCACTGAAATAAGAATGTAGGTGTTCAAACAGCACACTGATCTTCAGTAAGAGATTAACAGGGCACTGTTAGAATAAGTTAAGCTACACCATGAAACAGCTGCTTCCCAGCACCAGTCTGAAGATAAAAAGCATTTCAGTGGACCTTAAAAATCAACAAAATGTATTATATGCATATAGCAGATAAAAGATACTCAGTAGAGATTAAAATATGGCATGACTTCTCTAATCTTTTCACCCAAAATAGACTGAGCAATACTTTGTTCTCTAGCCCCACAATCAACATGCCCCATCTTTAATCAATGTGCAAGCAGCTCCATTAGTTTTGATAGCAATGATTTATACCCCAGCAGCTCATTGATTTCTCCCAGCAATTGCTGTATTTTGATATGTACTGTTTGTACAAAATAAAGTACAAAAGAACACGAAAAGCAGTGGTGAGACTGAAAAGTCGAGTAACACAGGAGACCTTGAAGCCATTAGAGTGAGAAGTGGTGGCTGGGAACAGACAAGGCAACAATGCCTCGTGCTGATAGGGAAGAACAGCCCAGGGCCCGTGTGACAGCACAGAGCACAAAGGTATAGCAGGAAATACTCCCTTTCACCCTTGGACATTCTTCTTTCCACAGGGCTGCACTGGCTCTCTTCAAACTTTTGGCAGTAATCTTTAACTATCATTTGTATTCCTGGAGATGATATCATCTCCTTAGGTGAGCAAAACACAGAGGAAAACATGATAAATAGAAAAAAAATTAAGTAGCACCAGGGTTAAGAGCCAGGGCAGGAATAAACTAAGGAAGACAAAACTGAAAACACATGACAATCCCATCTACTCTATGGAAAAAAATACATGCAAATTGGAGTCAAAAAAGCCAAGGGTGTTTACCAAAGCTGCAGCCAGGAAAGTCAGTAGGAACCTGTAGCTCCTGAGGTTCTGCCCTGGGCCTTGAGCCTCAGCACAGCCCCCCTACCAAGGGCCACTCCATGACTTTTTGGAGCCCCCAAAAGCTCCCTGGGAGCTCCAGAGCCCAGACACTAAAGCAGCTTCTGCACAAGTTCTACCTCCCCCACATCAGCAACAAGTCTTTCTGTAGGACAAACCAAAGTATTTGCTGAAATGCTAAAGCTTCACCTTCACCTATTGTCCCTAGTCAGAAGAATTTAAGTCAAAGGAATCAATTCGACCTCACTGTACAAAGTTTCTATGGTATTTGAGTTTTCATACCTGAAAAAGCAGCTCCCCAGCTTCTCAGGCATCTCCTGAAGACCCACTACTTTGCCAAGATTTTACATCTGCTCAATTGTTCCTGTTCAATGCCATTTTCTGGGAGTACTGTGCAGCATTTTAACCACAGGACTGCACAGCCAGTTTCCAGTGCTGGGCAGATAGTATCTGACAGCTGCAGGGAGATCCAGGCCTGGGGAACCTGCAGCACAATTAAAGTGCCAGGAGCATCAAGGGCCCCGTCCTGATCCCTGCACAGACACCACCTCTGTTCCACAGACAGCAGTGTCCTCAGTGTCCTGCCACCTCCCCGAGAAGGGGCAGCAGCAAGAGCAAACATATGCTCCTTAATTAGTACACCATCATCTTCTTTTGAGCACCAAGGCTTTCAGCAGACTATCACATCTATTTTGTTTTTCTAGACAAACAGTGAAAATTACCACACCACCCTCCCAAAGTGTTTGCTAGGCTAGCTGAAAAAAAAATAAAATTATACAGGTTTGGGACTAATAAAATCCATAAACAGATTTCTCCTCAGCATCCTGGAGCACACCTAGGCCTGCTTTGTTTAGCACTGTTACTTCATTTACTGGAACCAAAACAGATACTAAGTTTTGTATTATTAACTCCTGGTATTTTATATACTGAAACCCAAGTTGACTTTTTTTTTGTTCTGAAATTCAAGCATTGTTATGTTCACCACATACCTTGAACCACTTGGTGTTAACCAAGACATATCAGCTCAAATATCTAAGTAAAGTTAAATGGAACAGAACTGCACTAAATGACTAAACCACACCTACTGCACTGGTTTTTCACCACAAACATCTTACTAGAAAACGTTAGTACTGCACCCATATCAAACTAAGAAATAAGTTCAGGGACTTCTGGTCAGTGCTGTTTACAGAGTGAACATTTCTGCCTGGCCTTAGAAACTTCACTCCTGAATATAACCAAGCATTAACTTCTAAGATCTCTGCCTCAACAAAAGAGGCACATTTATACCATCTTGTGTATGGTTTTAACCTTGGAGCTTTGACCCATCTCCTACCCCTCAATTGTTTAAAATCCCTCAACTACCTACAAAACTGCCAACAGTTGGGCTGAATACCAAGTGTTCTGACTGTGCACCCTGGCAGTTCAAATTCTGCACTTCCAGATAAAAGCCATATTTCCCACAATGACACAAGGGCAGCAACACCTGGGCAGCTGCAAGGCACAACATCTGGGCAGACACAAACATGGCACTTGATCTCCAAAACATGTGGAAGCTCAACAGCCTGCCCTGTAACCCTCAGGAAAAGAACACTGGGAAAACATTCCCAGTGTGAGCACAGATGGGAATGAGAAAGTCCTCACAGTAAGGCAAAGACCATTAATACTGTATTCCAGTTTCCATGGAAGTTAAAACTCCAATTTGGAAGTGCACAATTGAAAACTCTTCTGTCAGAGTAGTGCTGGAAATTTATTTCAACATTTCACAAAAATAAAACAAACCCCATTCAGCTTGTCAAATAACTTCATGTTTTTTGAGTAATTTTAGATAACCTCTGCTTATTGACAGACTTTAATAAACCCTGAAATGTCAGGATAAACACAAAGCACATGTTCCTGAAAACACTTTTTAAGATGGTTCCCTAAATCTAGGCCAAGACAGGCAAGGCCAGAAAAGCCTGCCTGAGAAAAGAGAGATATATAGAATTAACAGCTCACCTGTAGGAGTAAAGCAGAGACTTTTTAGTTCTTACAAAGAACAGAAGAGGCATCAGCTGCAGCAATTAAGGTCACTGTAACACAAAACAAGGCACAGGAAGAAGGCATCCCTTTCCTGTCAGTGATGGCAACTGTGGGGGTTGGCCTTTCTCAAAGCCATTCAGAAAGCTTTGCAAAACCTCTTGTTTAGTCCCCCACACTCAGTACAGTTTGATTTTGTAGTAAACAAAGAAAATCATCACTGATACCTCACCTGCTAAAATATTCCCACCTACTTTGGTACACAGGAGTTTGGATGGAGCTCTGAGTTTCCAGAGAGAAGTATTTTGGTTTTACTTTTTTTTTCCCCTTTGCTGGGGTAAAGAAAAAAAAAAAAGAGTGAGCTGAAAATAGTGACAAAAATCTATACATAGCTTTTAATATAGGACCACGTTACGTAAAGCTACAAAAAAATTATCTAATCTATCTAATTACAGATAATTAATATTTTCTTTTTTGGGGGAGTGCTGGCAGGCATTACTGCAGTTTTCAAGAAGACACAAAAAATATTCTCATCTAAGAAAAACATGATATACATAAGTGACATAAAATTTTAGGCAAACCTTCCTCAGATCAAGGTGGAAACACAGAAAGAAGATATTTAGTTATCCACAATTAATCCTTATAACATCTAGAAGGTATTTCTCTTCTGCACACAGAACCTTCAGAAACTGCAGTGATTTGACAAGCTGAAATTCTACTTCACAAATTAATATACATATTTTTAATGAAGCAGTTTCAGGCAAGCTACTTACAGAAAAGAATTACATTTCACATTAAAATGGCAACTAGATTTTTAATCACCCTCTTTCCCATCATTGTATTATCTGCCACTAATTTTTCCCTCATCAGGTTCTAAATACAATCTATGAAAATAACTCCAAGATTTAGCCTATCTTTACCACCTTCAATTACAGAGCTACCTTGTATCTTGTCTCCTTTAAGCTCCCTCAGATCACCTTCCTCAGGTCTTCAGCCTCATTTTCACTTATCCATTATTAGGATTCCAAAATAGACACAGCACAGGAAGACTAAATTTTAACCCTTCAGTGCCACCAAATAAAAAATAACTATAGCTCTTCCCTTCATTAGCATATGGCAAGTGACAAAAATACCTTGTTTTCACCAATTCTTAATTACCATGGAATATCTGACAGAGGGGATCCTATTTACTAACCCCAAGCCAGGTATTCTAAACATCTCCAACACCTTCCACAGCATTTCTATTTTAAACATGCTAGAGGTATTTGTATTGGATTTCCACAAGACTGAAATCCAGCAGTATCTCAACAGCTGAAGGATTTGCTCTGTAACTGCCTCCTCGAGCCTTTATCCCCGTGTCCTGTCACACCTGCCCTGTTCCCAATGAACTGAGATATCAATAACCAGGTCAATGGGGAACATCTGGATGGATCCTTATCTTCTGCCATTTTGGGCCACTGCTGAAAATCATGGACAGAATTTGGAAGTTATGATTTCCATGGCTCCCTACAAACTGCACTTCCATAATGTCCCCAAAAATATTTTCTTTTGGCTAACACGTAAAAAAATTCCATGTAGGCATCTAATTGCAGCACCCCCACTAACAGAGAGTAAGATATACATAGCAGGCGACACCACAGCTCAGCTCCTTCCAGATGGCACCCAGCAATATTGTCATTACTCTCTGGCTGGGTTCAAGACAGAAAATTCCTGCAATTCTAAGAATATACTGGGCAAGGCAAACATCACCCCCTGTAACCAGCACACTCAAGGTTCCAACTGCAGCCTCCCAGACAGGCAGAAATACTCTGCTGTATTTCCAGAGACTAACAAACCATAACACATTCTATACCACTCTAATAAATGCAATGGACAAGCCTTTAATACAAATTGATATTCTTACAAGGTATTAATTGCAAAGAACACGTTTTAGAAGATCAACTGTTAAAAGGACAGGCCAAGATGATCTGCCCTTAATGTTCAGAAAAACACTTTTAAGGGTTTATTTTCACTCCAAGGCTGGCCATCTCCTTTCTCTCTACTCAGAAATCCTCCAGTGCTTTAATAAAAATGCAGAATTATGCCTCAAAACCTATCTCAGAGTGTCCATGTCTTTGTACTAGGAAGACTTGTACAGTAATTTATGTTGATTATTTTGGCATCTCAAGTGAAGGCACTGCTCATAGCCAGCTCAAAGCTTTTAAAAACTTCTTAATGTTCTGCTCAACTACCAGTTGGCTCAAGTATCTATGGATTCTGCATACATTTGTGTTTGGTGAAAAACAAATCCATGCTCACAAAATCCCCAGCACACTGGACACCCTGTGAAGAAATAATAAATTGAGACACTATGTTAAATAGAAACATAGGGGCTTGGGGGTATTTTTGTTTTTTATCACGACCTTGGCTAATACTAATTCCAACTTTATCAGTGGGGAGAAAAAAACCATTTTGAACGATGTATTCTTTTCATTCTGAGTCTGCACTTGGAGCAACCAAGAGACTCCCTTCAAAAAAATGTCCACTTTATCTTCAATCACATGCTTAAAAAACATTTCATTACCACAAGCTAGTTGCTTTCAAGGTTATACTTTTTTTTTTTTGCAACATAACCAGTAAAATACTGTAACAAAGACCCCACCCATAACTCTGGCATGACCATAGGCATTAGAGGCTCCAAAGACAACTCACCTAAGCACAATTCAACCACTTGAATGCACAGTTCCCCATTGCCACTTGCCAGTAACACAGCAGCGCTAACTGCAATTCCTGGAGCAATACGGTGTGCCATATGGCTCAAACTGGATATTAAAATTGAGAATATCAATTACCAATCCACTAATGCTGAGAGCCAAAATCCATGGACAGTAAGAATTTAATCCAATTCAGTGGCTAGGACACGAGCTGAGCCCGACAGGCAGCACTCAAATCTAGCGCTGCTCTCCCGGAGCACAAACAACTCCCAGGTTTTATTGCAGGACCATAAAAGCAGCTCCAGGTCCCTCCCCAGAGCTCCTGCCTGCAGGGACCCACCACAGCACCACCAGTTCCACAGCCATTGGGAAATCACAACTAAGTAACTATTTAAGAAGAAACAGTTTCGTTGTTTTCCACATGACCAAATCGGAGCCCCCAAAGCACCAGGAAGTTGTTACACACTGCAGCCAACATCTTGCTTAATTTCAGGAAAAGGCATCCTACAAACACAAAAGATATATATATTTCCACTATAATTAAAGGACCTTGAAATTAATTGCATTAGTTGAAGGATTTTTTTTATTCTAAGTAAACTGGTTTAATGGTTCTAGTTTTAAATTTTTTAATATCTGTGGAGTGTTTCTTCTTGGGTAATATTAAGAATAAAGCTACACAAAATTCTGCACACTCCCGAATTATACAAAACTCCATTGATTACTTACACAAGTAGAATTCTCATTAATTCCAAATACAACACCTTCAGATTTCCATGAGGCATGGAGGTGATTTAAAAACTGTTCTGCTAAGATTTCCTGTGGAATTTTAATTTACCATGTTGTCAAAGATTTCATGGTAGGATGCTTGCTACGTACTGACTGAGCAGCTGCAAGGACTCAACAAGGATAAATGTAATTTATCTTACCCAAAACAGAATCCCACTTCCCTCTGCTCCTTTCTGATCCTGTACTGAAATGCCAAAGTAGTAGTAACAGAAAAATTGTGCAAGTAATTTCAAGTTCAGCAGCACATTAACATCAAATAGATGTTTATGTGGACAGTATTGTTATTAAAAAAACCTGTTCTTGAAGCACTAGAGGAGTAAAACACACTCAGCTAATTTTAGCTTTTTTTTTTAATTAAAAAAAACCCCACCACTGTAAGACTCAATTGAAAATTAGCTCTTCTGCTTCCCAGCTTCCTTCTGCATGAGCTACAGCTGGGCTACTACAATAAACTAACAAACAACTGATTATACATTAAGTCATAGATAAACAGTACTAAAAAGGTTGATATTACCAAAGGTTTGGAGGTCATTTGAATACAGGAGACATAACAAGCATTTCTTATTTTTCTTGCTGGGAAGTGTATTGTTCTAAGCCTGAGTCCAGTATATCAAATATTAACCAAGCTATTTTATTTAGGCTACCAAAGCTAAGGAGTTTGGCCCTACAGTGAAATACCACAGAAGTTACAAATCGAAAGTCCATTTTTCTTCAAAGTTACTAAAAAACACGCATAAAAGGCTTTGGAAATTTGTAATGTCATTTAAAAATAGAATACTTCACAGCCACAGAACTGTTTTAATATCCCCTAAACATTTCTTATTCTTGTCCATTAAAAGAACAGTTACCTAGAGGATGGCAGTAATTCTGGGTCAAAAGCAGTCTTAAAAGCCTCCAGCTCAGCCTTCTGGAGCAGAAGGGAGACTCTTTTGTGTTACAGAAGGATACCTGTCTGCACAGGGTCTGATCTGATGGTCACCTGGCTAAGAGAGACCCAGCAACAGCACACAGCCCGCCAGAGCCTTTGTGTACCTTTGCTCCAGGCTTAAAAACTGGTTTTCAGCAACAGGCTTAATAAAAGCCAGGAGCATTTTGATGGTATTAAGCAGGCACTGCACGGTAGAAACGAAAATCGTGTCACCCCTTTATCCAGCGAGAGCCTATGTGAACATTTCAATAAAACTATTTACTCCTCCCACCTAGTTCCTATCTGGAGAAGCTCACAAAAATTAAGGAAAAAAAAAAAACCCACAGATTTCTCGCAGGAATCTTCTAAAACGCTCCTCCTACCCCCACCCCAGAAGAGAAGAAAGCAAAGAGAAGGAGAAAGTAAAATCTAAAACACAATTACGAAATAAGATCTAGTTTGGCAAAGCTGTGGTGAGGAGGAGTTGAAAAATGAGAGCTGCCTTGCTGCAAACGCCATCTTGTTGCAGCTACTGGGCCCAGGCACAGAGAGATCCATTCATTCACAGCAAAAAGAAAATCAAACACACACCCTGGCTAATCTGCAGCCACCAAAACAACTACACTATTATCACTCCTTCTCCTTCTCTCCTAAAGCACGCAGGGGAAAGAAAGAAACTCTGATCTACTACATTAATACCTCAATTCGTTCTAAATGTATCATGCTCGTTTCCTCACACGTATTTCACATACACACCGACAGCATTTTGTCTTGATTCACATCCCTGTGTCCAGATCAGCCCAAAATATGGGATCAAACTCTCACGATTAGGCATGGATATTCTACAGCAGCAAAATGTGTAATTTTGCAGTCTTAAATCACCTCTCCAAGTTGAGGCAAGTATTCCCAAAAGCTGTTCCAATAATCACTTCAGCCTTACATTTACAGTCCTTTCCTATTTCCTCCTGTGGAGACAATACATAATAACGTGGCAGTCGGCATCCTAGAAAGGATGTCTGCTTTAAAACAACGAGTCCCAGCCACGACTTTGTTAGAGAATAATGAAATACCACATTCGTTAAAATTTCAGTTCATCTCCAGAAATGATAAATCGACGTCTTACAACCTCTATATCATTCTGATTTTCTCCCGGACAAGATTTTTTTGTTAATAAAACGCCTCATCTCCCTCAGATTTACATGGAAGGCTTTACACATCTTCATTCCCTACAAAGCTGTAGGATTAAAAATCCTACACGTTCAATACCTCTTGCATGGATAAAAGGAAAAAAAAAAATCAACGCTGAAATCCTTACAATAAAAAAGCCGGGCACTGAAATAATATTTTAACCAACATTTCCGAGGAGGAAACTCCATCTTCCTATTGTAGCAAACACCCTCCATGATCTTCGTTATCGCTGCTACGGGCACACAGAAATATGCAGCACCGTAATACACAGGGAGGGGGAAACAACAAATAACGCGGTCTAAATCCATCCTCGGTTCGGGTTTTAACGAGAACAAAACCTTCCCTACCCCTCCCTCGCCCAGCACACCCAGCAGGAGCCCCATCTGCAAGCCCGGGGGTGCTGGGAGCAGCCTTACCCTGTTTGTCTCACCCCCGGCTCCTCTTAATCAGTTTTCCACCATTACAGCAGCCACACCATTGCTTTTTTTTTCCTCTTTCCTCTCCTCCTCCTTGAATCTCTCTCCAAATATTCCCTCTGCCGGCTGGATCGTTAAGGTAACTCGCCCCTTTTTCTTTTTATGTCTTAAGGAAAGACCACCCCCCCCCCCCAAACCCGTCTAGCAGGGACCACCACAGCGTAATTATAATTAAAAATGGAACCCCGCAAGATCCCAGGTCTCCTCCCTTTTCGCCTGGAAGCCTTCGGGAGGCAATCAGTCCCACCCCCACCTTTTTTTTTTTTTTTTTTCCCTTTTCTTTTTTCCTCCCTCCTCCAGCTACAAACACACTTCTTTTTTAGGGGAGGCCGGAGCCCCGAGGAGGCGGCGGGGGCGGCCCGGCGAGGACGGCAGGGTGGGTGGTGGGAGGAAAAGGGAGAGAAGGGTGGGGGGAATTAAAAAAAAATTAAAAATAAAAAAAAAAAAAAGGAGAAGTGCGGCAGGAGGAGGAAGCGCGGGGGAGGGGAAGGCTGGGGGGGAGCCGAGCGAAGATGGCCCCGGGGTGGGGCCGGGCCGGGCGGGGAGCGGCGCCCCCGGGACCCCCCGCCCGCCAGGTTGGGGACCTGCCCGCCAGGTCACCTGCCCGCCAGGTTGGGTTCCTGCCCGCCAGGTTGGTTACCTGCCCGCCCGGCCGCTGCTCATGAACCGGGCCGGTCCGCCCGCGGTCCTGCCCGCGTCCCGCCGGCCTGGCGAGGGATCGGGGGGCGGAGGAGCAGGAGGAGGAGCGGGGGGAGCCGCCCGCGCTGCGCCCGGCGGGTCCCGGGGAAGGCGGCAGAGCCGAGCGGGAAGGAGGGATCGGCGGCGAGGGAGGGGGGGAGGGAAAAAAAAAAAAAAAAAAGGGGTGTCGCTGGGTCTCGGCTCCTCCTCAGCCCGCTCAGCTCCCCGCAGGCAGCGGGCAGCGGCAGCCTGGGCGCGGCGAGCTTCCCTCCCTCCTCCTTCCTCCTCCTCCTCCTCCTCCCGCCGCCCCGCCCGTGCTGCCCGCCCGGGAAACCCCGCTCTGCTCCCGCCCTGCCGGCCGCTGCTCGCCGGGCCTGCCTGGCGGAGCGTGCTCGGGACACGGCCCCTCACGGACCCTCACGGACCCTCAGGGACCCCCGGGCCTCCCTCACGGCCCCTCACAGCCCCTCACGGACCCCCACAGCCCCCCGGGCCTCCCTCACGGAGCCTGCTGCGGCCACAGCCCCTCACAGCCCCCCGGGCCTTCGACACGCTGCCCTGCCCCTCACAGCCCCTCACGGAGCCTGCTGCGGCCACAGCCCCTCACACCCCCGGGCCTGCCTCACGGAGCCTCTGACACCCTGCCCCTCACGGCCCCTCACACCGCCCGGGCCTCTCTCACCGGAGGCTCCTCCTCCTCCCCCGGGGGCACACCCGCCCAGCGCCGGCCGGCGGGGCGGCGTGTGTGCGCGCTCCCTGCCCGTGTGTGCGCGCTCCCGAGCCGCGGGCAACGCCCTTCAAGGGGGTGGGGGGGCCCTTCAGAGGTGGGGCGGGGCGGCCGCGCGCGCTCCC
>JAWWEE010000052.1:5014873-5100480 GCA_035221455.1 Xenops minutus | reverse complement strand
CCCCCGCGCGCTCCCGACGCTCCCCTCACTCCCACTCCCCTCACTCCCGCGCGCTCCCGGCGCTCCCCTCACTCCCACTCCCCTCACTCCCGCGCGCTCCCGGCGCTCCCGCCCCTCAGGCCGAACAAAGGGCGAGGGCGGGCGGAGCCGGCCCAAGGCAGGGGGATCGCACGGTCTGGCGGGCCGGGAAGGCGCCCCTGAGGGCCTGGGGAGAGCGGGAACGCGGGATAACCCCTGGGAAAAGGCAGGGAATAACACCTGGGAAAAGGCAGGGAATGGCCCCTGGAGGGGCGGTGTCCCCACAGGGAGGCCGAGACCCCTCATCCCGGGGGGTGTGGAGGGGTGGGCCGTGAGGGAAACGCTGCTCGGGGGAGGCTGGAAAGCAATTAGTGCCGCCGAGTGTAATTAACGCCGGCGTGTGAGGGGAGAATGGGCGAGCTGGGCCTGGTCGGGCCGGAGGAGAGAACACTGAGGGGGGATCTTGTGAACCCACACACACATCCCCAAGGCGGGTGGTGCCAGACCCTGCAGTGGGGCCTGGGCAGGACAAGGGGCAACGGCCATGCACTGAAAACTTCCCCCTCAGTCTGAGGAAGAACATTCCCTGGAGGGGGCAGAGCCTGGGAGGGTGTGGAGGGTCCCCTCCAAACAACATCCCAAACCCACCTGGGCACGTTCCCAAACACCCTGCTCCAGGTGGCCCTGCCTCCTGAGGGACTTCTGATCCCCAGAGGGCCCTCCCAACCCCGACTAGTCCATGATTTGGGGATCTTTCCCTCAGGAAAGTGATGAGCAGCAATTCCTTGGCTTAGAGCTTCTATTTCCCCAATATCTGATACAAAGGTGTTCACACAGCCAAAGCTTCCAGAGCCTTTGTTTCATGTTCTCCTCGCACCATCCATCTGGGAGGGTTTGCACAAAACAGAAAGCAAAGAAAGTAAACTGCAGAGCATAAAAAATGCTATTTCTGCCCTCCAGGCTGAGCCTCACGTAAACCAGGCAGGAGAGATGTGACCAAGCTGGAATCATTTCACACCAGAACTCATGTACTGTAACCCTAATGAATAGTGCAAAGTAAGTATTGATACAGTATTGCATCACTTTTCTCCCACCAAGAGGTGAAATCTGAGGGGTTTTCCCCCTGTTTGTTTATACCTTGTTGAGAGATAAGATCACCTGGCTACCTAAGTTCGCAATAAAAAAGTAAAACAACCCACAGGATTATATAGCCAATTTTGAATTAAAACCTATCCAGAAAGAATACATTGTAATAAAATAATTAAAACCTGCCACAAAACACAACCAAAAAAAAAAGTTAGAGGCCAATACTTTTCCTGCACACTCTCCCTTTAGTAGATTCTTGCTTCTTCAGAATTTAAACCCAACTATTCCTTGCTGTCATATTTTCTGAAGGGAGGTGTGGTTACCTGTAATTGGTAAGGGAAAGAGCAGGTTTGCCAATTAAACTGTTGGAAAGTGGGTTGACCATTATTCAGGTTGTCTGTTATGAAAAACTATTAGATCCTGGTGTGGTTAAACCTTTGTTTTGAATAATCAAATGTTTGTTTTTAAATAACCTGTATGATGCACCAAAGCTTTGATTTGTCACCCTGAGATTTACAAATAACACAGTAAGAAATTCCCTGACATTGAATTATTCTTGAATTATTGTCCCAAATTGCTTACATTCCATCAGTAACCATGGGGAAATAATTTCTCTTCCCCCCCCCCCCGAAAGAAATGCATGTACAGGTGCATTGTGGACAGGAATTACCCCAATAAATCTGTGGAACCACATGTATGCAGATGGGAATGTCAGTGTTCTTGAGGCCAGAGATTCACCCAGCTTTGCCATCTGGAAATTACTGATTAAATCTAAGTGCCTAAGAAACACCACAAGTTAATTAGATATTTGCAAAGTTTTCTAGAGATTTCAAAAGCAGTTACACACAATATTTAAGTCCTAAAATCTCAGGAAGATTTATAGGAGGCAAATTGCATGGGTTTTTCTTTTATTTATTTTGTTTTATTTTTTTTTTAGTTAGAGATTGCTTTTAGGCTTAAGAGAGATTGAAATACCCTCTTGAGAAAACACCACGATTTGTGTGGAAAAGGATGACTACTTCCTACATCAAGAAAAAAAATATACATAAAAGATTAAAAAAAAAAAACAGGAAGAGGAAAATCTTTGTTTTGCAAAGGAAAATTCATAAGTCTTAGGAGATTTTGCATAAAATTTTCAGCTAATGCTGGATCATACAGAAAAAAATCTGTGTAACAAACAAAAATGACATTCTGAGGTTCACAACAAATAGTCTGTCACATTTTGTTGCTTCTAGAAAGTGGTGGCATTGAGATTTCATTATTAGACTAGAAGAATTGTGTGAATTAATTACATAAAAATTATATAATTATACATTCTATCATTATAAATTATATCATTAGAAACTAATGCATGCTTTTTTCTCATTGCACATTCCTTGTCATACATACTTACTGCTTTTCTTCCTCATGTTTCTCTTACATGCTTTTAGAAGTGGGACAATTATAGTACCTACATGTGAGGGTTTTTTAAAATAAACTACACATTCAGACCTTATCCTCTCCCAGGAATCTCTGATTTTTTACTTGCATTCTAATTTTTGTGCATTTTCTGGTTTATGAGAGCTGATGGGTATTTCTGCCCACAGGTTTGTGCTCTGCCACGTCTTCAAATCCATGGAATTGGGGTAAGGAAACCAGACCAGCCAAATGTGTTTGCACCACATGTACACACAGCTAATGCTTTCACCACACCTATTCTTTTGTAAAAAGCAACTGTTGCAATAGTTCCTGTTTCTAGTGCCTTAATTATATCTTAATTCTCCAGTGAAACTTTTGGTTGATGCACAGTTCTAGTGCTATTCTGAAGAGGGATTATGAGGATTGGAAGTCATTGTTTACAGAGGGGAGGGTTGTTCCAGGTGGGGTGGGTGGGGTTTGCTTTGCTTTGCTTTGCTTTGCTTTGCTTTGCTTTGTAAATCCCACCAGGCAAATCAGTTTTGCTGCATTTTAAAATCTGTCAGAAGAATTACACGTTGCTGTGGCGAGCTCTGATGTTCTCATATAGTCCTGTGCTGGAAGCTCCTGCACATGATTTATCTTTGTTTTATTAAGTTCTTTTTAATTTTTAATCTTCCTTTTTTTGTTTTTGTATGTGCACACAGACACACAAACCATCCTAGTCTGTGGTGTTCAGTGGACAAGTGTGCAGACCACCACAAACAGTGGATCTATTCCATGTGTGACTTTATCTTCTTCTGTATGCCAGAAGAATACTGTTTGTAACTAAAGGCTTAGCTGAAAATATCTGCTACAGCCTGAAGATCTCATATAGACAACTAACAAAACCAAATATTATGCTTTTTTGTTAGGCCACTTTGTAGCTGGTAGAGCCAAGGCAAATTAAAGTATCTGAAATAGATGTCACTCACAGAATTTCACCAAACAGTGAAATTTCTCCAACCTGAGGCTTCCTCTTAGGCCAGGACTAGCTCAGCTCCACCAAAAATACCAGCTTTCCTCCTGAAGCTTGGGTTAGATCTGAAGAAAACCTCTCAGTGAGCAGGTTGCTCCATAGTTCTCAGTTGCAAAATGTCTTGTACCTTTTTCTCAATCAGCTGGTATTAACCCCTTTGTAGGGAGCATCCTGAATTAAAGTTCCACTTATAAAGTACTTTATTAATTGCTTCCCAACAGAAGTATTTTTTGCATACAAATAGCATTGTTGCAATAAATATTTACATTGTTATCTGAGTGAATATATGACATGATTCTTATGGGAACTCATGATGCTCCTGATTTCTGAAAGACTGTCACCATAAAGGTATAAATTTTGCTTTCTAGAAAAGGGTGAGAAATCAGCCCTTCTCAGAATTGCAGAGCTCCTCAGGGGGAATAAGAAGACTGCTGAAGTAATAAATTATTATGTTTTGCCTCTTTCTCTATTTGTGGCTTCAGGTAAGTGTTTCTAATAGACTTCCTCAAAATAATAATTCAAAGGATCAGCTCACATTCCAGAGTCACACCAGCACTGTTTCCCACTCCATGATAATTTGACTGCCTTTGTATCCTTTGATTGCTGTAGTTGCATTCTGTCAGACCTGGAGAGATCCACAGAGACATTCCCATGAGTTTGATCTAGTTTGAAGTTCTCCATTTGGTCCCAAAAGCAACACAGAGCCCTCATTTCTCCTGACTTTTCACCAAAATTAAATGAAGCTTATACAATGTTTAAATTTCAGCTTCATTCCCGAGTCTGCTCAGAACCCTTTTTTAAAAACTGTTATTTTATTTTTTAAACCCTGGTTCAGAACTGTTCCAACCTGCTGGTTTTTGCCAGTTCTTCAACAACTGAATGACAATCATGGCTGCTGCATTCTGAGGAAGGACCCAGGTAGCAGAATGTCAAGATTGTTCATTAAAGGAATTAAATAAGTAAAGGCACACTGAATAGAAATGCTCAGTGAGGCCAGGCAGAGCAAAAAGTAGGAGTAGCTCAGTCTCCTTAGTTACATTCTGCATTCTCACAGTTTCTTTCAGTTTCCCTGTTATTAGGGAACAAAAGAGTTATTTTAAACGACTTCTGAGAACATGGCATAAAATTAGCAAAACTGAGTCTGAAGGGAACATAATTGACAGGATTTTAAGGTAAGGGGAACTGGTTCTGAGAGTCTTCATGTAATTTAGGACACAAAGGCAGGAAAGTCCATGTACCTGAGGTTCTAACTAATACAGTCTTGGAAGATGATCCTGAACTTCTTCCTTATGGTGAGGATTAGCATGGTTTATCAGAAATGAGTTTGAGAAGTTAATTCAGAATTGCTGAGAGACTTTGCAAGTCACTTCATAGGAAACTGATGGAGAATGAAGGGAAATTATTTAGTCAGTAACCCTGGGCAGTTTGTGGAAAGGAGGGAGATGAAATGCTGGGGTTGCTCGAACCTGGATCTAGTGTTCCTTCAGTCAGCACCATAATTTTATACTATGATAAAATCCTTCAGCATGGGACAAATATGCAGTTTTGTAACCTAGATGAATACTTGTTCAGCAAAATACAGAGCTCTCTTGGGAGTAAGCTCTGGTCTGATATTTTATATTTGTTCTTCTAGTCTTGAAACACATACAGGTATCTTAAGGTTGGCCTGGGCCTGTTTCTACACTGAACAACCATCAATTCTCCTTTTCCCCCCTTCTACTTATGCAAACCCATAATGAGAGAGCCAGAAGAAGAGGGATTTGGTGCTTTTTTCCTACAACCAGGATTGCATCAGAGCTCTTTATCATGTGCTGGGAATTATTCTGGTTTTTCTTTGTACTCAGGTGCATATTAGGAGTTTACATTGGTGCTGTACTATTAAATTTGCAAGCTGTAGCTTGGCTTCTAAAAGTGCTTTGGTGCTCCTGGAAAACAGTATTATAGCAATAAAGGGAATTTTTATAATAATCTTAGAAATCAGGTTCTGCAGTGCATGTAAATACACACATGTGCACCCATGCAGATTGTCCTTTAAGTACTCTTGTAAGGAACATTTTAGTTGCATGAGTGCTGATGAAGCAGTTGGAGTGAAAGCTTAAAGCCTGATATTTCCCCATTTAAAGGGACTTTCCTCAAAGGGTTCACTGTCTTAGTGAGCAACCAACAGAAAAACAACTGGCCCCCAGGAGATGCTGTGAGTTCAGAATCCACACTGAGAATTCAGCCTAGTTGCTAAGCTTTCCATGATGCCAGACACACCAGACCTGTGGTGAAGTTTGAAATGCCTTCAAATACATGAAAAATTTGCTTACCTAGCTATGTGTCCAATTCCCATAGAACATTCTGCCATCCTTGACAGCAGCTTTGGAAAGAGGATGTGTGTCCTGGGGAAGAGTAAGTGTTTATTTGGGAAAATGTACTGGGACTGAGCAAAATAGAGTTCAGCTGCTGCTTAGAAGGAAAGAACTTGCAGCCACTCAACACTTGTATCTCTGGAACTTCATGCCCTTTGAACAAGAGGGATAGGCTCATTCTGAGTGACAAAAAGAAGTTTCATGTCACCTCTGGGATTCTGTTAGTAAATTCTATTCAGCAGAAATCCCAAATCTCACACCACTTGTCAGCAGAGATCCCAGTTCTACAAACCCCTTTCTTGTGAGCACCTCCTAGAAAGAACATTATGAAATTCGTGTTTCCAAACAGCAAAACAAAACATTTATAAAGTGAAACATCTCTCGAGCCCCTGCCCAAGGGAACTGACAGAGACAGTTGCCTCGTTGGTCCAGGCTGATTTTCAGAGGCTCAGCAGTGCAATTCCAGGAGTTCAGAGGAGATTGGAAATTACATGAATGTGTGATCTGTAGTTTTACCCCTGTCTGAACCACAAGTTCTCTCTGCACACTCAAATGCTTCAGCTCGATGAAAATACAAGAAAAATACCTTGTTTAGAGAAAAATCCATTTCCCTCTTATTCTACCTGCAGAACACTCTTGTTGCCAGTTCCCCCAGATAGCACAGAATAAATGGGTTTTGGCTGCTTCAGGAAGGTGGGCTTGGAATTCCAGAGTGGGACTCTGGAATCTCTTGAGTTTTATTCTTGATTTAGCTGTGGAGGCTGATTTTGAATGAATTATTTATCCTTTGCTTTAATTGCACCAGTAGGGAATGGACATAGTAACACACCATTGTGTTGCAAAACTCAACCCAGCAACATCTCCAAAGCACTTGGAGATTCCTGGATTGGAAGAGATAAAATTGTAACTTGTTGCTGCTGTTCCTGAATTCTGTTTCCAAGCTCTGGAAATGGGATTCAAAATTCATTGGATACAGGATGAGAAACATTATAATCCTTCTTGAATATTTTGCAAGATGTGGAAATATCTGTGTGTGTTTCAGCCAGTGGGAAGTTTCTTGGGAAGAATTTGTGTTTTAGTAATTAAACAGCATGAAAAACTGAGTTTTTATGCAAGGACAATTCCATGTAGTGGAAAAAAATTAAGCCCCTCTACATGTATATTTTTGCTTAGTCAAGCCAAAATATTTGTTGAAGAAATAATTTTGATGGGAAATATTTTGATAAACCTTAAAACACAAACAGGTTTGGACTAAGAAGTTCTAAAGGGTCAAGGAATACATTAAAAAGTAGATAGTCAGAGTAACCTAAGCCACCCCCTTTCCCCAATGGCAACATATCATCATGAACAACACAAAACATGGGGACAATTTCGAATAAGTGAACTTACAGCAGCATTTTGAATAGCTTAGATTACTGGGTAGTACGTCAGAGAGTAGATTTATTCCCTTTGAATTTAATATTTTAAAAAGTAATTGGTTTCATTTCTCCACATTCCTACCTTTTGGGTTTTTTTTCCCTACAGATTGTGGGCTACTGTCATAACGTACCTACAGATAATTTAGTTTGCAAAGGATTTAAAAAGAACACCTTAGAGAAAAAAACAACCTTGAAAAACAGGTCATATCAGTAACACAGTACCAGAAATATAATACACAAATGTGCTTCTCACTATTTAAAACGTGAGCTTCTGTTTAGAGTTTCATTTATTTTTATGATCAGATGAGTCAATTTCAATTCTTGCATCTCCCCATAGTTTCATATTGGGGTTTAATCCTTGTAACAAATGTAATACGAATAAAGATGAATGACATTTTCAGTACTTTTAATAAAACCTCTTTCTGCTGCCAAAATTAATGCTGGAGTGGAAGCTAAAAGCACTCTGTGGTTTACCAATATGCCCCAGTCAGCAGAACTGCATCCACATACAGCATCCCCCTTTGGCATTTGTAATCGATGCTGCTCCTCTTTATTATTTATTAATCTCTTACTTTGAGCCTCTGAATGTGACTGAAACTCAATGACTCTTCTGGTCTTCTGTTTCCTTGTGTGAATAAGCAGGTGGCCCGTGGGTTTCCAACCCTTGCTGCTGCCCAAGGCAGACCACTGCCTTTGGCACTGAGGTGCCCCCCTTGCTGTGCTTTCAGGGTTGACATTTTGCCAGCCTGGTGCAAGGCTGGACGTGCAAGGCTGTCAGAAACCATCCCTGCTCTGTATGGGCTGGGTAGGTCATCCTCAGTCATGGACCTACTGAGTCTGTGCTACAGCTAAACCCGGCTCTTGTACTTACATAGAGCAGTGAGAAGTGAGGGGAGATCCTGGGCACAGGAAGACTCGCTCCAGGGCACTCACAGAGCTGTCTCTCCCTGCCTGTCCTCTTCCCAGTGCGAGTGCCCAGAACAGTCCATGCTGTGGCTCCCAGGGAGGGGCTGAGCTGTGCAGGCTGCTCCCCCTCGGCTGCAGCTCCACGGGGGCTGCTCCAGCTGTGCTGGTGACAGGCACCAAAGCAGGTGCTGCCTCTGTTCTTTTCCCCATTATAGCACATTCTGTTCGGGAGATGGGTTGGTGATGGAATAAACTGCTTGGAGGAGCTTAGTCACACACACTGTGTGAGTACAGCACGCTGGCTTTGGTAGAGCAGGAGAGGGTTCTGGTAGGGAGCATGCACACTGTGCCCTGGAGCTCTGGTAACACAGCCACACATCCCGGGCACAGCTCCACAGGCACATCCAGAGCTGGCAGCACTGTAAGCTGCACCAGTGCCTTGCCATGGTTCAGTCTGGCCTGGTGAGTGCTTCCCTCCGTGCAGATATTGCCTCTGAGACCCCCGTGAGGCCTTTGCATGTGCACACAGACACACAAATCAGTGGTGTGTCTGCAGGCTCAGGGGTCTCTGCCATCCTGTCACACTCCAACATCACCATTCTCTCAGCAAACTTAACACCAGCTTCCAGCTACAATGCCATTCACAGATTTCCTGCCTGTTTTATTTGAGGCTCAAGCTTGACTCTGAGATTAGCTCAGTATGGGCCATTCACTTATGAGCTGGACTAGATGATCCCTGTGAGTCCCTTCCAGCTCAGAATATTCTGTGATGACTGGACTCCTGGCCTTCAGCCTGGTATCTGGCAAGCTGTTTTTAAAGGACACTAAAGCCTAGATAAAAATCTAGGAAACAAAATTAGCCTATTAAAATTAGTGGTAACTTAGGCATTGACTTGATCCAAACCTGACTTTCTATAGTTTTTTTTGCATTTGTTACAGATTTACATTATGGGCAAACTCCCCACTGTCCTGGAGAACTGTTGTACCTGATTCCCTGTGGAAATGGGATGAACATCACCAAGAGTCACCTGTACCACCCATGATGGTCACATTTGCCTATGGACTCTGTGTGTGTGTGTGCACTTACAAACCACAGCTCCAGAGGTGAGGATGTTTGGGGCTGCAGTGTTGTCCCTGAGAGCCACTGCCCTGTGCTGCCTCTGGGACACTCCAGCGGGAGGTGCTGGCTCTAAACCCCACCCGCTCTGATTCTCAGGGGTTCTCACCCAGCACCAGCAGGGCTCCAGTGTGCTCCCTGCTATTCTGCCTGTAAGGAGGTGGAGGGAGGAAATCTGGAGAGGAAACTGAACTTCCTGTGCCAGAGATTTTAGGCTGGAGCCTTCCCTGAATTCAAGACAATGCAGCACCAGCGTTAGATGTGAATCACTAGAACTCAGACATGCAAGATTTAAAGGCAGACCCTTCTGCACCCGCACCTATGATTAGGGATCCATGTGCTGCTGTGAAGCCCAAGAGCAATCTGAGTGAGTTTTGGACCTGGCCACTGCCTCTTCCATCCCCCACTCCATCTCCAGTCTGATGAGAAACTCCTCCTTTTTTTAGTTTCATTTCTCTGAGCATTGTTTCAGACTCAAAGTAGCCAGTTTGGGCACAAGGATTAATCACAGGTCTGTGGGTGAGCAACCCCACAAACCGAGGGGCAAAGGAAACAGGCCCCCAGTGGCCACCTCGAAGGATGAGGTGTGAGCCCACAGACAGGAGGGAGAGGTCAGAAGGGCTGTGTGACAGAGCCACCAGCTGATTAGACACGTGTACACCCTTGCAGTTCTATGTTTTATAATTATAAATGGATGAAGAAGTCATCAAACTAATCCCACAGAAGCTCAAATTATCCTGAATTTTTTCTATTGTCTAATTATGTTAACAAGTGTTACCCAGCATCTTGCATGTCAGTTAAAGATCAGAGCTTGGAGATTTTGGGGCATAGGTTTTGTACCTAAAATAGTGGGATGTATTAGGAAACCAAGAAGTAGGAATCAATCAGAAACTTTGATTTTTCTTCATTATTATTCCAGCACAGTACTGGGTTTACAGTATCACCAGCTACAATTCATAGAAGAAAACAAGGGCAAATATTTTTCATCGATAACCATTTTGATTGAAACCTGTGGGAGCAAGGCCATGGTTTTCCTGTTGCTGACAATAAAACTAGAGAAAGGAAGGGAAATAGGTCTTCCTTTTCTGGCCTGGAAGAGCATTATTCCTTATGTTCTTTTTTTAATCCAGGCAATTTCCTGTACTTCTAAAGCATGATGTCCCATAGGAGAGGTATTTATACAGCACCTTCCCCCCAAAGCACCGTGCAAAGCAGCAGGAAGGTTGCATTTAGTTTTCCTCCTTTCCAGCAGCTGCTCCATTTCTGACTAAACACTTCATGTAGGGGCATCTCCCCTCTCTCCTCTGCTCTGTCTGATTTCATTGTGCCAGTTTGCACGCAGAGATGGCTGCTGGAACGGCTTGTGGGGAGCCCTGGCTGAGGGAGGTGATGCAATGGCAGTGTGAGCAGAGCAAAGAGCCATTGCCCAGGTAGCACAGCAGCCCCCCAGGGGAGGGGACACACGGGGACAGGTGCCAGTCACGTAGGACTCAATGCTCTGCTCTCTGCAGCTCTTTGTCCTGGGCCCACATTCAGCAGAAATACCCCCAGCCAGCACAGTTAAACCCAGGGGAAATTCTTGAACGATCGAGGCAAGCTGGAGAAAAGATGAGGTTGAATATTTTGATGTTTAAGGCATTGAGTCATCTCATGTACAAGGAGAGGATGAGCAAGCTGGGGGTCACCTCAAGAGGAGGTGGCTCAGGGGGCATCTGGGAAGCAACTGCCAGGGTGAGAAGCAGTGGGAGCAGCCAGAGATACAGGAAATTCCATTCCAAAAACTACTTTCACTCTGAGGTGGTCAGAATGGAGATCAGGTTGCCCAGAGGGGCACCGAGTTCTGAATCCTTGGGGAATTCAGAGTGGGCAGGGCCTTGGCAACTGCTCTGGTTGGCCCCTCATGAGCAGGGGCTGGGTTAGGGGATAGCCAAAGGTCCCTTCCAACCTCTGTGGTCCCAGAACTGCTTACCGATGGAAAGTAGAGACATTGAAACTGGTACAGATCTAGATGCCCAGGATGTGTGTAGCTTGCTGGAGTCTGCCACACTCCAGGACATTTCTTGATTGAAAGAGAGCCCTACCCATTATCACAGAATTTTTCCTGGTTATTTCAGTGGAAAATAACAGAATATATGCTTTTTTATTTCCCAGATGGCCCAAGTCCGTTGAATTTCAGTATTTTACAGCAGGCACGGCAGGCCTTTTATCAAGGTGAAAAAGCCTGTTTGTGAATAAAGTAAGGAATAAACCGACCTTCCATGGCCACTCCGGCTCACTGCCCCCATCTGCTGGGAAGAGCCGCAGGGAAACCTTCCCCAAATACACCCGGGGAGTTTATTTTTGGGGCTGTCTGCTTCCCTGGCTGCTCACAGTCCTGTGGCCTCCCAGCCCAGCCAGGGTGACCTGCTATGGGGGCAGAGCAGCCTTGGGGTGTCTGACAGCTCCCTCTGCCACCAGATGCAGCTGCTGGGGTAAAAGGACTCTGATCAGGGGGAAAGGACCTTTCTTGCCCCCTGGAGCTGAACAAAGCTGCTTGTTTCTCTCCCCTCAGCTCCCTCCCCTAGTTAGGAATGTAGAGGTGATGGCTGGATTGGGCACCTGAAATCCAGGGGCTTTTTCCAAGTCTCACACTTTGCCCAAGATTCTTCTCCAGATTCCCCCCTTAAGAGGGGGAGGGAGTGGGGAGGTTTTTATCCTGCACTTCATGTCCCACACAAAGTTCATCATGCTCTGACTGTACCTGCAGTTCATTGTGACAGCACAGCCCACGCTCCATGTATTCATCCTCAAAATTCCCTGCAGGAGCAGGCAGTGCTACAGTCACAGGCCATGGCACATGGGGAGTGTGGCAAACTGGACCCCAGGACTGCACCTCCTTACTTGTGGGAAGGAAATAGCTTATGCCATGAACTGGAAAGGGGAAAAGCAATGCACACAGGAGAGCTCAACATCAGGCTCTTCTTTTCTGTTTCCTTTTTGAGCTACTTGGGGAAGCACATCAAAAAAAAGGGTAAAAATTGAATGCTGTAATGCAGATTCAGGAATTTCTAGGTTTGAAATAGATTTTTTTCCTCTCTCCAAGTGCTCAAGGTGAGGTCTGTTATTCTAAACAAAACAAAACAAAAAGTGAAATATCTTTGAAAGTCTCTGTTCTTTTCTACATGCCCTTTTTTCCTCCCAGGAAGATAAAAAGAGCTCTGGCATTTTATATTCTAAATTTTGACTGACCAGAACAAAATGTTTTCCCAGCAACCTGGTTTTGCACCTAAGCCTTTTTTGTGCATTGACCTTAGGATGTAGAATTTCATAAAACATTTATTGTCTTCTCCAGTTTTTAGAGCACAATTCCCCTGTGATACTTTGTTTTCATCATCTGCTCTGAACAGGATTCCAAGGCTTCTCTTACAGATTGAATTTTAATTGTGGGTGAAGGAAAGAACCTCTGCTATTTGCAGCAAAATTAGTCAATATCTCCCTAAGCAAAAAGAGTTCCAGCAGGTAAAGATGATGAGAATCAGAGCCAGGAGAGAGCCAAGAACCTGGGAAGTGATTGTGGAGAGGTGTTTTGCTCCCCAAGTGAGCAGGTTTTGCACGTGTGTCCCACCCATCAGCATTGGCAGCCGCTGGGATCCTTTGCCCTCAAAAACTGCAGCTGATAAAGATGAAATGCAGTTCAAAAGCAGCCCAACCAAACCTTCTCCTGAGCTATTTGAGGACAGTGAGACAGACAAAGGCAACCACAAGGCAGACAAAGAAATGGTTTCTCTCTGACTTTTCCTGTATCCAGACCCTGCTGTTGCCTCACTCTGGATGCTGCAGGTTTACCACTTAATACTCTCCAAAGATTATAATGCATCAATTATCAAAGCCATTCTAGAGGTACCACTTTACTTAGACTGTTAACGAGCTTGGCTATAAAGGGATTTGCAACCTGAATTTCATGACAGAGCCAAGGTATAATTTGCTCTGGGCTATAAAGCCCATGAATTATTGAGGCAATTTACTTCCACGTCTGCGTTTTCCTTCTGAGCACAAGTGCTCGTGCTGAGAGCATGTGTGTGAGAGGAGAGACAGGGCTGCAAGGCTGGCAGGGGTGGGAGCAGCAACCTCTCCAGCAGCCCATCTCCCCTGCACAGGCTCTCTCACACAGCCAGCAAGAACAGCAGAAAGTGACTGCCAAAATCATCATTTTGGACACATGAGACAAGAAAAATTGCATGCTGTACAGTGCCAAACTGAGGACCAAATATAGATCACAATTAAAAATGCAAAATTGGGTAATTACAGAGAGCGTTTTTTCCCTCAGAGATGTCACAAAGCTTGTGTGGGTATCATCAGACTTGAAGAGATCTAGTGGTGGTGAAAACCATCAGCCTGACAAATCAGAATTCTTAGATCCTCCATCCAACTGAGCCTATACCCTGCTGTGGGACCAACCTCCCATTTGGGGTTCTTTTTAAACCTGTTTTTTTAGGGAAGTGAGGCTTTGGAATCCCATGAAACCCATGTCCTGTCTCCCTCCCTTCCACTCTGCACACCCAGCTAATAACTTCTGGATCCACTGACCAGTTTCAAGCAAGGTGACAGAGAACTGGAGGGTTCAAAAATGTGATGCTTCCCGGTGTCTCAGGAAAGCAGGAGCTGTGTAGAGAAGAGGGATCTTTTCAGCCCCCCATTGCAAGAAAAACAGCACACACTTCCCTTTATTAAGCCCTGGAGAAGGCACACAAGAAAGACCTTAAGCATGTCCTAATTATAACAAAACCTACTGAAGGTGACATATTCCTAAATGGGATTTGGTTGGTGAGTTCTAAGACATCAGTTAAAACAAAGAAGCTCATTTTAACTTATCACGGTGGTGTTTGGAGCTCAGTGTGCTCCTCCACTTGTACTGCAGAAACACTCATTGAGTAGAAGCTGCCCACCAAGCCTGTTCTTAGAGACATGAACTAGAAACTCTTTCTCTGACTTGCTCAATTAAACAGAAACCACCCAGGTGATCACTTTTCCATCCTAATTCCTGCTGTTTGGCCTTATGAAAGGCCTCAAACTGTTGCTCGTGCAGACCAGGATCCAGGAGATCCCCTTTCCATTCTCTGTTCTGCCATTAGTTGGCTCAGGGGTCCTTTGCTCTCACTGTTCCCCCATGGCACAGGGTGGTTCTAAGGGATGAACTGGACTGTCTCCACAAATAGAAACTGTTCTCAGGGTGGGGAGACTTCTATGTTTGCTGCAGGAATTTAAAGGGAATTTGTAAATCCGCTGGTCATGATCTTTCTGTGTGGAAGGATGGGACTTGTGCAGTGCTTTGGAGCTGAGGAGACCCGTTCAGTGAAGGTGTAAATAATGACCATTGTGAGGGTGATCTCCAAAGCCCCGGTCCCTGCAGGCTGATTAAGTGGGTAGTTGATGTTTACAAATAGTTTCTGTTTGGGTTAATGAACCACGTTATAAGGCAAGAACCTGGGCAAGACTCAAGACTTTTCCTCAGGTAACACCAGACTGTGCCCTTAATTCCTAGGAAGTCAGGGGCGTTTGGGGTTTTGCATCCCCCAGACCAGCCGGGAGCAGAGCCTGCAGTTTGGCAGGCGCTGGGTCAGGGGCTGCACACACCTCAGGGCGAGGGCAGGGCAGGGGACTCAAACCGTGGGGATCGACCCCATCACCCCGGCAGGGCAGGCTCGGTGCCTTCCCAGCCCTTGCCGGGATGCAGCGAGAAGGGAGGGACTGCCCTCTTGTGTCAGTCACTGCTTCATTTGCCTGCCTCGTATCCCCCTTCTGTTCGGGAGTGAGCGCTCAGCCATTCCCCTTCAACAGATGCTCCTCTGGAAAGGCAGAAGCTTTGTTTCTGAGCGCTGTCCTGGTGGAAAAGCTCAATAAATAAAAATATAGCTGCTGTATTTGTGGCTTGTGGGCACATATTGCTCTTCCAGCCAGAGACATCTAAACAGTTACCCTGGGCTATGCCCAGTCTCCATCTTGACACAGAAAAAGATGACAGACGAAAGAATAAAACAGGAGAAATATAATTAAGAATGACAGAGAGGAGACACAAGAGAAGCAGATTTGTTACACCAGTCAACTCTCCTAGTAAGGTACATGCAAGTTAAAAATAGAGCTGACCCTTCCCTGGGGAGCCATGGACAGCTCACGCACACGAGTGTGGCTGGCAGAGATCTTCATTTTTAAATCATTAGTTCTCATTTCCAGGGCAGTCCTTGCAGCAATGGTTGGCAGAGAATAACAGTCTTCTAAAAGCTGTGAAGGCTTTTGTGCCCACCACTTCTACTGCTGATTAATGACAGACACCCAAATTTATGCTCCATCTGTTAATAGCACCGAGCACTCCTGCTTTCGTTCCTGCTCCCATCCCACAGAGAATCCCAGAGCAAGGAGTCACCCTGGAGATTGCTCATGTTCCTAAAGGCAGCCAAAGTAGCACCTTGCTAAAGGGGATCCAAAGCCAGTCACTGCTCAGGAGTGGACAAAATCCATGCCATTTGGGATAAGGAAGGGCGGGCAAGGGAAGGAGCTGGCATTTAAAACAGGCCTCTCATAGCCTCTGTTTTTGTCTGGGCTGCGACTGCTGTAACAGCTCCAAGCTCCCAGGGTTAAATTGGTGCCCAGCAGGTACCCTCCTATCAGGACTTCAGGAAGGACCATCCCTAAGAGGAATTTCTTCAGACTATTGCCCAGCCTGTACCTGTGGTATTTGTATCTATAACTTATTCTGGATGTTCTGTGTCACCCTGCTTGTTCCTGAGCTCGTCTACATTCTGAGCTGGACAAGCTGCCAGGAATTCCCTTTGCTGTGCTGACTTAGACCCTGACACCTGAGCAGATAATATGTGATGAATGTTTGAAACACTCAGTAATACTGAGCCATGTGTGCAAGTGGCTCTTTGGGACTAATGTGTATTTTGTCTGGAAAAAATAAATAGTAAAAGGATCTCACCCACAAGACAGATCATCTCAAAAATAGGAATTTAAAGATTTGCAAAACCTCAAAAACAATCCCTTTGGGTCTCATGACCACCACCAGCCAAGAAGTGTCTTTTCTCATCTGTCTCATCCCCTGCCTGTAGTTGTGAAACACAACAAATACATTTCCCTGCACTCGCTTTCCTGTCCCTGCTTGACATCCTCAGGCTCATGAGGAACACGAGCAGTTTGTCCTCAGCAGTGTTCTGGACAGTTGATGTTCTCAGAGGAGAAACTGCAGAGCCTGTTCAGTGTGACTTCAGAGGATTCCCCCTCCAGCTCCAGCCTGGGAAACTTCTGTTCTGGAACAACTTCCTGCTTGTGCTGTTCTGAGCATGTATTCCCAAGGTGGCAAAATCCCCCAGACCTTTTTTATTGCTGGACACAAGGAATATATTTTTATCAGAAGATGAACAAGCATTCACGTCCCACTTTTACAGGCATTTTTAAACTGCTGCCCTTTTACCTCATTTCATATCCTTGAGGAAGCTTTACCAGGGGATTACAGCAGTCACAGAAAACATTTCTTCTGGCAGATCATTACAAGGGCACAAGACGAAACATCTTTCCACCATAACCTACTTATAAACCCAAACTCTTCACGTCTTCTTAAATTCTTACAGTCCTTCCCTTCCTGTACTCCCCACCTGAGATGAGTCAGATCTGTGGCTGTTCTTTTGTGGCATTTTCCAGTGTGTCTGAATTTGCCTGTGTTGCTGGATCTCTGTTGGTTGTATCAGGTGGATCCTGGGTGGGATTCAGTCCCCCTGGTGTCCCCTGTTCAGGGATGTCACTGAGTCTCTGGGTCATCCTTGTCACTTCGACGCCTTGTTTCCCCATCTGGACGGCTTCATCATAGGAAGGTGGCAAGTCCAGTGCATAGACACTGTAAGCTGGAGGGCACACAGTGTTCTTATCCATATCCACAAACACTGCAGGGATCTGCACACTTGGAGGGTACTGCCATGAGCTGTATGCTGTGAAGAGAAGGAATTGAAAAGAAAAATTAAACACCTGCATGGAACACTGATCTATAAAGGGGTGATCTTGCTTCTCTCCAAGAAATTCTGGGCTCATTCTTGTGGAGTCATGACATATCACTGTATTCTTAAGCTGTCAGTGTAGAATCCCCCCTGATGGAAGCTGCAGAGTCTCCCAAAAGAAGCAGTCAGGAGAGAAAATTCAGTGCCAGTGATTGTGAAATACCTGACCCAGCACAGGGTGGGTAACACAGGGCCCTCAGTCAGGTGCAGACAGAAACAGCTGGGAACACTCCACATTAGAGAGTGGAATAGTCCCTCGGAAAACAATGAGGGGATGGTGATAAGAGCAAATGGGGGAGAAGGCATGTAAGAGGTTAACCCACCATGGACTTTATTTTAATCTCCAAAGCACTAAATCCTCCTTGTCTTCTGCACTGACTCCCTGTGTCACCCTGATGACCTCCCTTTGTCTCCCTTGCCCACCCCGTGGGGCTGGGAATCGTTCTGGGGGCGTGTTGGGAAGTTGCTGTGGCTGCCAGTGCTGCTCACAGGATCCCAGTTGACCAGCAGCAGCGTGCTGGGGGACAGGGCACTGCCAGGGCTACTCACAGGTCACTGTGCTGTGGGCAGTGCTGTCGCTGTCAATGCCAATCCCTGCCAGCTCACAGGGGTGCCGAGGGAACGTCTCCACCGGGAGCCTCTTCTTGCGGCAGCAGAATTTGACACAGCTCGCTGAGACCCCGCAGAGCAGGAGCAGGAACACGGTCAGCAGGATCAACCTGCAGAGGAGGGGGGAACACCATCACTGCAGTGCTCCCGTCTTCCTGCTCCCAGAGCCAGACAGGATTTCACCCGACACGGATGGGAGGCAGGCCCAGCCTCCTGAGTTCAGTTCCGAATGGGTGCTGGTCCTGAATTAGAAAGCTGGATCACAAACACTCAATCAGCAGCTGAAGCACTGCTGCCCAGCAGTACAATCCGTTCTGGCTCACGGGGCCACCACAGCCACTATTTTGGGCTGTATTTTCAACTTCTAGCCGTGAGAATGGCCCTGCTTTCCACAGGCAGAGAGGGTTTGTACTGGGAGGGAAATACAAGCACAAACGTTCACAAGTCTGGGGCCAGTATATATAAAGAAGCACAGAAATTATATTCAGTTAAATTTAAGCTTTGAAAATACAGTTCTATCTCTAGCTGTTGTTGAAGGCTAGAGATTTATTGAACAATTTGAGGTGTACCCAGGTCAGTGTGCTGGTGTTTCAGGTTCTCTGCTCTCAAACTCTACCTTCCTGTCCCCCAGTTTCTCAAACAAACTCACTCTTCTCATGGAGGCTCTTAGAAGCCTTCTCAATCTCTTCTATGTAGCTCTGTCTTTTTAAACACTTCTATCTATCAGCATGTGCTAAGAAAGCAAAGAATACCAACCAAAATTAGTCCAGACTGAACGACAGGTAAAAGTAACCAACTCCCTGTGTGTGCTGCCATCAAAGTTAATACATGGACAGAATGCAAACTGTGACACAATGTTTGAATATCTGTAATGCTCGTGTTAGGCCAGAGATGAATCCCCCTGTGGCCAAAGCTCCCTCTCTTACTGATCCCATTTCCCCCTCTCAGTCACTGCCACAGGCAGCTCCCAGCCTGGGTCAGACCCAGGAGGTGCCACCTCTGCACCCAGGATGGTGCACAAGGCAATGCCAAGTCCCAACAAGTGCAAGCAGTGGAGCTGCCCCTGTGCAAGCAGCCAAAGGCCAGCAAGGCTCTGGCTGTTTGGGAGGAACAAACAAGCCCTGCAGTTGGACTGTAGCGCTCTCAGAAAGGAAAGATGACACAGCCCTGGACGAATGTGGTGTCTGACACCCTATCTGCCCCAGGCTCATCTAATCCAGCCCACTGGCACCTCTCAGAAACCAGGAGAGACCCTTCCCTCCATCCCACCCAAGAGGTGTTTCCATTCCCTCACTGCAAGTACTGCTCAAAACAACTTCCAAATCACTCTGGGTTAGTAAGATTAATAACCAACTCACCAGACATACCACAGGCTTGTCCAATCAGACATGTTCTGAGGGCATCTGCGGAGCAAGGCAGATGATCCAGTGATTTAAATAGCTACAAACAGCATGTGTGTGACAGGGAATACAATCCCAGGGCTTCTGTGGTGGAAAAGGGAAAGCAGTCAGTGAGAGGAGAGAGCAAAACCCCTTCAGATTTACTTTCAGAGAACTGTTCCTCATTGTTGTAAAATGAGTGAAGCTGAGAACACGCAGATATTCCCACTGTAAAAGTTGGCTTCTGAGTCAAGAAATGTTTTTACCAAGTGGTGCTTTACTCTTGCTCAGGAGAGAGGAAGGCACGTGCAGGATTCCCAAAAAACAGGCCAGAGTGTTGTGTAAAGGTAGCTGGGATGATGTGCCTCATGGCACAGACCTGTCTCAAAGTGCCAGCCCAGAAAACTGCCTGTGCCCCCAGTTTTTTTAAGTTGTTTTTCCATAGCTCTAATGCAGCCAGAAATGGGTTTTCAGCTCTATTACAGTACAAAAGGAGGAGAACAGCTTGTGTTACATTTCAGGAGTGCAGCTGCCACACTGTACGTCCTGAACCTCCTGCCATGGATTTCGTGTACCAGAACAAAGGTTTTGGCCACAGGGGAGGATCTGGAGGCTGTTCAGAATTGACACTTTCAGAGTCGTTTTGGGAGAGCATCCTTCATCTCAGCCTACAGAGCAAGGCCAGCCAAGTCACATTTGTGAGTTGCTAACCATCTTAGAGACCAAAAAAGAAGCTGTGAGGGATGGCCATCAGCAGGTCAGCATCCTGCCCTGGATCCCGGTGGGAGAGGGGTGGGAACAGGCAGTGGGTTACTCACCGATCAGAGCTCTCAGGGCTGCTCTCAGAAGAACAGAGCGGTGCCCAAGGAAGGGGCAGACAGGCTGGCAGCGGCGGGGGGCCCGAGGAGGAGCACTTGGTACTTGTCCCTGCCGAGCAGCCGGGACAGCCACAGCCGCGTCCTCAAGGACACGGGCCGGGCTGAAAGGGGACACCGAGCCCTCGGGGAGCCGGGGCGACATCGCAATAAATAACCGGCATCGGCATCATCGGCGGGGAGGGCCGGGCTGGGCTGGGCTGGGGCTGGGGCAGGGGCAGGGACAGGGGCAGGGACAGGGAAAGGGACAGGGACAGGAGAAGGGGAAGGGACAGGGACAGGAGAAGGGGAAGGGACGGGGCAGGCACAGGGGCAGAGGCAGGACCGCCCCGCTCTCGGCCGGTCCCTGTTCCTCCGCCCGCCCGCCCGGAGCTGTCGAGGAGAGGCGAGGCAGAGCCGCAGTGCCCCCCGGCCAGCCCCAGCCCCTTCTCCAGCCCCTGCGCCAGCCCCAGCCCCAGCCCCTTCCCCTTCCCCAAGCTCTGTCCCAGCCCCTGCCCCGGCCCCAGTCCCAGCGCTCCGTGGGGAGGGGACACAGAGCCACAAAGCTCAGCTTTCCGAGACGTCCCTGGAGCAGTTCGGGGCTGCTGCGTGATGCTCTTCCCAACAGGAAATAACCCGCCAGGTGTGCCAGCAGCTGGGCACACACCCTGTGCCTGTGCCGTGTCAGAGAGACTTGGAAGGAGAAATAAAGGAATGAGAAACTTGGGATGAAAAATGTGGGTCTGAAACAACTGTTTGGAAAAGCAGATCATTCCCCTTTCCAAAAACAGTCTTGTTAAGACACATAAAACATGACTGAAAAGTCGCCACTTGCTCACTGAAGATCAGTTTGCTCCAGACTAATCTAATGATGCCAACATTTCACATGTAGAAATCCCAGATCTCCATCCATGCCCCTTTCTTTCTGTGTCCCCTGCCCTGTCCAGCTGAGGAGGGCACTGATGGAGCAGCTTTGGTGGGCACCTGACCTCCAGCCAGGGCCATCCCACCACCACACCATGGGGAACACCCATGGACACTGCCTGGGAAGCTCCAGGTGCCCTTCCCTACTGTTGCTTCAAAAGCCCAGACCCAGAGATTCCAGGCTCAGCAGTGGCACGGGGCACAGTGACCTCAGTGGTTTCCTACAGGACTGCTCAGGGTCACGGGGCCATTGCTCACTGGGGAAAACCTGTGTTCATACGTGTGAAGCAATTGCTGAAGTCACTGCTGGAGAAGCAGAACATGAATTAATAAGATGTGTATGACACCAGTGCTTATTCTCTTACTTTCGGCTTTAGAAATGAGCTGGATTTGCATTTCAAGGATTTTGAGACCCTACATGGATGTGAATTGCTTGTTAAACCAGAACTGAATCAGTGCCACAAGGTTTATATTTCCTTTTAGATACAAATCTGAAAGCACAAGGCTGTGTCCAGTGACCCAGGAGTGGTCACAGTTACAAAACTCCTTCTGAAAGCAAAATGGTCACAAGTGCAGAAAGCTGAAGCTTCTAGGAAAAGTCAACATCTTTCTGAAGTCACAGTAAGGGCTCCATCCCTACCGGAGTCCTATAAGATGGAAACAGAAACCCCAGGGATGAACTTGCAGGAAGGCCATGGCTGCTGGGCTGAGCTGGGAGCTGGCTCTGCTCCCTCAGGGAGCCCACCAGTGCCCTCAGCTCTGTGCTCAAGGAATTCCCTACAAACCCCCTACTTCTGGTGCAGCTCCCTGTGTCTCAGTTACCAGGGGAATTGTTTCCAGTCATCTCAGTCAGATTTCTGTTTCCTGTATTGGGGAAAGATCAAAAGCTACCTTTGCACACATTGTCTGTAAGAGTTGTGTGGGTAGGAGCATCCACATAGAATTCCTGCATCTTCAGTAGCCTGACTGCACCTTGGATCATTGCAAGTTTGCATTGAGAGGATCCTAAGTGTGGTCATTGTCGTTTGAATGGCAGGGGAACATCCAGGGTTACGTTTTGTAACTGGGCTCTTCCCTGTTAAACTGCAGTGCTGTCCTGGAGGAAGCAGCACAGTGTGCACACATTCCCAATGGATCTGCTTTCCCTCATCACAGTTTGTTGTCCCTTTGCCACCAGCCTGTCTCCCTCATGGCTCAAGGGCTGCCCCTCACGAGAGCTGGGCACATCCCACTGCGTGTGCCAAAGGAACAATCCAATCCAAGGAGAAAGGAGAACCCGGTCCTGCCCTGACCAGCCACTGTGCCCCCAACAAGTCAAACACAATTCCTTCCGAGGCCCCAGCTGAAATAACAGGCTTTTCTCTTATGAAAGGGAATAAAACCCATTGAGATTTCCACAAGTGCTTTACATAATGTCAGCTGGAGTAGTGCAGGCAGAGTTTTGTTTTCAGCCCTCCAGAAATAGCCACCTATTCCTATTACCCCGTCCAACCCTCCCTGTGAGAGAGCAAAGACACACCGAGCTTTAAACACAGAAACCTGGGACAGTGAAACCCCGAGCCTGATGGATCAGCACTCTGGGAAGTGGAATATTCCCAAGGCAGGGGTGTTGTTTCCTAGTGGATTTTTTTACAGTTGTTTTCAGCACACTAAATGCTTATGAGAGTGTGAAGACGAACTTATTCTCAGCCATAACTTTTCAGTTTCCAAGAGTGAAATCCAAAGGGTCCTCACACATGGGATGCCCCAAATTATGACTTGAAATGACCCTTCACTCCCCCACGCTGTGCCCTCCCTCCCTTCCCGAGCCCTTCCCTCTCCTTGGGTCACCACGTGCAGCAGTTTCACTCCATGGAGTGGATTTACTCGCCCTTTTCGGGCTGTGGGAGAACCAGCACACAAAACCCATTGTCCCCAACCCCAGCCCAGCTGTGCCAGGGCCCCAATGCAGGCAGAGCTGTCTCTGGCCGGCACTGCCACCCCCCAGCTCCTGCCCCTCCCCTCGCTGGTGCTGCAGCATCTGCAGTCTTTAGAGTGAAGAGTTAAGTGACTCCACAGCCACTCGATCCATTATTAAATGGGAACAGATCTCAATGGATCAAACAACTGGCTGGAAAAACAAGGAACCTCCTCATCACTCCCACAAGCTTCCTCTGTGACAGGGGGAAGACCCACGAAGTATTTCTTGTGACAACTGCTTTGCTGCTGTTCCTGCAGCCCCCGTCCCTCCTTACCACAGGGATATCTACAAGTAGTGTTTCCATTTTCTGATTACATCACCTAAACCAGCCACAGGGCAAAGGGCAACACGCCCTCGGAGTGCCGGGGAGGGAACTTTGTCACAGACCTCCCGTGACTCAGGACAGAGGGTGATATGAGATGTCAAAGATTATCCACGTTTTCACTGACTCCCTGCTCCCTCCGTTCCCCACCCTGGGGTGCCTCTGCTGGTTTCCCTGAATCAGCTGCTACTTCCTGACACAAGTTATACCTGCAGGGCCCTCTGGCCTCCCCAGGAACAGGCAGGAATCTCCTCTTAGTCAGAATTCAGAGGGAAGTAAATACAGAAACAGAAAGCTCCTGGACAGGCAGGATGTAGGGCAAGTGTCTAATGATATCCAGGGAACAGCACCAGCACTGTTCCCCCTGACCTCGTGTTACCTGGCAGGTTCCACAGTGCATAGTAAGAATGACTCCCCAAATGAGCTGGAGGAGGCTTGAATATGGAACTTTATTCTGGTCTTAAAAGAGAAAAAGTCAAGGAGTTTCCTAATCCTATAAAAAGCATCTGAAATTGGAAAAAGACACCTTGTTTGAAACTCACCTAGGTGGATGTAAACCAGATACTCCTCCTGATGGAATGGCCACCTTTGGGAGACACTGGGATTAACAGCAGGTGTAGCTACCTGGGCCCCTCATTAATTCTTTCTTCTACCACAAGATTATTGTCCCAGAGTCAGCTGGAAAATGAAACTGGTGGCCCCAGAGCTTACAGAGAACTTTGGGGGAAACAGAACAGAAATACTGCATGTCCCTTCCCTCTTGCCTCCCTGCTCCCCTCATGTATTTGTGACAATCCCAAAATCTTCCCACAGTTCCCCAGAGATCCAGTGCTATCAGCCTCCATCTTCCACTCCACTGGCCTGGACGCCTCACTCGGTGGGAGCACAGGCAGACACGACTCTTGCCATGAACAGCACTCGGTAACATTCCGTGGTGTCACCCTTCAGGGTCAGGAGGGCTGTCACCAGTGGAGGGTCACTGACCTGCAACAAACCCACACACAAACCCAGCCTGGTTTTCTGTGCCCAGAACAGATGAGTTGGGCCATGCTCAGCCCTGCATTTCACAGCTCAGTGCCTGCTGTACCAGCTGTGGGTGCAGGTCCCTCCCTGCCCGCTGTGCTGGCCTTTACTGGTGCCCAGCCATGCCCAGGCTGCACTCAGGGAGGGCTGACAGTGACTAAGCTCTGTCCCCAGAGAGCCACAGACACTGTCACAGCAACAGCAGAGCACAGCAAGGCTGGGAAGGAAACGGATCCTGTCAGCCACCAGTGAGTGCTAAATCTTGTGTAAGAACCAGTGCTTACCACGAGGCACAATGTCAGCCTGGGACATCCTGCCAGCCACTCCACTGCCCCTTTGTGCATGTGACATCAGCAAGCTTTTAATTTGGGAACAAGCCACTCTTTCTGCCATCCCACACATGGGGAGTCAACTCTTCCAGCCCCCAGGAACACCCAGGGAGGTGAATCAGATGGGGCAGTCACAGCCCTGTGGAGATGCTGGGGCCTCAGACAAGGCAGAAATAGCCAAGGAAATGAAGTTACCCCAGGTGGCTCACACCTGCTCCTGTCCCTGCACAGCGAGTGCAGCCTGTGCTGGGGAAGCCTCTGGGTCACCCCATTGTCCCCAGTTCCATTCCCAGGCGAGTTATTGTACCAGCCTGGGCTCCTTTGGTACCGACACATGTTCTGTCACCCCACTGTGTCTGAGCTGCCCATGCTGCTGATGACCCACAGGGGCTTTGGGGGTTGACACCCCAACAGGAGCTGTGTGTGACACCCCAACAGGGGCTGTATGTGACAGCCCATGAGCTGTGTGTGACCCCCCAACAGGGGCTGTAGGTGGCACCCCAACAGGGGTTTCATGGGACACCCTGATAGGAGCCTTGTGGGACACCCCAACAGGAGCTTGGAGTGACACCTCACCAGGAACTGTGGGTGCCACCCGGGACCCCCCAACATGAGCTCTGGGTGACCCCCCAAAGAATATCACTGTGTGTGACCTCCTAAGGATGTCACTGTGTGTGACAAGGATGTCACTAGGTGTGACCCCCCAAGGATGTCACTGCGTGTGACAAGGATGTCGCTGTGTCCCCGCCGTGGCTGTAACTCACCTGCAGGTCGCGAGGTGGCACCCACGAGACGCGGACGCGCAGCTCCTGCCCGCGGTCCAGCGCTCCCTTGGGCACCTCCAGCTCCATCCCTGCCTGCTCCAGCTCCGGCACCGGGTCCAGGCTGAACTCCACGGCCTGGGGACACACCGAGCATCCCCTGACACCGACCGGCTTAGCAAAGGCTGCGCTGCCCTTTGCCAAACTGCTTCTGCCCCTTGTTCATGGTTGTCACAAAACACTGTCACAAAATTGAGTTGTGGGCTCCAACTTCCATATTGCCAAACTAGGAAAGCAAACTGCTAAATTAACTTTGTTGCTGACTTAGCATGATGATGCTAATTCCTCATATACTAGCCCCCCCAACATAATGTTTTCAATGCTTCTGTGATGTACAGTTTATCAGAAACCCTGAAGGCTGTACTTTTTCATTCACAGGGTGAATTTTGGACAGAAGGAAGCAGCAGCCATCTGTGCACTGTCAGTATCCCCCACAGCACCTGACAGAACCTGCAGGTTTCATTTCCCTCACCTTCTTAGCTGCCAGCAGAGGGGACTCCAGAGCCCCCAGCCTCAGCTCTGCCCTGGCTGGCTCTGCAGGGCCCCCTCCATCCATGTACTCCAGCAGCAGCAGAAGGGACCTCACGGGCTCTTGTGGCTCTGCACAAGGACAGACAGACCAACCTGAGCCATTGCCAGCTTGGAACAAGCCCAAATTGCAACAGGATGGGTCAAAACAAGCGATGTGGCAAACTCAGGAGCTGGCACACACAGGGAGATCCTTCTACAGAGTTGGTGAGGAGTTAAGGAAAAGGAGGTTTTGCATAATTTGCAATTGCAAACTGCAGTTGTTGCTTGTTTCTCAAGTTCCACGCTCCTTTTGTATCCCAGGGCACACACCTCTGTGTAACTGCATTCCTACCTGTGTGTGCACAGGACTTATTTTTACCTCAGGAGTTGGGAGTTGAGAAATTAAGGAAGGATAAGTTCAAACACCTGAAAATGTATCTGGTTTGTAACAGGACAAATGGGAGAGTCCAGGATATGAGATTATATATGAAATAATTTTCTAAACATCTATTACACCTCACAGAAGTAGGAGAAAGCATTTACATCTCAATACTTTGTAGCAGCACTACATTGTAATCCTTTTTTGCAAGTAAGTTGCAGCAGTGGAAGATCATCATTAAGATACAACTGCATTGAAATTAAGAGAAAAACTTTCCTAAGAGAAAGTTCCCTGCATTTTCATGTGTGTCACAAACATAGGCTGTACAATAATGCTTACTTGTTCTGATTCTGGAAAAACTGTCTTTAATTGCCTTTTTCTTAGGAAGAGGAGCATTGCCATGTCTCATCACTGCCTGTGCTGTACCAAAGGCTCAGTGGTGGCACTTTTACCTCCTGCCGGTGCTTCCTGAGGTGGCCAAGGTGCTGTGACAGCCAAGGACTCCACGGGCACATCCAGGGGGACTCCGCCCTCCACAAACATGGGGTGCTCCCGCGCCACTCCCTTCAGGGGGATCTCGTGGGCTGTTTGCTGTGGACACAGAGCTTTGGCTGCAGGCACAGCTCAGCTCACCTGAGTGCAGCTGGCACTGCCACAGCAGCCCCAGGGGCACGGCAGGCACGGCATCACCTCCTGCAGGAATGAGGGCCCTGAGGCCAGAGCCCTGGGCCTGCCCCTTCTGCCCCCTCTGGCACTTGTGTTTCACACAGCCTTGCACTCCTGGGCAATGTGTCTCAGGAGGGCACCGGGCAACCTGTTTGTTCAGAAGTCACTAAAAGAGGCAAAACTTCTCTGTTGTAGATTTGGCTAAAGTTTGTGAACCAGGACCAGTCTCCATCTTCAGCATTCCCAGCTGCAATCCCAAAGGTCTCTGGAGACACAAAGCCTGCAGAAAGGAGCAGTCCCTGCCCAGCCCCTGCAGTGCTGCTGCTGGGCATTAGTGGGCACTCTGCCCTCGCTGTTGGTCCCTCTGCCCTGGCAGGGGCTCAAGGCCCTGCGGTGCCACCACCTGCACACCCGGAGGTGCCTCCCAGGCTGCTCCACAGAGGGAACCTCGGCCTGAGCCGCTGCTCCAGCAGCCTCCTGGTGCTCTCTGCCCTGAGCCTGTGCTGTGCAGGTGCAGCTCCCTCCCCTCTGCAGTGAGTGCTCCCTGCAGGGACCCCCTTGGAGCTGTGCTCAGCAAAGTCACTGTTGTAACCAGTTAGTAACTGAATATCCAAACCTGAGAAAAGTCAGAGGGCCCCAGATCTGCCCTCCCCTCCCTACACCAGTCCATCTAATACTGGGACTTTGTTTTCATGATCCCTGTTGTCTCACCTTGCCAAAGAGCACAACCCTGAGGCAGTCAGAGTAGTACAGACTTTCATGGTCAGGGCTGAAGGTAACAAGGAACTCCTGGCTCTTCCCAGCCTCAAGTTCTCCCTCTGTTGGAAAGACGCTGAACACACTTAAGCCACTATAGTTCTGTGTTCCTGGTAAACAAAAGTGAGGGTACAGATAAGAAAGGAGGACAGCTCCATTTTACTTCTTCATTAGTTTTAAGCCTATTTAATTTTTGTTGGAACAGCAAATAAGTAAGAGCTGAAACATGGCTTTGCAGCAAAACTGGGTGTTAGAAACACCAGATAACTCCATCTATGTGTTTGATAAATTAATGTCCAGAGGAACTAAACCAGCATCACCAAACCCTTCCTACATTCTGATGTGTTTTTACAGCGATGGACATCCCTAAATATAATCTTTAATATGCAATTACTGTGTGGGTTTATTTAGATTTAAATACTAATATCTCCTTACTTGTGGGTATTTGCTCAGGCTGCACAAATTTGCAGCTGCCCATATTGAAAGAATTAGCACAGCTCCTACTGGGGAACAAAATGAGCTGTTTAATTTCAGTGCTGTGGTGCCCTGGCTCTGACAGTTGTGCAGATCTAACAGGACAGAGCAATGCTGCTTTGCTCTGCCTGAGTCTTTAGCAAAGGAAAAAGAGGAGAAAAAAGCCAAGTTTACCAACAACCTCTGTTCTCTGCACAGAGGAGGTGAGAAAGGCTGGGATTTCCTGCCGGTCTCTGTCCCTTGTTGGTGAAAGCGAGTCCAGTTGTAGGGAGTATGGCAGGGTCAGGCTGGAAGTGTTCTGTATCTGGTGGCATTAATTCACACAGCAGCATTGGCCTGGAGGATCCATGGTTTGCAAACTGGCTGAATTGAATTTGCTGCATTATTGCAGCTCTGTGCCCCCAGATGCCACTGAGGACACACATTAGTGCTGCCCAAAATGTGTCACACCCACTCCCCCCACCAGGAGCCAGGCTCCTTTGATCAGGTAACAGCCTTTGGTTATTGCCACACCTGGACAAGGTCTGAGAGGAGACAATTCATGTCGTCTCCCTCCCTACAGTTCCTGATGTGCTTTCCAGTTCGGCACAGAGGGACTTACCCTGACAGTGGAAGTCACCTTCTCCCTGGCCATGACATATCCCATGTCCAGCACCCCTTCCACGGAGCAGACCACGCCTGGCACCACCCCGTGCCCAGAGAGGCTCAGGCTGAGGTTGGAATTTGCCACTCGGATGTCCAGAGTCTCGAAGAACTGCCGGGAGGAACATCTGGGTTATTCCATCTGCTGAAAGAAACCCCCTAACCCCCCAACTGACCCCTTCCCACAAATGGGCCATTGCAGAACTCCAGGGATTAGTGCACAGACAAGATCCAATGTTGGGAGGGGCAGCAAAGGTTTGCTCCTCACCGAGAGTCTCATCCCTGCTGGTAACTGGTGTGTGTCACACACCCCTCCCATCTCTGTCCCCTTTGCCCCCACTGCTGTGGTCTCTCCTACTCACCCATCTGTCCTCATTTGGACAAAAAGAGATGACCAGGGGTTTACTTTCACCTGGCTCAAGCATTCCAACTGCTCTGACCAACAGGAAGGGGCCATTGGGATTCAGAGCCGAGAATCCCAGCTAAAACAGTGCAACTCAAGGAAAAAGGTTCTTAAAGATTGAGAAAAATATGTAACAACAGATTCTGCATATTGTTTATACATCTTTGGCCTGAAATAACCACCTATAAGCTTTTGAGTGATCAATAACAGAGGAAATGAAGGTGATGCTTTAGTGTCCAACTGCCCCCCTCAGAGGAAGGGTCTGGTTACAGAGAGGCAGGAGGGCTCCCAGTCCCACACAAGGATACTCCCACCCTCCCTGGGGAGATGTTCTGCAGGGTAATTCTCTTCATCGTTCTGTGGCCTGTCAGGAACGAAAACATGTCCAGAAGAGATGATGCTCAGTCCTGCCCTCCCATCCCTCCTCCTCACTCCTGCTTCTGCCTGGGTCAGACACTCATTCCCTGTCCATGGCTAAGGCACCAAAACTCTTTCCAATTTGGACAGTCACTCGTGGAGCTTCCAATTCCCTGTCTGAGGATCAAGGCTGCTCTTTCATGTGCCTCAGCTGACTAGACAGGCTTCTCATTTTCCACCTAAGTACCCATTACAGGATAATTTCTGACTTTTGAGAATGCAAAACTACACTTGGAAGAGCTTCCTGTCAGACAGAAGACCCAACTTGCAACTTGAATTCAAATGCCATACCTACAGAAACATCACCAAAATGGACCGTGTTGTTCCCGTTATCTGATGTGACCAGCACAAGAGGGGCCACAGCTGGGCAGTGCAGCTCCAGATACAACGTGTTGTAAGGGCTGGAGAGAGGAAAGGAGTCCAGAGAGTAAAAGGGCAGAGCTGTGGGATCATACAGAAATAAAAACTACTGCCAGAAATCACTTCATCTCACTGCCACTACACGGGTATGACACACCACACATGACTCTTGGTGGCTGACTCTGCCTGAGCAGGAGGATGAACTATCCAGCTTCAAGTTTTCACACAATTATTCCTTGAGCTGCTTTGATATTCATGTGTTTGATTCTTATCCAACTAGTGGGCTGTGAGCATGAGCTTCTACCACTGAGCTATGAAGTAATTAAGATCAGAAAACAAACTTCTCCCCCAAATGAATAAATTAACAAACCCACCTTTTCCCCCTCACATTTCTGGACTACCCAGGTGCAATACCTGCAGCTCAAGTTCCCAGAGCCCTTCTCTCCAGCAGCATGTCCACTTGCAACAGAGCATGGAATGATGTACTTTTTGAAGCTCCCAGTGAAACTCCTCATCAGGGAAGCCTGGGCTGCCCTATAAGCATCAGAACTGGAGAATCCAGGAATAAGAATCATCTCAGTGAGTGAGCAAGAAAAACATCCAGTAAATATCTACTGAGCTATTTGTGATTATTATTTCAAACTTTAGTGTAACAAATGGCTGTCAGTAATGGACCCACCCTACAAAGTGGCTTTTGTTGCCAAAAGAGAATAAAAAATATAAACCCAGTTAGCAGATATTTAATACTAAAGATTGAAAAATCCTCAATACAATTTCCTTTGTTGAATATATGAAACATTCCAGTTGTTCTATATCATTGCAATGACATGGAAACACAGGATCCCATCCTTCTAGTGCAATATGTGACCAATACTTTTAAAATATGAACTTTATTTTTATGACCTTTACTGAAAGCATTTAAAGATTACAATTATTGGATTGCAATGAACATGGGATTTTAGTCAAAATGATCACTACATCCAGTACAGCCAAATGCCTGGTCCTTCAGTATGTATTTATTCCCAAATACTTCCAAACTCCAGACTAAGCAGAAACGTGGCTCTGAGTATCCAGAATCAGCTTGTGCATCCAGGTGCCCAAAGGTGCAGGCAGCACAGGCTGTCAGTGCACTCTCACTGGGGGACACACACTGCACAGGGACCATTTCGAAGGCACATTTCCCAGCAGCATTTCACTGCCAGGGCTCAACATGACTGTGACTAATGGGATGGACTATGCAAACCCTCACATTCAGAATAGAAATTACTCCATGCTGTGGGTTTGGGCCATCAGATGGTTCTGTTAGGTCTGCTCAGAAAAGGTTTATTTGTATAGTTCCTCTTGGTCACTATGTCCAGCTTTTTAGTCGCCCTTTAAATAAACGCTGTGTTGGCTCAGCCCAATTCACACTCAGCCCCAGCTCCTGCTCTCTGACAGATTCTTTGAAGTCTTCAATCCTTCTGATGCATAAAGGGATTCTTTGCCTCACATGAGAGGGTACAGCTGTGTGGCTCTCAAGCAGCACTAATTTTGGAAACAGCCTCTGCAACACAGCTAAAGCTGCTCCCTCTCCAGTTTGCTTCCTTGTCTACCTACAGGTTTAGTAGATTTATTAAACTACTTGTAAAGAGAATGTTGTCTGTGTAGTAGAAGATGCTTTTGCTGACTTACTCAGGCTTTAACTCTTCAGGTTTTGGCTTTTCAGAGCTCTTCACAGCAGTCAGGTTTTTCCTGCCTCCATTCTTCCCATTCTTGGGAATGGAAATGCTCAGTTTCTTTCCCTGTCCCTTTTCGTCTTTCTTCCCTTTGTCTGTCACACACTCAGGAGCACCATTGGGAATCTGACCAAGACATGAGTTAACAAAGACACAGCCCCTGGCCCGAGGACACAGAGCCAAGGAGGGGACAGAGTGCAAGGAACAAGGGACAGCAGGATTATGGTGATGGCCACAGACACAGCAGTTTTTACAGACATTTCCAATAATGTAAAATGAAGTTAAAATGGACATATTTTACCCCCTCTCCAGAGAAGAGTCCTCCTCTTTGAGCAGATGAGTAACAGTCTGTATCTTATGGGAATTTTACCTATGTATCTCAAGATTAAAGATAACCACAGGTGCTCACATAAATTGACTGACAAAAGGGTTGCATATGAAGGCCAGGCCATGGGTGCTGTAAATCTGTAAGAGGTGGAGAAGCTCTTTTTTTTAAAAAGCACTGGCAGTTGGCATTTGCAATAAAATCCTCCAGGAACGCTTTGGGAATTGTCAGCAGAAAATTAAATTATTGCTCAGTGAACAGGCTACACATGCAGTGCAAGAGCACAGTCACACCCTCCTCCTTTATGGGCAGGTCCTGTGGGGACCATGAGCTCGGGCTTCATTAATATGCAAATAATTTTATGATAAAAATACCCTCCAGAGAAACAAATCTCTGGAAGTGCCAGGCCAGCAGCATGTGCTGTTCTTAGCATTCCTTACTTGTATTCCTGCCCCTGGCACAGCTGCTCTGCTCAGCCTGCGAGCTGCCTCTTCCCTGATGAGCTGCTCGGGCAGCCTGGGGCTGAAGGACACTCGGATGGAGCTTTTCTGGGAATGGGAGAGCACACACAGGAATGGTGAGCCCAGCTCAGCCCTCACACCCTCCCAGAGCCCCGTGGGAGCACACACAAAACAGCACAACACTCCCAGGAAAGACACTTTCCCCCCAAGTGAGGCAGAGGATCCCTGGGATAAGGTCACTCACAGCTTTTTGGGGAGTCCAGGATGCCACAGTGGGCTGGGTTTACACGGCCAACACTTTTGATATTTAAACATTCTTCAACTAAATCACAGTGACAATGTCGGGGAAATGTGAACACTCCCATAAGGCATTAGCCAGATTTGGGGGTTAACCCTCAGGTCTGACTGAAAACATTATTTCAAACAATACAAAATATTCCAGCTATGCTAATAATACCAGGCTTTTTGAGCTTCATTTGCAAGTGACAGGCTTTGTGGGGATGTGACAATCAAGGATTTGGCAGAACACTTGACCTTTGAAGGGAATTTACCTGCCCAGGCAGCACAGTTCCCACAGAAGGGGTAATTGTGACAGGACAATCCCCTGGCACGTGGAATTCAAAGGCCGTGGGTCCCACTGGGGCAGGTTCCCCAGTGCCCACCCGAGGCACGGCGTGAGTGAGGCTGTTCCTGCTCACGTGGGCATTGAGCACGTCCACAGTGGCTTCAGACACAGAGTTCAGAGCTGTTGCAGCAAACTGAACCAAGCAATGAGACAATTCAAGAGGTGGGTGGACTCCAACTGCTTTGCATGACAGCTTGAATTGTCTAAAAATAAACACATGATAAATTGTCTCAGCATAAAATAGTGTCTTAATCAGCCCGGAAAATAGGGAGCTAATCCTGTAGTCCCTATTTAAGCAGAATTTCAAGCTTGCAATGGGAATTTTGCCTAAAGATGAACAATAATACTATCTATTTTTAATACACAATTGGCCAGAGTCCCTGCTTGAATTCTTTCTCTGTGAACTTCTGGAAATATATCCAGTCAAATCAAAGTTTATGCCATCATTACTGCAGCAGCATTAACTTAATGCATGAAGCATTCTTACAAAAAAGAATTCCTTCAGCAATTCTGCTGAAAAAGCACAGGGCACTGCAGGCTGAGGTGACCTGGAGCTTGGAAATTGGACAAGGATAAACTTGAGGAGGGATAGGAAAAGTCATCTCAGTAAAGACAGACACGTAAGCCAAGGATGAAACCAACAGGCACTGAGCAACTCTTGCCAGCTGGAGAATTCCCACCTGCCTCACCTGTCTGTCCCAGCCTTTCCTCCCCAAAGTAGGCAGGGCTTTAATTTCTGGAGTAGCTTAACAGTGTAAACCCACTGTGATTTACATTTCCTACTACTCAGTCCCTTTACACACCTGTTAATCTCTGTCGTGCAGGTGAGTTCAAAGCTGTACTCTTGTGCCTTGGTAGCTTTAAAGATTATGTCCAATGTCAGGCTTTCCAGGGGAAGAATAATTCCAAATCCATCATTGGGTTGAACTTCAACAAACTTCAAAATGGCAGGATAAGAAATTACTAGTTAAATTACCCATTTATTAATAAATTAAAATAAGACCTTACTGGTAAGGTAAGAAAATTCTATTAAATGTGGAAGTGTCAGGAAAAGAGAAACCTTCTAGAGAGATGCTTTGGTCTGAGTTAGGGATGAGTCTGCCTGATGTACAGATTTCTCATCTCAGAATAACTCAAAGGCATTAATTCCACTAACTCAGACTTGAGGAGAATCCCTTTCCCAGCTTCTTCCCATCTGTGGCAATCACCTTTCTCTAGTGTTTATTTACCCTTCATAGACAACTGAATGAAACCTGATAAAAACCTCAGCAGTTCCCACTGTTCTATGAGAGCTGGTCCCTATTTGAGGTGCAGATTCCACAGAGACAGGGCCAGTTTAGGACCTACAGTTGTCCACTGATTTGGGTTGGAGTTGATGATGATTCAAGAATGTCTCCCCATCACACTTTAGGTTAATCAGGAAACACACACTGTGAGGTAAAGCTTTCACAAAGCTGAAGTTAACAATTTCTTTCAGCTCACTCCTTGATTTTAATCCCCAAACCAGCAGAGAATGCCTAATTAAATGTCAGGTTCCTCTAACTCTGATGCCAATATGCCAAACCACTTCACACTGTGATCATCCTGCTATTATGGAGCTTGAACAGCCAACTTTGTGCAAAAAATACTCCACTAGGCCCAGCCCACACAAAACCAGCAGCTCCTGTGATTAATTTGGCTTCCACATCAACTTAGAGTCAGCCATAAAGTGCCCAGGCTTGGCTTGGGATGATTCCCAAGCTGCAGTTTGGGCATGGCTTTAAAGTCACCTGCTTTAAAGACAAAGCCTTTGGGCATTTGGGTGCCAGCTGGGCACATCCCTCAGCCCCAGCCACAGCCCAGAGCCTGAAAGCAAAGTGCACCAGGTGTTCTCTTAGGAGGTTTCTCGGTGTTTTAAAAGGATAGAAGGAGGAAAAGCAAAACCTCTCAGGTGTTCACAGTGTTTGGAAAATGCAGAGGGTGTAACATGGGGATATTTACCCAGACCAGACCAGAACTAACCCAGGTGCTTCCACAGGCAGAAGGGTCCCCCCGGATTTGCCAGAACCACTCAGGATTTATTTCCAGTCCCACTGACACATGTTCCCATGATACTGAAATCTGTTCTGACAGCAGAGGAGGAGTGTGTGGGGTAACCACGTACCTCTGGCAGCCCCACAAATCCAAACTCCTGTGGCAAGAGGCATCTGTTTGTTACTGTGACATTTGCCTGCACAGCTTCATAGATTGTGCAGTACCCAAAGTTGATTTGTGCTGGAGTGATTTCCAGATCAGAAGTACTGACAATGGCATGGACAGTAAAAGTGACTGTTTTAGCCTGAAACAAATGCAAGAGCACAGGATAAAAACCTCCACGTGTAGGATGTAAGGACTGGATTTAAGTGAAATGTCATCCAAAGGATAACTGCAAGAAAAGTTATTCTACTCTATTCCTTGGCAGTGACGTGTGAGATGAGCACTGACTAGGAAGGATTTAACTTTGTGTTGCAAACACATGACAAGAAGAAACTATCAAATCTCTATTAGCACTTTAAGCATCTGTTGCTGTTACCTCAGAACTTCAAGTAGTAAAGAACCAAGCTAAAGTTAGGTACAATCAAGTGAACCTTCATGGAATAATTTACATCCACTGTCAGTCTGATAACCAGCACCACGAACATCACCTTGTCCAGGATCACTATTGTCACTGGGACCTCCAGGATTCCTGTCTCTGCATTGAAATATCTCCCTGCATCTTCAGGAAGGGACTGCCTGAAAATCCAAAACACAGTCAGTGTCATTAAAACGTTTTGGCTCTTTTCTCACTAAGAGGAATAATAAACTTCTGATGGATTATTTCTGAGCAGAAAGAAAAACAAATCCAAACCTGTTACTTAAGGTCTAAAAGTTTTATTATTCACAACTTTTAATCTTAACTTAATCTTAATTTAATCCTCCTGTGGAGGGAAGTCTAATTAAAATCTTGCATGGAAGATACCTGCAAGTATTAAGGAACATGGAGGAAGAATGGTAGAAGAAAATTAGTGACCTATGAAGTCCCACCTTCAAGAAAATGAGGATTCAGTGAGATCAGGAATGTTCTGGACTTGTCCCAGCTTTCCACTGACTGGCCCCCCCAGGCAATGCTCCAAGCAGGAGTGCAGGGGCTGAAAGGAGGCTGGCAGGGACATCAGATTGGTTGGCAGTACATTGTACAGTACCACTGGGGTTTTTGTTTTTAAAAGCAGGATTTTGGAGATACAGGATTTTAAGGGAGGTCACAGAGGTCAGCATCCATTTATCCTTTTTAAAAATGCCATCCAGGCATTTAGAATTCTGAAAAATTAAAAGCTTGCTCTCTAATCAGAACATAAACCCTTTGTAGACACTGCTGTGAGAGACCAGGCTGTCTGAGGCAGAACCACCTGTACCACAAAGCACAGAGAAGTAAAAGGAACTAATTTGGAGCCCAGCAGTGCCTGCTCAGAGACCAGGTTAGGAATTTCTAAGGAATATGCAGGTTTTCTGCAGGTGAAGCACCTTTCTCTCACAAGCTCCATTTCAGAGCTTCAAGCCAAGACAATACAAACCTGGAGCATTTTTAGCTCTGCTGCTCTATTTATAGTGACTCACAGCACCACTGTGAGTTGTTTCCTGTTCTTGGGTCTCCACAGTGCTCATGTTCTACTACTACTCATGGAATTACATGCAATTCTTTAATGTATCATTAAAGAATAGGTAATGAATAACAATAACACCCCCTCAGTCACCATGGTGATCCAAAATCTTGCTGGGGTTACTTTGCAGTAAGGGTGATGTGCAAAGCTATTGGTAATTTCTTTACAGATGGGAACTGGGGTTAAATACAAAGGAGGAGTACAGCACCAGCTTTCACTTTGTCATGGGACATTGGAGGAGCAGAAGAAATTAATCTATTTCAAAATAATCCAGAGGGGCAAAAAATAATTGCAACTGTATGGACACAGGGATGGACTCTTAAATTAGCTGCTGTGCCCTGGGGAAAAGGCCCTGGAATCCCTCAGACAGTTCTCTGAAAATGGCATGGAACTTGCCTGAAGAGAAAATGTTGGCTTCAAAGCCCCAGAGCGCTGAGTGTTGGCTCACCTGCCTGAGCATTGGGGAGAACCCCCCCAGCCCTCTTTGTGTGCCCCCTGGCATTGCTCAGTGGGGGTTCCTCTTCCCTGTGGTGCTACTGCTCACACAGCTGTTCTATTAATAGAGCTCCTCATGCTAAATCACCCAGGAGGCCCCCAGGAAATGTGTCACTGGCTCAGTCCTTCCCCCCAGCTCATGGTGCTCCCCACGCACGCACTTCCCCCCGGCATTAGGTCTTTAACTGATCTGTCCCTCAAACAGCCAGATCCTTATTTTGTGTTTCAGAAATGCCTTAATCTCGTCAAATCTCCTTTCTGAAGCTTCTCTGTTTTTTAAAGGAAGATTAAGGTTCTAAATCCAAGCTCTGGTTCATTCCACTCCGAGGGGGTAACAGTGCTTTACAGCAGATGAAGTTGAGGAACTCAAATATGTCATGGTGTTACAGTTGTTGTAATCTGGTGGGATTCGAGATGTTGGGAGAACTGTAAATACTTTGAGTTCTTTGAATACTAACCTGGTGACAATTTGGAAATCAGTGATTAGACTCTCCGTGCAGAACCCAGAAATGCTGAGCACATCAGTGAGAATCCAAAATACACCAGTGGGACTAGAAAACCTCCACCAAGGAAGCAGCAGGTTTGCAGCAGCAGTCGATGCCAAAGCTGCTGAAGTATTTGGCTGTACACCAGAATTAACTCTGTATTTCATTTAATTTCTATGTGAAAAGAAATGTCCCACTAAATTCTTTAGGATGGCAAAAATGAGGTAAATAAAATTAACAGTGGTCAGCAGGAGCTCTTGTTTTTAAATTTTTATAAACTGGAATTCTTTGTTTCCTATCACTATGTTTGTATATGTAGATGTATCATGAAATGGAGAAGAGAAACCTCCTGGGATAAAGCTTTTAGCATTAGGAGATGTTACATAAAATGTCATGTGAAACTCAGGATCAATACCTTCATCTTTTGGAGAAAAATGTGCATGGGGAGGAGAGATATGGACAGGAAGCCCAGCCATTCTTACCTCAATGAACAAACACAGGAGTTCTTGTCCAGAAATTATTTAACCAGTGATCCATGAAGTAGCCACCTGCCTCAAGAGGCTCTCTCCTGGCTAAGAATAGCTTCCCACAGAAATGGGAGCAGCCCACCAGGAATGCAACTGCTCAGCTTTTCCCACTGCTGTCACCACGGGAAAGGCATTGCCTCCCAGGTATGGGAGCCCAGGTCATTTCCTCCCAGAGCATCTGGCAGCTTTCAGGGGCAGGGATGGGGAGAGCAGCCTTGCACTGACCCACAGGGTGGGGTCCAGCCTGCTACACAACCGCCTCAAGTCCTGGCAGGTTAATGTTTGGGTTGCTGTTGGTTACCTGGGCAGGAACTTGAGCTGAGCATTGAAGGCTGACCGGGCCTGGATGTAGCCAGTCCTTGGGAGCAGCTCCAGGTGCTTGCTCAGCTCTTTGCACACTTCAAACTTGAATCGCAGCGTGGTTGTGGCTCTGCAAACAGACCAGACGTGCCTGGGTGGCTCTGAGGGCCCCTCAGCAACACTGGGCCCCCCACCCTGCACCTCTACATTGGGACAGTCCCCAGCTCCCTCTGAAAATGAAGGGCATGGAAAACTGCTACAGCAAGTTCACACAGTTGTGCTCTGTTTTAAGTAGAGAAAACAGGATTTTGGAAGTACTGTAACAAAGCCAGCTGTCCTGCAAACAGCACACACAGCTGATCCAAACTGACTTACCAAAGCTGAGCACAGTGCTAAGTCAGGGCAGGGGGGACTCACAGCCAAGGTATTGTGAAATATCAGCTAATTCTTTGCTCCTAACACACACTGGCTCTCTCTGGATCAATAGGATGACTGCAGCCCTGGTGACTTCTTTACAGAGGTGCGAATTCACAATCTCTTGTAACCCCTCCTCTGACAGCAGGGGTCCAGCAGGGCTGGAAGTCCTAGCGTGGCTGAGCTGGTCCTGTCGGCTCCTCTGCTGAACCTCAGGATCGATCTGTCTCAGGAATGGCACGCTGGAAGCAGGAAACCTCTCCCTGTTTACTGAATCCTGGCCCTATCACAGCACAGTGACAGCCATGGCCCAGCCCCTGTTTGGAATTTGATGCCTAAGTGCAAAATTGCCGAGCAATTTACAAATATTCCAGCCTGTCATTCTCCTTCCCTGGACTGCTTTACAAGCTGTCAGGCCAGATGGTCTCCTCTAAATCAACAGCTCCAGCATGTGGGACTGGGAGCCTGCAATGATTTCTGACTGCTGACAATCTAAGAGAATTATATACTACTTCATTAAATCAGTGCAGATTATAACGTGCCAAAGAAATTACTTTTCAAAGTGATTTATTCTGAACAGGATTCTGATAAGACACTTTCACCTTTTATGCTGCTTATTTATGCTGCCTGATTACAGGGGTCTGTATGACCAGGAACAGCCCAAGAAACCCAGACCAAAAGCAGTACTAACAAATCTTCTGCAGTTCAGCAGAGCCTGCTGGGACACCCCAGAGCCAGAGGGATCTGACCCACCTGAAACCTTCCCCTGCCACTTCTGCTGCAGATGACAATGCCACAGACAGTGAGGGACAGGCAGGCTCCAGGAGGAATCCCCCTCCTGATGCCACAGCAAAGTGTCAGCAGCTACTACAGGGAGGAACTTCTCAGGCCACAACAAATGATGCAATCTACCCACTTTTGCAGGATAAAAAATTGACACGATATTCCTGCACGTGAAATACATGGAATTTCACCTCAGTATAACAGACAGCCTTTCCTAACAGTGGAGAACTGGGTGATAAATCAAGTCTTGACTTGCCAAGGTGCCAAGGACAGTGCTCTTAATTTAGTGAAACTTGGCAAAGGATCAGCAGGATTTTTGCCTCAGTTAAGAAGTTTTGCCCTAAGCAATTTGACAGCTTCTATCTTTGGGATCCCCTTGAAATCTTCAGGTTTATTAGGGGAGTTATTCTGCTTCTATACTTTTAAGTTTTATCCCTGGGTTATCTAGACCAAGTAAAATCACTTACATAACAACTTGTGCTTGTCATATCTGTAAGCTGAATTTCTGAGATAACAGCTTTACTCATTTCTTTCCAACTGTGAAGAGTCTCTGCAGTCTGTAATTCTGGTAAGAGGTTTAGCATGGATGCCTTCCATAGAACCAATCTCTCCCCCACCCTCCCACAAACCCACCCCAATCCTATTCAAATAGACTCTAAGAAATGCAAATTGTTAAAATAAGAATTCCATAGTGAGTGCATTGGGCAGAGGGAAGACACCCAGTACCTGAAGACAATTATATGTTCATGTAGCCACTCTAATAGGAAATCTCTGGAAGCCAAGGAGCTGGAACATTCTCTTTATATCACAGTGCAAACAGAACCAGTCCTCAGACATGACTGACTTGAGCTCAGAAACACCCAGATATTTTCCTCCTGTAAATCAGCATTTGGTCACTCTCTCATCAGGGGGTCTGTCAGTCCAGTGCAGTGTTTAAGGTCCATGTGGGTCAGGAAAAGCTGCACCCTTCCCATTTTAGAGTAAATGCCAAGGGACTGCCATGATTTATCCAGCACCATATCCCAAATCTGGAAACACTCAGCAAAGCACAGTTGGCACGGAGCTGGTCCTTCCAGGTCCTAAGTCTCTCAGGGACTTTAATAAAAGGTAAAATAGCTGAGAAACAATTAAATATTGTTTTATAAAATGTCCCAACTGAATCAATTGACCCAGAGCACACTTAGTTTTAGACACATTTATCCCCCTAATGTTTAGGGTGCAAGTTCCACCTGATGAGCTGTGGGGTTGTTATTCCCTGGGGACTTCACAGCTCTACCACGGGACAGGAACCACACAGGGAGTCTTGCAGGAGTGGGAAGGCCTGAATTAACCTGGCTACTCCATGGCCCTGGGAATGTGGGACAGCAGGGCAGCAAAGCCCAGTGTCCAGCAGCGTGGGCTCTGTGTGGCTGTGCCCCAGTGCCCCAGGAGCTCACCTGCTGCGGATGGTGACGCAGTCCTGGTACAGCCGGTCGTACAGACAGATCCGCAGATCCACACTGGGATTGGGCACCCAGATGGGCACGTCCACAGACACCCCCACGGCACTGAAGTACAGCTGGCAGGGCACAAACCATGGGGCAGTTAGTTCTGGGGGTCCCAAATTCTTACTCATCCACACAGAGCTATAAACCACAGCTGAGCAAAATGTTTTATTATTTGTACTGCAACAGGTTCTTTAATGAGGCAGATCTAGAAAAATCCTGAAATATGAGGGTGGCCAGCAGGAAAAAGGAATTATACTTTGGATTCTTTGACAAAGAATATGAAGCAAGAGCATCTGCCCATGAAACTGGAAAGAAATGTGTAAAGAGCATTTAGCTGGAGTGAATGGGCCCTGCTCCAGGCACTGCTGGGGCTGCAGGAGTTCAGCCAGCACGGAAATGCAGTGAGGGCAGCACAGGGCTGTGCTCCCTGCAGTGCCCCGAGTGCCACAGCAGTGCCCATAGAGCCCAGACCTGGACAAGATGATCCTGGAAGGGAAGGTGCCCACGGGAGCCTCAGCAGGAATCTGCAGTTCCTTCTGCAGACTGAGGGGAGAGCCAAGACTGGCTACTGAGCTGCTGGGGAGTTTGTCTTTATTTTTTGGCAGGCTTCTGTGAACTGTTCCAGGCACAATTTGGCTTCCAATAAAACTCAGAATCATAATACGCTGAAGTGGTAACTAAAGTTGTCATCTCTTCCAGCTTTCACACATCAGCCTCACTACTGCCTGCTAAATAATTCCAATTCTGATGTATCAGAAAGAAAATAAATTACATGCATTGGGAATAGGGGAGAATACTTCCTTGTTTGTTTCCAGGACATGAGGTGTTTCCCAATATGGGAATATCAGGATTATTTGCCTAGAAATTTAAGAAATCAGCAGGTGTCATAAACATCCTGCAGCAGAAAGAAGGGCATGACTTGGAAAGTTACCTCCCATCAAACCACATAACATATAATTTTCAGGAAAAGCACAGATCAGAAGATTTTAAACTCTTTTTCTGCAGTGTTTTGAAGCAAGTCTTGCACAAAATCACTCACTGGTTTGCAGTCTGGGTTGTCAAACACAATCACAAACTCTGCCCTCACGTCCCCAGGGACAGCTGGGACAAACAGCACTGGGAGTTTCACTGAGCTGAAGGGTCCAATGTCACCCTCAGTAACCTGGACAGCAAGAACATTAGTGAAAATGTAGAAATACTATTGAAATAAAGGGGCTGTGTACACTCATACCATACACACACCCTACCACAGTCTGTAACTACACTGAATGCCCTGAGCACAGAAAGCAGCAGTGTCAGAAGATTGGTTAATGTGGCTCAAGTCTGGCGTTTCCCAGATGTTCTTCCTGCCCCATCTTCGGTGTTGTCACCAGACTTGGTTTAACCACAGAACCACACAGCAGAAAAAAGGACTTAAATTGTGGGAAATGTAAATGTACACAGAATCTTTCAGCTCAAATAAGTCTTTGCAGGTCAAAAGAAAGGGGAGATGTGTCCTGTGGTTCCATTGTAAAAATGAACTGTGATAGAGTGAGGTCCAGTGGGCTTGAAATGATCATGTCCTTAAACATTTCTCACCAGAGCAATTATTTGATGTAGGCTTAGACTAGAGGAATCACGTTTAGATCTCAGGACATTCATTACCTTTCCAAGCATAATTTCAACTGGTATTTCTTCAGGAGAAAGTTCCATTAAATTATGTGCACTGTCTGTGTCCAGATCTGACCTGATATTTAACACTTCTTGTCCAAGTTGTTCTGGGGAGAAAAACCAAACACAAAACACAACAAAATGTTGGATGTTTGCATCAATTCACTAAAAAAATATGCAACAGAGCAGAACTACATTCATTGGGGGCAATATTGTAAATCCAGGAATATGTAACAGTGATGGGGAGATGGGAATGTCTAGAAGGAAAGGCCTGTTTGGCCATCCAGCTTTAGTCTAGTCTGGAATTCTACCTGAGGCACCTGAGCCTTTCATTACAGAACAACTGTTAATGTTTCAGTGGGTTAAAGACTATATTGGAGATGTTACATCAAGGAATGCAAACTCAGATGGAAGTGTGAACTGGCTCCAAGAGCAATTTCAGTGGGACAAAGCAATGCAGACAGAAGGACCTGGAAAAACCACCCACAACCTTCACATGGAACTTTGAGCTTCCTGAAATTGGAATGATCAGTATTGGGAAGAAATGTTAAAGAACACAGATAATAAAGAAATTAAGAAAGTCTTTCTTCTACAAGGCTAGATTTTATTAAGCACATAGTAAACATTAGGAATGAGATGGAAAATGTCTGAGGAGGTTCATCTTTCTGCTTCCTTGTTCCTAGAATTACAGACTATAAAAATAAACCTGTCATGTGGATTGCTATTCTGAGAAGTGGGGATTCAGTTGCTGAGACAAGGATGATGTTAACAATTTTGCAATTTCTGAAGCTGGTTGGGTTCTGTGTTCTGAGACTGAATTCTTGATCACTAATGAGAAGTGAGGATCTCTGCTGCTTTTGATATAATGGTGTCAGGACATTATTTTTAGTCATTTTTTGTGAGGCAACACACAAAGAAATATAACTACTACAAGAATGGTGAACTACTTAGTTTACCAAGTAACTTTGCAAACTGAATTGCAGATTTCAGCACAGGAAACTACAGATGGACAGTGCCTGGCCTGGGAAATGCAGGGCAGTGTTGCAGAGCAGTCCCTTCACCTGTGGCACTGCTGCTCTCAGACCTCTGGGGCTCCTGGGCTGCACAGGGGGTCACCTCCTCACTGATCCAGACCTGCTCTCCAGGCCCAGCTGGCACAGGACTGGTGTTCTCCTCCTCCTCCTCAGGGTCACAGGCACTGGAATGGTGAGGGCCCTATTGGAGAGCACAGAGAGGTATTTTCTCCTGTGGCTGTTCCTTCACTTTGCACCAGCTCCAGTTTTATGAAGCTGCTGCAGATCAGACTTGTTCTTTCTTGCAACTGTTCCGTGTTATAAATTGAGAAATGTGCTGCACCTTCCAAGAAGTTCACATTCTTTTAGGCCTTTATCAATGAACAGGTTTGATTTTTGCTGGCTGCCCCCAAGAGGTGAATAATACAACGGGAGCAGTACAATGCTGGGTCAGTAATTTTACAATTAACAGAACTAACATTTTTCCAGTGGAAACACAGGCAGTTCTATGTCAAAACTAAGTCTGCTGAAACTAGACTTCTCTTTATCACAGCCTAATTTTACACCAGATAGCAATTTTCTGAAGCCCAGGAGTTGGGACTTTCAATGACTCTGCAAGAATCTCCTCTTTTAAATGAAGTGGTTTTTCCTAATTGTCGTGAGTGTGGAGAAAATAGGAAACATGACATAAATTACTAAAATGTTTAAAAAATTAGCATTGCTGGTTTCCCCATTCCTCAAAGAATAGTTGTTTTTAATTTTGTCTTCTGATATTTGGGTGTAACAGACTACATTTAAACCAACCCAAATGAACCAAAGGTTGGACAGGATGATTTTCCAGGTCCCTTCTGACCTGAGCTGCTCTGTGACTCCATACAACTCCACCACACCTCACAAAGCAGTTTCCACTCATTTAGGAGATGTTTAGGAGAACCCACCATCCTTCCAGGGGCAGGTTTTACTGTTTCTCTGTGTGTGCTCCTGTCACCTGCTGACGTCTGAACCTTGAATCTTGTTCCCAAAGCCCCACTGTTTGTCAGGCTGATGGTCCGTGAAATTGTCTCTCCCACCACGTGGCTGCCAAAGTCAATGAGCTCTTTATCTAGAGCCAGCTGTGAGAAGATAAACCATTAATTACTCCTGTCCTACATAGCCAGTAATGTCAATTAAATGAGCATTTGCCTTTTATAACAATAATTATATTATCCACATGCTTAAAGAAGTCACTTACAATGCAGCTCTTGACTGTACATTTCAGTGGGACAGAAAAAGAACCTGTCTGTGCCACAAACATGACTTCTCCTTCCAGACTTTCATTTATCTAGAAAACAAAAAAAAACAGACCCTAAGTAATTCCCAAAGATCCAGCCTATGTAGTGTGATGAAAAATATTTTCATTCATTCTTTGAGTACCATATTAAAATGTATTTTTACTGATTCTACATTTCCACTTTAAAACCATCCTTGGTAACAGTCTGGCTAACTTGATTATAAATATTTGGAAACTTGTTCTCTTTTGGAGGCATTTTTCCAAAATGTGCCCTCAGAATATGCCTTATTACAATTTACTGTACAACAGAAGCTTTTTCAGGATGCAGCCTGTCTCCTTGTTAACAGGCAGGAAATTTGATTAATGATGTTTTTAATTAGACCAGTGATAACAGTAGGATTCTCCTCACTGTGTACTTACCATTGGCTTAAAGGTGACCACAAATTCACAGGACATTCCAGAAGACATTTTGCCAGGTGGGTCAAAACTATGGAGATAATGAACATAAAACTCCAAATTAAAGCTGTGTATCAAACCTCCAGCTTCTGCTCTGGTAACAATGGCAGGTATTTTTAATTTGTTTTGCCCTCACTTGGACTAATTACCAGAAAATCAGAATGAGTGACAGATTAATGAAAGGCTACAGAACCCTGCTGCAGCTGTGATACTTCCTTTTGTTTATTTATAAACAGTGAGATAAAATTATCAATATAGTTAAACTGAGATTAATTTGCAATCTCCCAGCAGTGCTTCATTACATAACCTGCCAGCAGGATTACTCGAACAGAGCGATGGGAAAGACCACAGGATTGCAATTTAAGTGCTCTTCGCTCCGAGGTTGATTTCCTTTATTTCATCAGCTTTTTTCCCTTCCTTTGCTGTCCAATTGAACTGTGTTTATCTCAACCCAGAAGTTTTCCTTTTTCCCCCAATTCCCTCCCACATCCCATGGAAGAAGGGACTGAGGAGCTGCAGGAATTTCAATTGCTGCAGAATTGGGTTCCAGCTCCTGTTGAGGTAAAAAGGTAAAACAAGCAACGACTTTACAGTTAATTTACTTACTGAACACTGATGAAGTCCTTGAGGCATTCACTGATTCCCACCAGCCTGCAGTAATTAACACTGTAGGAAGCATTTGTCAAAATGATCTTCTTTTTGTAGATTTGACCAACATCAAAATCCTTGGAATGCCAAACACAACAGGTGAATGTCAAAGACATTATGTCACATTCACAGTCTGAGTCATTAATAGTTTTATTAACTAACTGTAATCTAAGCTGCATGGGAGTCACCACTTCTCCAAAGACATTATTTTACAGTAATAATGTATTTACAAACCCCATACAAATAACAGTCATGCTGCCCTTTTGAGAGCTTTCATCATTTGATCACCTTTCTGATTTAAACTCCCCTAAGGAAAGGAAGTATTTTATAGTTTAGATCCAAGCAGTAAAACTAAGTAGTTTATTGACCCTGCCTATAACTTAACTAAGAGATCATTAGTGAAAAAGGCAAGTGCTGTTTCAAATTTCACTAAAGGCTTATTAAAGGCTGCAACAGAAACTTGATCAAGACACTGGGGTATACCTACAGGAGCTACATCTCTGTAATCCCATGAGGAATGGGCACTGACCTTGAAATGGATGCAGCTTGGCTTGCTGTGGAAAGCACAACCCTTGTGCTCACGACCAGGCACCATTTGCTTGGGGAAAATTCCAGTTTGGAATTCCTCCATTTCTTTCTCAGACATCTCTTTTTTTGCTGCCCTGATAGCCAGCTGTGTTGGATCCACTTCTTCTTTGGGTATCTAATAAGGAACATCCAGAAAAAACACCAAGCCTGTGTGTGATCACAGAATCTGCAGCTCAAAGCAGAAAAGTCTCCAAAAGGAACCTTCCAGTGCCTGGCCAGCCCTTGCCAGGCTCTCTCCAGGTCAAACTCAGCCTTCCAGCCTCTACAGGAACAATTTAATTCAATCTCAGCTGTCTGTGCTGTAGCTTCTCATCACCCAACACCACAACATCGTGTTTTTAATGGCAGTGTCAGTTTTTCTGCACTTAGAAAGTTTTTTCCCCTCAACTTCTTAAACAAATTTTCAGCAAAAAATCAGCTGACTGCTCTGGAATGATTCAGATCTGGCCCAGTGCTTCTCCATGCAAGAACAGGAATATATACTGACATGATTTTTTTTTTACTGATTTTAAAGTGTTTTTAAACTCAAACAATTAAACATAATGTGATGTGTGTCTTCACAGATCTCTGAACTAAGTATTGTTTTCTCTTTAAGAGAACAAACTCCTCCAGAATAATGTCAAACAGCAGTGACTGATGACATTCTCACATGTGAATCTCTGCATCTATGCAGCAACATAAAGGCTGCATTTTAACTCCAAAATAGATAATCATTGGTTTTAAGCAAGGTTCTTTTCTATTTCTAACAAGAGATATCACAACATTTACCTTGTGCAAGTCATATTGCTGGTCCCAAAGTCCTGGGAACTCTGGTTCTAGGAGGGTCTTTTCCTTGTCTTCCTCATCATCTCCACTTTCCCAGAGCACATCCTGGGGTATGTTCTCAGGGCTCCCTCCTCCAGGAGCAGTTCCCTCAGCAGCCAAGGAAGGAGGGGATGGAGAGTGCCATGACTGCTATGAAAAAACATAAGTTTGGAAGATACAGTTAAAAATTACTAGAGAAGAGTTACTTCAACAGTAACCACTTTCTGAGGAGAAAATTTTATAAAGAATTGACAGGCCTATAAATATCAGAGGCCAAAGATAACAACTTAGCTTGATCCCCTCTTAAAACACTGAACACAGGGAAAATCTTGTAATAGAATTTGCTGTATTTCCCTCAAGAAAAGGGAGACTAAGAGACATTAAGAGATCTGATGGGGAAATGACCATCCACTTGTTCTGTACTGCCTGGTGTTTGGTTGCAGCCTGTGCTATTCATAGACAGAAGAATGCACTTACCTGCACCTTTAACAAAAGAATAAGAAGATCCAAAGCAGCTCATTCCCTGTGCTCACCTGTGCACGTGTGCAGGGCTCCTCCCTGCATGGCCAGGCTGCTGTTCCCCTCAGTGAAGGTGCCTCAGCTTCCCCACGAGCCTTGGCTGCCTTAGCACGGGACTGACTTTTTCTCTGCTTGTGAGTAGAAGCTTTTTCTTGCAGAATTCGAGACACAATCTCAATTTTTCTTGATTTCTGCAGTTCTCTAAAAGCTCTGTAACCCAATGTTGTAAGAAGTATTAACCCAACCATGGTTGTTTACTAATAATGTTATCTACAGCCTAGTTACTCTTGAGCCTTTAAGCAAAATAGCCAAGTAGGGTGCAGTGGCAATTTGTGTCAAGACACCAGGTCTAGAAACCATTTACATTTTTTTGCAGACTAAATATACTCAATTGCAGTGTTTTAGAAGGCTAAAATAGACTTTCTGAGGGAAGGCAGAAGGACAATTACTTAGGTATCCAGCTCAGTGTCACTGAACTGACCTTCCTTGCACTGCTCCCAGAATTTAGTGCTCTGAACAACAGCCCTAGGCCAGAGGCTCAGGTCACACAGGACAGACTGTACAACTGTCCCACACACAGAGTGGCAGAGGGAGTTCACTCACAGGTCTGTTTTCAGAGTCTCACTGAACTCCAGTACATTCCTGCAGGAGCACCAGAAGCAGCTGAGAGTTTGATGTGGATGTGACACTTACTGTTTCTCTTTTTCATGCTTTAGCTGTCGTTTATGGAGGAAAATTTCCTTGACAACATTGCCTCCTTCTGCTAGGATGGCTTCCCTCATTTTCATCTCCTCCTTCTCTCCTTCCAAGGCCTTTGCTTTGTTCAAAATCTGGAGAGTTTGGAGCTTTTCCTATGAAGTCATACAAGCCAGTTACATATTTGATTCAAATAGTAAAGAATATAAAACAGAGAATCTAGTGTTGGTCCCCTTATCCAAGTATGAATGAGCAGTGGGTGACTCTGAAGTAGAAGCTAAAGGGTTTCTATATTCTCTGTAGTCATGGGGTGCTGAGATGCAGAAAGCTCTGACTAGGACCAGGCTCCTTCTCTGCCCTTCCAGCCTGCCCTTGGAATGCTGCTCCGTGAAGGAATGTGAAAAGATACAGTTCTAAACAAATCAGTATTAAATTCATTCCCTCAGATTCCATAGAACATAAATAGAAGAGCAAAGCAGCATAGCTCAGAAATTCCTAATTTACATTATTTAAATCCTTAAATAACTGTTTTTCTTCCGTATGTTTTCTCCATGTGGAGTATTTCTGCACTGGGATCCAAATAACTGGAAATCCTTCTGGCTGAATTTCCAGAGGACTTATTTGTAGTATGCATTATTTTCCAGAGAGTTCCCTTCCCAGAACAACCAGACTGTTGACAGAATAAACTCCACCAGCAGAAGTGGCAAAACCTGCCCATAGAGATATCACACTCCAAGAGTTTAACTCTCCCCAGTTTCAAGAGGTTTGGTCAGTGATCTGATCACAAACCATCACAGAGTTCTGCAAGGAAACTGAAATTACTTGCACTAAACCCCAGCAGCCTCACAAGGCAGTGACTTCATTCCCATCCCAGCAGCAGTACCCTGTTGGAAGCGATGCTGGTTTTCAGGGAAAGCACAGCTTGTATCCTTCTCTCCATATGCTCCTGCCTTTTCTCTTCTTCCTTTGCAATTTTTTCATGAATTCTGTAAGCAAAGTAAGAAAAATCTTTCAGGCTCACATCCTGGAAAGTTTTTGGCATTAGAATGTTTAAGCTGACAAGTAGTGATTGCCAATGTCCCCAGCCATTCCTGCTGTAAAGCCCCTGTTCCTGGGACACTGGCTCTGGGTGCAGTGGGACAGTCAGAGACTTTCCAACACAGCTCCAAGTTCCAACAGGCCTTCGAATAGTTTGCCCAACAATTTTATTTTTTTTTTTAAATTTTAATATGATGAATGTGTTCTATGTTATGACATTTACTAGTTGCTAAAGTAAAGTAAGAATTCAGGTGTTGCTCACATAACCAAGACCCAAACAATTATGTAGTGAACTTTATCCAAGCCCAGCACATATACCCACACTAAAGATAAACCCTAGAAACAATAAAAGTTAGAAATATGTGGGCAGGAATCAAACCTGGGACTACTCCAGCTATTACAATGGTGAGCTAGAAAAAAATTTGTAAGATTGATATATTTGATACATTTGTCAGGAAAAGAAACCTATCTGTTTGTTCTTAATTATGATCAAATTGCACATGTCATCTAATGAAAAACAAACCAGCCCAGAAACAGCACAACTGTTTCAATCATTTTGCAATTATGTCCTAATGCTTGCATATTAGGATATATTTATATGTAAGTAAAAATAAGTAACAAATGTTCAGTTTCTTTAGTAGCAAAATGGTTCAGCACCACAGTAATTACATAAACACAAAGCTATTAAGAGAACATTTAATTTACCAGCAACCAGAGCAGGAGCACAATGAAATGGCCAATCAATCCATTTACCTGACAGCAAAATGCTTTTTTACCCCAGTTCTGAGGGGATATAGAACAGCAGAGGGCAGGTTTCAAACCTGAATTTTAGTCATAATACTTCAAACTACTTCAGCTAATGACAAACACATATATATATATAATAAAATCTTCAAATCATTATTAATGCCCGCAAGTGGTCAGAGCCCTCTGCATCTCATCAAAAAGAATTGATTCCAGGGAATCTGAAGGCCATACTGAGACAGTGGGTGGTTTTTCTCTTTCCAAGTCCTCTTGTGCCTTTTAAGGTCTGATTGTTTCACCACACTGTACCATGGCACAAGATTTCCAGGTGTAACACAAGATACAGCTTGCAGGAAAATCCTTGTTTTCCAAAGACTGAAGTATTGTGGAGCAGAGAATGTACAATGACAGGAAAGGAGTGAACCCCAACCTTGCAGTGCTTTGCTTCAGGAAGAAGGCTGCTTTTTCATGGTTCCTTTTGGCATCCTCAAGTAATTTTTTCTTTCTTTCTTCATATTCTCTCCGGGCTCTCTCCTCTTTTCTGCAAAACACAGGCAAGCCAACAGGACTGAGCCTTGACTCCAGCACAGTGACACCTGAGGGAGGGGCTGGGGAGTCCAGGAATGGAATGAGGACATTAGTCTGCACCCCATATTGCAGGCAAACTGATAAACTTCATAAAAGCTGTGGCCAACTCTCATTTTAATTCCATTTCCTCATTGCTGAAGCAACACCCAGCTAAGAGACACAAAACCACCAGTGTTTGAAGCAGCCCATGCCAGCCCCTGCAATGGGAATGGGCTCCAACACCCCAGGAGAGGCAGCACAGTCTGAGTAAGAGGCCCTTACTTCTCCTGGGCCCGGCGCTTCTGTTCTGCTTGCAGGGCTGTTAATTCTTCCTTCCAAACCCGCACTTCCCTCTGCTCCTGGTATTGCTTCTGCAGCTCCTCCTCATCCTTCTGAACTTGGGCACGGAGGGTTTCATATTTCCCCTGCTCAGTTTCTATCTGCCACATCTCCAGCCTTTAAAACAAAATGTTTCCACAGAAATATTGACATTCTTTCACTTACTAAGATGATATATTGAATAGGGAAGGCTCTATGGTGAAAAGGAATATCTAGACTTTTTTTATCGTTTTATTTAAAATATATGGTAAACCAAACTCTGTTACTGACACAAGTGTTTCAGACTAAGGTTCATATCTAATAGCATATCCCATTCTAAAGACATTAAAAATATTGGTCAAAAAAAAAGGTAAAAAAATAAACCCCAAGGTTCTGTTTCTCGTGTTTACCCAGAAAAAAATACTAAAACAAAGAAAAACTAGAAAAATAGCCTTTTGTTCAACACTAAACAGCTTCAGAGACAAGGCCATAGCTTTTATTTTTCCATGCTCTGCTGAAGGAATCAGATATGATAGGGATGACTACATTAATCTGTTCTATGTATTGCTAATCACACAATAAACAAGTCAAGCATTTTACAGCTATTACACAACACTGCAGCAAACACACTGTATCCTGTAACCACTTGGCCAATCCCAGCCAGCAGCTCGTGCCTGTGTTCTGCCTTTGATGGAGTGGCATCAGTGGTTGTACCTCTGGTACCAAAATATGAACACACTCACCTGTTGCCTTCTGCAAAAGGCAGTTTTACTCTGTCTTCTATGAGTAAATAATTTGTCATGTGTGAACAATCAATTGCAAGCAGCAATATTAGCTTAGCATAAAAATACACTACTACAATGATTTCCTCATGCTCAATTTCAATCCTGTCCTTTATGCCCTATAAAAACACCAAGAGGCATAAATCAGGAGTCTCTATGCTCATGCAGAGATCAGTATCACAGGTTTACTTTAGTCCAGCTTATTTTCCATTTAAAATGAGACCTGTTTAGGTCTACAGTTTATGCACAACTCCAAATAAACCCAAAACTTCATTTATGCATGCAAAACTAACTCAGGGGCTGAGCCAGAGCAGCCAATTTCCTAAGGAATGAACCTGCAGGCTAAAAGTTGCTCTCAAGATGCTTTGCCTTGCAGGCAATGACTGTATTTACAATTAACTTCTGTATTGATTAGCGTTTGAATCCATTCAACAGCATAGGAAGAGCACAATAAAATTTGACTCCCTTCACGCTCTTTTCTCACTCACTCACATGTTTTGTTTTAGTTTCAAAGTGATTATCAACTCCAGCTCCTTCTCCCTCTCCAGTTCCGTGCACAGCCGGCTGCTCATGGCCTGAAGGCGGGACAGGGCTGCACTGGAAACGTACAAAGAAACAATCAGAAAGAAATTGCAACTAAAAAAGGTTAAAAACCCCCTGCACCTGACTATATTCAACATTCCCATTCTCTAAATGAAAATTGGATCTCCTACCTGCAGTTCTCCGCTAACTTCAGCATTTCTGTATTGGCACTGGTAATGCTAATGGCAGCCAGGATTTCCATTACTGCTGAAACATGATGCCTTTGAGCCTTATAAGCCAGAAATCTATCAAATCTTCTTACTCCACTAGTCACTTGCTAAATGCAAGAGATTGGGAGGAATGCTATTTTTTTACATATCCAAACTTCCCAATGTGACCCATCATAAGGATAAACATTCCACACTGCTTTTCTGTCTTTGCTGGGTTTTGTTCCTGTCTCTGAGATCCCACTTGCACCATCCCAGGAGGATCATTTACATTCAATTCATCAGTTCTGTTGAAGCAGCTCATCCCTCTTGGCAGTTAACCTGCCTTTCTCCCTCTCGCTCGTCGACGCACTAACCTGGAGATTAGCCCAGGTTATAAATGCAGCTGCGAAGTTTGGTCACAATACTCGGGTTCCTGGTACACAAGCCACCCACTGCTTTCTATTTAAACCAAATGTGAAGAGTACAGTAAATTGCCTCCCACTTGAGGGAGCAGCACAAGTGTTTCAGAGCAGCTCCTATATGCAGAGCTACTCCTGAAAGGCATTCCTGCCTTCCACAATACAACGGGAAAAAGAAACGGTGCATATATATGTATGTATGTATATATATAAAAATCCTGACTGAATTGTCACCAGAAGCAAAGCCATGACCAAAGAACTGTCACAGCACCTTGATTCATCAGACTGAATAGAAGACTGAGATCCTGATAGATGCAGGTGACAGCAGTGGGCTAAGCTGATTTAATACCTGCTATATTTTAAAATATGCCTCTTTCCTATCCATTCCCAAGTTTCCACCTCTTTCTGCACTGATCCCATTAACTGCACACAGATGAACACAGTGGATGCCTGTAATCCTTCGTATCCAGAAATATTCTCTACCTACACGTTGCCAGCCTCCTCCTCTTTCTCTATTTCCATGTCTACATGATCCAGCTGCTTTGCCAGCATCTTGATCCGCAGTCGACAGGCACTCAGCTTGTGTCTGCAAGAAACAAACAGATCAGTTATATTTTCTAAGTTCTTTACTCTCTCCAATGAAACTCTTCCTTTTGAGAGCAAGATTTACATCTAGAATTCCTATAGGATATGGTTTATAGTTCTGTAAACTGTAGTATTTATAACTGATACAGTATCCCAGCATTGTTGGTGATGCATGCTGATGGATTACGTTCAGTTAAACACTAACCTGGTTTTTTGGGCCACCAGCTCCTTTTCCTTGACTATGTCATCAAGCAATTTTAGGTTCCTCTGTATGCCTGATATGCGAATTCTATCTGCAGACTGCATAGCCTGCACGTTGTCCATGTCACCCAAAGAGTGCTCCAAGCTTTCCCTTGGAATTCAAACACACAATGAACAATGAAACACAATGAGAAATTGAAAACTTGTGTGGAGTTTGTCCATCATCCTTCCATCCCTGTTTTCTGTTTCATTCGAGCAGCACTATTACAAATATGACCAGAAGTTTGCATGCAGGCACTCAAGGATTTGTGGACTTGGATATCTAATGCTGAACATTTATACCCTCATTTAATACATTAATTATGTGGTTTTGTGTTGAAATGCCTGCAGCTCCTCTTGATCCCACCTAGGGTTTGTAATTCTAGTGTTCCTGAACAATACTTTAAAACTTTAATGGGAACATTGTAAAATGGTTTAAAATGGATTTTATACAGCTGGTCAGTCAACATGACAAAGGAAATTCCTGCTAGAACTGGAACAAGGTATTTACGTGCTGGAATCAGACTGGTCTCCAACATCTTCAGAAGTGTCCTTGTTTCTCATCTTCCCACCAGCAACCAACTTTTCTTCCAGCTCATATTCTAACAGATATTGAAACAACAGCTTAATAAAGAGGCTCTGAACTCTAAAATGCAAAGCTCTACATACTTGCTGTCAGAGGTGACATTTTATGACACTACTGCTGTGTATATTAAAAATTCATATGGCCAAACATGCACCTACAAACCAACACGAGATATGCTCTGCTTCCCACAGAAGGGGCACCAACAGTCCCACGTATGGGGGAAACCCCAGACAAGACCAGGGAGGGGGAAAGGGAGAAGCTGATGTATTGCCACATTCTGGGCAGTGATCTAACATGTTGATCTTACATGAACTTTACATTAATGTCAGGGGTTTTGTGAGTTATCAAAACAATTCATCATTTTCACCTTCCCAGTGTTCTTCCACATCATGGAACTGGCCAAAAGCATCTTCTTCTTCCTTCTCCCCCAGAAGTGATCGAGGAGATGTTGGCTGCTCTCTCTCACTGTAACTGGCCCCATGACTTTCCATACTGACAGGTTTTTCCAACCAAACTAAAAAGAGAATAACATATTTTATAAATCTAATCTCCACTTGCAGTAGTGGGGACTGTCTCCAGAGGGGAATTCACAGCTCTCAGTAAATACCTAATGCATTTGAAATAACTGCATACAACCACACGCCTTTGTGCCAGTCACACATTTTGACGACCACCTTTAATAAATCTCTCAGAAAAAAGCAAGGACAATGTAATTTTTGTAAAGTAATAATCAGCTCAATAATAAAAAACCTTCCCTGTGTATTTTATCCACTTAGGCCACCACTTTACCCAGTATGATTAAAAAAAGTAACAGTGTAAAGTAAACTGTTCCCAAATGTTGATACAATTCATTAGAATCCCGTCAATTCTGTATGAGTTATTACCACATGGCTGAGCATTTCACATCTTACTCACACAGACTTGTACATATGATTAATTTGAACGAAGGTGGCTCAGCTTTGAGTGCATTTATGTAAATCCCGCAGAACTCAAAAACATAAACTGTAAGAGAGTATCTATTTTCTTTAGAAAGAGAGCAGAGCGAACTGATGAAGCTGGAAGGCCACCTGGAAGCCAAGCAGGGGTCCCCCACGGGGCTGTTCACGATGCTGGCGGCACCCACAAGCTGCACAACCACCCGAAGTGTTGCCGGGCCACCACCCGAACCCCAAGCCCCCAGAGCTGTGTGTGAACCGGTCGGAAATCCGCACAATGTGACCCCGGGCCCGTCCCCACCTCAGGTGGGTGAGGCGCTGGCCCCGCTAGGCCCGGCGCGGCCCGGGCGCTGCCATGGCAACGGCGCGAACCACCGCCCGCGCGGGGGCGCCGCGCCCGGCCCGGCCCAGGAGCGCTATGGGCGCGGGGGGGGATGCGCCGTGGAACCCCCCCCGGCCCGGCGGTGGTGCGGCCCGGGCCGAGGGGCCGGGGTTGGCGGGGCCTGGGGAAGCGTTTCCATCCATGGTTGTCTAATTGTTGTTGTTTATTCTCAGCTGTGGAGGTTAAAATATGAGCCGGTGGTGATGGTGAAGGGCTATACAGGTGTGAGGGAGAGGGGTTATACAGGGGTGATGGGTTATACAGGTGGGATGGGTTATACAGGTGGGATGGGTTATACAGCTGTAATTGGGTTATATTGGGTTATACAGGTGTAATTGGGTTATACAGGTGGGATGGGTTATACAGGTGTGATGGGTTATACAGGTGTGATGGGTTATACAGGTGGGATGGGTTATACAGGTGGGATGGGTTACACAGCTGTAATTGGGTTATATTGGGTTATACAGGTGTAATTGGGTTATACAGGTGGGATGGGTTATACAGGCGGGATGGAGAGGGGTTATTCAGGTGTGATGGGTTATATAGGTGTCATGGTGAGGGGGTTCCAGGGCTTTGTGGGCTCTTGACAGTCCTCTGGAAGGATGATTTACACTTTGGAAACACAGCAGCATTAACGATTCCATCACATTAATGGCAATAATTACCATGAGTGGGAGCACCCCTGACACCTGTTCTGCCTGTCTGGGGCACCTGGTTTAGGTGATCTCAGGTAACCCAAATCAGAGACGTTCCCAGTGAACTTCCAGCTCTGCATACATTTATAAATGTTAAGCAAGTTGGTGGCATTATGATTAAAAAACCCCATTACGATTTAATAAAGTCTCTTATGTGATTTCAGCTGACTTTCTGCAATGCAAAGCCCTGTGGATTTGGTGCTGGAGCACACACATTTTAGAATGCTGAAGGTTTCCAAGTTTCAATCCACAATGAAGCTGTTTTAAATGTCTTTTTAGAAATAAGCCCATATTATTCTGACAATAGGATTTCACCACTAGTTACTAATTAAAGGTTATTACAGCAAAAATCATGTTCTGCTCATGCTGGCCATTTATAATGTCCCATTCTGAATGGCTCCTCTGGCTTCAGCAGCAACTGCAGGGCTAGAAGTTCCTGCTAACACTTCCATAATCGCTGCAGATGTGACAAAATCACTAAATTATAAGTATGTAGCTGATATTTCAGTCATTTGCATGGTAAAGGTAACTGTCTGAGTTCATAAAAGGTGTCTCAGTTGGAACACTCTGTTCTTCAGAGGAACCTCCTGGACCTGTGGGTTCGATATCGTGAGTTCAGGTACCACATTTAGGTTGCCCAGAGAAGCTGTGGGTGCCCCAAGGTGAACTTTACAGTCCCTTCCAACCCAAACCACTCTGTGACTCTGTGATTTTAGCCCTAAGCTGGTAATTAACTGGGTTTCCTTTCTGTTCTATTCCTTGTAGTACCTTGAAGAAGTCAAGGACCAGTTCAGTGGATTCAAGGCAGAGCCAGTCCCTGTTCTCTCACTCTTGGCACTCCATGACATGCTGGAGAAATCCATCTATTCAAAGATTCACAGGGATTCAGCTATGAAAACACTGGGACATTATCCACACCAAAATACACCCTGATCTGCACATAGAGACAGATGCATTCTCAGATTTATTTAGTTTAAACTGTTCCTTAATTGTAAGCAATATTTCTGTCATTGTTAGTGCTGCTATGGGAGTGAGGTCTGGTTTTTGATCCCGTGCATACAAGCACTTGCTGCTGATCTGAGTGTTTATTTCCACTGTTTATTTCCACCCACACTATAAATTGCTCACAGTGACCAGTTTTTTTGTGCTACACTTATGCTATGGGTCCTCATTCTTGAGAAATATATGGACATTCTTAGCTCTATCAATGGTGGAATCTTGATTTTATGGCATCTATTCATATTACATAAAACAAATTACATACAGACATTTGCAGGATTAAAGCTACAAGATGTAGGCTAAAAATATGCAGTGATTAACTGTATAGCTCTCTCTGCAGATCTGGAATAGATATAACTGTGTTAACTCTGAACCTGCCAGTTCCCACACTCCTGGAGTTGGGATGCAAAAGATCCAAGCATGGATATTCTCCTCAAGAAAACACTTGGAAGAACACCTGGAAATATCACTGATTGTCACTTTCTTGTGATATTTTTATTCTGGGTATTTATTTAGTCCCAATTTACAACTGTTTGGATGATTTTCATAATAACAACAACAAATGGTGATGATTTTGTGCCAGGTGAATAATCTGTCTCTAGGGAAGGTCAATGTAGATTTTTATCTCCCATACTGATGGGAGAAGAGAGTACATATCTGCAGTTCCCCTGAAGGTAATTATGGCTCCCTAGCCAAGTTCTTGTCTCCCAATCCACAAGTCATATCTATCAACTTAAGGCCAGTGGCTCTTTAAGCCTTAAGCTCCAGGAAATGTGCAAAAAGGCTTTGGTTGATGCAACTCTTGTAGATTTTTAAGGCTCTGACCCCCAGTGATCAATCTCGGAGGAAATGGGTAAAGGAGTGAGCAGGAATAAATGAAAACCCTGCTGCTTTCTTACCATGAGGTTCAATTTAGAGGCATTTCTGTGGAGTTCCTTTGGTGCCACCTCAGGATCAGCTGGAAAGGGGGCAGGACTGGGCAGTTCACTTTGCTGTATGGCTGCATACTGTGCTCCCACGGGTGGTTGGCATTTCTCTCCTGAACGTTTCCAAGGTGACAGCAGCTCATATATGGAGCTTTCTGGCTTCTAGGCAGGAAGACATGCCAATAATGGAATCTGCATTTTGGCAGTGTGGTTCCTATCAATTACATAACACAACTTCTCTGCCCCTATGGATGTGTTGGACTGTAAACAATGGCAAACACTGATTTGTTGGACTGTAAACAATGGCAAACATTGATAAGCATCTTCCCAGTGACTCATCCCTACAGATGTAGGGACAAGGAATGAGAGGGGCATTTGCTATCAGAGCATCTCATGGAGGAATGGGCTGGGATGGCACCAGCTGGGAGTGCACCCCTGAAATCAACCCATCTGGAGTAAGCCAGTCATCACAGTCCTGGAACTGGCCCTGGCTAGTGAGGATTTTCACCCCAAATCTGTAGCACAATGGAAAGAAAAGGAGGGCAAAGTGTCTGTCAGCACTGTGCTTCATGATTATAAAATTTTACAGACTGAGGGAGGAACTGGATGTTCTACGGAACATTTGGAAACAGATAAAAACTAAATTCCTTCAGGTGAAAGGGAAATTAATATTGTGATTCTCCTGATGCTGATTAAATACAGCCACATTTGTGTTGGGGCTGTGGGACATTCATACAGTGCAAGTACAGTACAACCTCTGAAATGAGCTAAATATTCCCACCATGCGATTGCTACTGATATTCCCAAGTCTCATTTATAAAAATAGGCATATGTGTGTAATTTATATATCTGGAGACATTTGGTGATGTTGCCACAACAGTCTTTCACGAGCTGCTTAGGTGGAATCATGGGAGAGGGAAACTAATTAGCCCTGTGGTACATTTTTTGCCTCAAAATTACATGTGACAATATGACATCTTTATTTTGCTGGCAGCAAAGCCACCTGTTCTGTTTAGAAAATTATCTGTTAAAAATACCAGGTAATGCAGTGCAACTGTAAAGTAAATTGAAATAATGTCTTTTTGATACAGTCTCAAAATCCTGAGGTAATAAATGACTATGAAAACTTGTTATGTGGCCCAAATGACTGAGCATGTTTCTCCTCAATCCCATCAAATTGTGCTCTCCAGTAAATTATTTTATGGTAGCAGTTACAAAGTATGGATGACTGTGACCAGGGAAAAACCTGTTACATGTTCCAGAAGAAAGATACTTGACAGATATTCAAATGTTGGTTTCTGGTTTCAATTACAGTAAAATATACTTCAAAGTTGTGACCTTTGCTTACTACTTGAGTAGGGTAAATACTTCAAAAATTAGAAATTGTTAATATAGTCATAACAACAACTAATGATAATTATATTTTAATGACACTTACATGTAAAGTTGTCCAGATGCAGGTAGAGAACATCAACTTTAGGTAGCCTGGGATGGTCAGGAACTACAGAAACACTGCCCTAGGGGCCATGTTGGTCACTACTATGTTGCTCTGCCAGATCTACTACAGCTTTATGTGTCCAACAGCAAAGCCCCAGGTTTGTTCTACACTGTGGAGCTCTGACCTGCCAGCCTGGTCCTGCTGGAGCACCGTGTGATCCCACGAAGCCTCCGATGATCCAAGGTCAGACCACAGGATGGGTAATTCCATGAAATCTGGTGCCTGCAGCCATGGAGATTGAGGAGAGGCAGGAGTTTAGCTCAGTGACAAAAAGGCTTAAGAAATGTTTAGTATCATGGGCCATCTTTTAAAGACTATGTGACAGTTCCAAGCCAGTAGCTAAAGCTAAAGGAAAGCTTTAATTATTTTCAAGAGGATTAGATGAGAAAGATTTGGGGAGCTTATTTATTTTGTTTTGTTTTGATGTTTTAATAGCAATTTTAATTGTTTCTTAATCTATGTCTTAGCAATTTTAATCTGTCATTGATTGTAAAGAGCTTGGGATATTCTGCTAGAATTGCAGGAAATTAAATATATTGTTGATCATTATTATTTTATCCCCTCACTTTTGGCAATAGGAGTTATTTATTTTGAGTGGGTGTGCATATATATGTATATATATATATATAAATATATATGTATCAGCCTGTTTTGTTTAAATATTTGTATACAGCACCAACTGAACCCAAGGCTGAATGTCCTTCTTCTGTATAATATGAGAATATAATTAAGGCAAATATAGATCAAATGTAATTTATTTATCTGAGAGAAGTTACACATGTATTTTAGGATTGTCATTGTATTTTTGCTTGTGTTAGTGGTCACGTTTGTAGCAAGGTCTGTCCCTTCAGAGCATATGTTGCCACGATGTGCTTACACCAACACACAGACACACAACACTGACACACTTACATGCATGTCATCCACACATAAACCACACACAGACACACTCAGCCCAAATGTACTCAAATGCACCAGGTGCCCCTGTGGATTTTTTGCTCTTTTTACAGATGTGTGCTGAAGACACAGAAAACTCTTCTTTTTTTACTGGTAAATTAGATGACAGTTATCCAGCCAGAGAAAAACAGCACCAAGGAATTCTCAGTGTAGGTATGTAGCCCATTGGAACACCAGCCTTAAAAGTGGGAAAATGATGAAAAAATCTGAAATGAAAGTATCCCAAAAGTTGTAAATGTGTTCTGCTATATAGAGAGAGCATATACTTCTGTTCTGTGTGTCACCAGGTAAATTCCATTAGAAATCTTTCGGTTTCCGTCCTCCAAAAAGCAATTTTAATGAAACAATCCAACTCCCTGAGTTTAAATTTTTATCTTTTCCTCCCTAGTGGGCGTTAGCTGCAGGGATGGCCAAGGAAATGGGCAGAGGGAGGAAAATATCAGGAAGAAAATAACCCTCCACATCCTTCTTAGACGTTTATGACATGATCTTATATTTGTTGCGTTACATTTGTGTGTGTATTGTGTACATCTGTTCTCCTCCTGGATCCTACAGGGCTGTTATTCCCCTCACTCACCACCCCTTAGTTGCCATTTGCAGTATTGGTACTAAATAATAATACAGAATCAAGTAGTTGAAAAGACAAACCCCACACTTTACCCCAAGTGCCTCCTTTCATTTGCTTAAGGTACCTGCACGTTCATTTTCGCTTTATGAATGTAAATTTCTTGAAAATGTCTCCTTTGCACAGTTTCCTTTTGTGGGTTGGTTTTAAAATTGTCATTCGAGATTGAACGGCACCGAGAAGCCGAGGAGGCGGAGGAGGAGAGAAGGAAAGAGCGAATATGGAGGAGAAAACCGAGTTTGACCTGCGAGCAAAGATGCCCCCGAGGTGCGGAGGAGCCGTGGCCGGGCCCCGGCGGCCCCGGGAGCAGCGGAGGTGCCGGGAGCTCCAGCGGTGGAACGCGGACGGTGCCAGCGCGGGATGGAGCAGCACAAGGGCAGCGTCTCAGTGTAGAGAAGCCCCGAGGCAGCCCGAGGCAGAAGTTTGCAGCCCTGGGTGTGCCCCTCCCGTGGGTACCACCGGCCCGGGACAGCGCGCAAGTGGCGGGGAGGCGGCGGGTTCGCCCCCGGCTCCGCTCCCGGCTGCCCGGAGGGATGCTGGAGGGATGCTGGAGGCCGGGCTGCAGCTGTGGTGCCCGTGTTGCCGCCGGGATTTGCCGGGGGGGCGGCGGTGCCCGCAGTTCACATGCCCCGAGCGGTGCGGGCACGGCGGCTCCGCATCCTCGGACCGGCCGCCCCTGCCCTCGGCGCTCCTCCTGCTCCTCCCTGGCATGATGCGCGCAGGACATGAGTGGCTCCGGAGCACTTTGAGTTGCTCCCACCCCGCTCCGTGGGATTAATCCATCCTTTCGGGGGTTATTTTCGGCAGGCAGCCTCGCGGGCGGGCAGAGCGGCCGGAGGAAGAGCCCGCGGCAGGGGAGGGATGCGGGAGCAGGGCAGCGGGGCCGGGCGGGACTGAGCCGCCCGCAGAGCGGAGCAGAGCAGAGCAGAGCAGAGCGGAGCGGAGCGGAGCAGCAGAGCGGAGCAGAGCTGCCCTGCTCCCGTGCCGGGCTGCCCGCATGGCTCCCGGGCACTGTGGAGATTGTGGGGGCTGCTGCTGCTGAGCAACCATCCATCGCTTTAAACTCAGCCTCAACTTAGCGCAGCAGGCAAGGATGGCAACGCCACTGGAGCTTTGGAGCTGCCAGGAGAGCCAGGGAGCCTGGGTTTTGGTCGCCGCTGTCTAATAAATGGGAGTAAAATGGAATTTCTTACCTGGGTTTTTCCTGCCTTGGTTCTACTGTGCACCCAACAGCACAGGTGTATCAGGTAAGAAAACATCTTCTCATTCTCTCTTAGACTGGCCTTGGGCAGCCGTTCTCTGGGCTGGGGTGAGAGGTGCCAGGGCTGCTTCGGGCTCCCACTTTTGCCCAGGGATGCTTTCTGCACTCACGGGCCAGAACTGCTTTGAGTGAGTGTTCAGGAGAAAAGGGCTCTTGATTCAAGAGTTTCTTTAATGTGCCTACTCTGTTTGTTTTTTTTTTCTTTCTTCATTTCCTTGCTAAGCATGCACTTCTGCCAACTGAGCAGCAGTTTCTTGGGTTAATCAAGGGCTGTGTTTTTAACAGGATGCCCCTGCAGTCATTTTCCCAGGGGCACTGACTCTAAATTGGGGGTAATCACTTTTCGTGAGGCACTGCACAGCCCAGCACAGCCTCAGCCCCTCCAGCAGCACTGTAGGGACCTGCTTGAACATGAAACTTGTCCATAAAGCTAGCACAACCAGTGGGCTACGAGCTGGATAGCTCTGCTCAGGGCCTCTATAGGTACCATTAAGCCCCAAAATACAGCCATGCCTTTCTAATGCGTTCATTAAGTCTGCTGAAGTTAGGATAACAGGAAAAGGCTGTCAGAGATCTCAGGGAAAAAAGCGTTTGGAGAACGCCAACCATTTCTTAAAATAATAAATTGTAAAGAAAGATATATGTTTGCAGCTCTCAGTCCCATTTCCTCCGAAGGTGTTAGCTAGGCAACCAGCGACGGGCTCGATATATTCTCTCCAGATCTGGAGGCTGGATGTGGAGAAAGCTTGCCATGATTACGCAATGAAAATAGAAGGGGGTGTAAAAAAGAACTTGCTGCATGTAAAAACATGCCCACACCCCCCAGAGCAGAGGGGGCTGTGGCATTACAGGGGTCCTACAGCTTCTGCTTCATAGACATTGTTCATGTCTTCAGAGGAGTGAGTGGAAGAGGCAAAGTGATAACTGTAGTAAGACTGAACATTGCTGTTACACTTTTTGGAATTAATCAGTGAGAGCTGATTTTTTCACTGGGAAGGAAAAGGATCTTGCTTAGATGAAGTGTCAAGTCAACTGCTCTTAGTCAGGACAGACATAATGATTTATTCTGTGACCTTGAATCTGTTATCCAGGGTCAGATCCTGACATCCCTGTGCTCCAAAGCAATCCAGTATTGCAGTGAAGGCAGAGAAAATACTGCTTGGGACCTAAGGGCACCAAGATCTTGCCCATGATTTTAATGATCCTGTTTCTCGCTCTGCACTTGGGCCAGCGTTGAGGCTCTGGGTTAAAAAGTGATGTTTGAGTACAATATAGGAAAAAAATTAAAATTTTAAAGAAGAGTCTTCCCAGTCTCTGTCCTCAAGGTCTGCTCCCAGGCACAGCCACTGCCAGGATGTGTGCAACCTATAATTTGTTGGACACATTATTTTATATTTGGATTAATTCCCTGGTTACTTGACTTTCTTCCTCCAGTTACACAATAGTGATGAGTTGTTTGTTAAAAATACATCTCCACATGGCAGAGAGTCAGGCAAGGCAAATTCTAACTTCTGAAATTCCAACTGTTCAGTTTGTAGTTTTCCAAATATGCCAAAGTGTGAGACATTCCATGGTCAAGGGAAGCTGCTCTGTTTGGCACAACAGCTTTCTGAAGATTCAGGATTTAGTGTGGCTATGGCAGGACATCGTTTAATCTTGTAAACAGGCAGTAGCCTTGCTTACATGTGTAATTTGGATCAGTTACAAGGAACTAGAGCAAAATTTTATTCTTGTATCAGTAAAAATATTTTTGGTATGAGATGCCTTCATGAAAAGCAGTATAATAATGGGCAAAACTGCCATTTTAAGGCTCTGATTTTGTTTTCTAAAGGCAATGTGGTTCACAGTTAAAATGACAGAGGCCATCCAAACCCCCTAATTCTCTGCTTGTGAGTTCTGTGCACTGTATATTGACAGGTGTAAGACAAGCATAGTCCAAAAAAGAAGAGCATTTTAGTGGTTTTGGAATGCAGTGGTAGGACACGGGACTTCCCAGAGGCAAAACTGCCAATGAAAATACTGTGCTGGTTTGGCAGAGGAGGGAAGGGGGGGACACCCAGCCTGCTTCCTCAGAGCATTTGGGAATATCCTTCCAGGGTGCTTTAGCTGTGTTTGAAGCAATCTCTCTGTCATGTGTGCTATTTGATTGAAGGGAATGAGCCAAATTCAACCTAAATCAGCACATTTTTTCAGGTAAACATTTTTAAAAAGTAGTATTTTTTGGTCTGCTCAAGACCAAAGTCTTGAGTGGCAAGAAATTTGGCATTTATAAGATTGACAGGTCTTTGGGGCAAAGACTGTGGCTTCCATTATTTCATCAGGGCTTGATACGCTGTGGACGCTGCAATAATAAATGTGCTACAGTGAATGAGATCATCTGCAGACAGACACTTGAAGAAATATTTCTTCATTTGCATGGGGAAGGAGCACTATTGATGGGAGTTTGGGCATGAATGTCCATACTTTGTAATGCTGTACTGAAAGAGATTTTAATTCTCTAATTAAAAATAGGTGTCTCTTTTATATTTAAGATTCTTCTATGTTAAGTGACTTTTATACACTGGCATTTAATTGTCCTTCTCCTGTGTGTCACCCTAAGCCTTTTAGTTCTATTTGTGGAAACAGAGCAGCTTTAACACGTGAATATATGGAAAGAATGGTCCATTTTCTGTAGCTTAAAACTCACAGAGAGGCTTTGATATTCTAGAGGTTGCCATGAATTAAGCCTAATGCTTTTTCAATTACATTTCAAAACACAAAACATATTTACAGTGAGCTTCACTTAGAGTCAGGAATGGCAGATGGGAAGGATACACAGACTGCTCTGGATAATCCTGGAGTTTGACAGAGGCCAGATTGTTCTCTGACCTTGCAGGATATTCCTTGTCTGTTCCCCAAGAAAAAGTTTTCTTCAGTGGCAATCAGATCTGGGATATCTGCCCCCAGATGCTTCTCTCATAGAAAATGAAATGTTCTCCATCCCAGTCCTCCAGTCAAACTGGTTTTTCCATCTACCAGGATAAACGATTCAAATAACAACTATGTCACAGTCCCCAGAAGAATCAGGTTAGCAGATTGAAAGGAGAAACAGAAGATGCAGAAAGTGATTTTCCACACCTTACTGCTCTATGTGTTTTTCAGAAGGTCAGTGCACCCTCCCTGCAAGTGTGACCTCAAATCAGAGTCTCATTGGGCACTGACTTTAAGATGCTGCTGAGCTGTTTGCACTGCTCCCAAAGATTTTGGCACTGCTCCCAAAGATTTTGGCTCTGCTCTGGAAGAGCCCCTTGAAGATGTGCTGTCCAAGCTGATTGATGTTTCTCCTCCAGATCACTCCACATCCATAGGATGCAATGGTCCTGCAGCACCTGGGAGGAAGATGTCAGCTCAGATAGAAAGGAGCTGGGGACATGTGTACTTTTTATTCTAGAACTGATAGTACTTAGCTCTGAAACAGATGCTTTTTTTTGCTCTGTCATTTGACATTCATTGCTTGGAGTTGCTTTCCTCAACCTGTTTCAAGGACAGCTTTTTTAGGGAAACCAGAACTCCACAGGTTTGTCCAGCATATCAATGGGATTTCCTTTCCCCTTTGTCTGAAGTACAAGAGAACACACTGTTCCTTTCATCATTTAAACAGCACTAATCTGTTTTCTTCTGCTAACAGTGAGGTCTGTTGAGTTTCTCCCAATGCTTAAATTCCAGATATGGACAGATTCAAATATATTCTCCAAACTATCAGTTTGAAATGAGACGTGTACAGAGTCAGAAGATGGGAGAAAACCCATCTCCTTCAGCTTTAGATTTGGGAATGACTTGCAGAGTGATAGGAGTCCCCATGACTGTTGCAGAGGCTCCCACACTGGCCTGGTGCAGACTGAAGATAAGCTTTTGAGGAGCTCTTTTACCCCTTAGATTTGGCAAATGAGTACCTCAATTTTACAGGGTCCTTTTCTTACTAAAACAAGCCTTACAGCAGCTTATATCAGGCAGGGAAGTTGCGGAATCAACTAATGGTAGTTTCCTTTCTTTTCATCTTTGCTGCTTACACTAAGAAAAGTTAATCCCTTCCAATGCATCTTTTCTATGCTGGTCTTCCTTTCTCAGGCTCAATAATGAATAATATTTTAGGCCATGTATAATCTCAACTGCTTGTCAAGGACGAATGAAATTCTCCCCCTGTCCTTCCTGTAGCTTTACAGCACTGGCTCTGGTGTGCACAAGTCTAGAGGAATGGCTCGAAGGAGTTACCACAACATGGTAAATCTAGCCATAAAATTATTTAAGCTGTAATACTTTAATAACCCCCCTGGTATTAAGTGCACATAGCTCCACTAACTTCAGCACATTTGTTACACTGATGATCTGACCCTAAGGCTTTATTAATAATAGAAACAAGATTTATTTTAATTGTGTCATGGATATTTAAGTAAAACTCCCTCTAGATTGTAATCTGCTTAAAACACATGGCAGGCTACAGCCCACGGTTTTTAACCTGACTCTCAGCATTTTAACTTTCTTTGAGCTCCATGGCTTCCCTTAATGCCCCTAGAATGGAATCCTGACACAGGGAACTGCTGCACACTGAGTGCTGTGTCAAAACAGATGATCAGGCACACGAGAGAGATCACTCCAGGGCACTCACCTTCTGACTGCAGCTCTGTTTGCAAAACACTTCCCAGAACTCGGCTGCAGCTTTAGCAACAGGAGTTGAAAAGCACCATCTTCTGTTGAAAAGGCAAAGGGATTTTAGGCAGATATATTAACTCAAGCGTATTGGAGTTGTTTACTCTAATTAGGAAAAAACATAAAGCATCATTCTGTACCTATAAAAGGAGCTCAGACATTTTACTGATTAGGAACACCATTTCATACCTATGGCTGAGGCTTGTAAGTTACAATTAAGTAAGTTTTTAAACAAATTTGCCAAGAGGTAAGAAACTATAATTTCATTTAAGTAAATACTGACAGTTGGATGACTGACAGACCAGCAAATAGAAAAGAACAGTCTGATAGAAAGAAGTGTTGATATAGTTGATGAGACCCAATAAAGGAAAAAACCTCTGTCAACATTTGTTATAAATCTTCAAAGCCCTTGTCTAAATCATTTATGTTATTCCAATTTATGTAGCTGAAAACATGGCTCTGAGCATTCCGAGATCCTTGCTCAGAAGAGCTAGAGGAACCTGAGAAATGGCTGGGATAGTCATTTGAGATGAACATACAGCAGTGTGCTCATGGCAAGGAAATATAAATGCAATTTAATATACTGTTTTGCTGGGAACTAATGAAGTTTCACTTGGAGCAGTGTCCCTATGCTGGAAGGTCACATAAGCTTTGACAGCTCCACTAATCCAAGTTTTCAGTGTCTCTGCTGCTCAGAACTTACATTTCTACACTGTAATCCCACAACTCCTTCCTTATATAATTGACTCCATACATGTGAGAGAAGGGTTTAATGACCAGGACAATCAAGGATTTTTCCTTCAGTCCCTTGTGAGAAGAGTTGGGTATTACAGGATACTCTGCTCCTATGCTAGCAATAACTGCACGTGCTGAGCTGAATGCCCAGGCTGGCATATTTTGGAAAGGAAAACCATGTGCTTTATGTGGGTCAATGTCACATGAACACTCTAAGAAAATTATGTAAGTGCCAAGGCAGGATGCGTTTGTGGTGTATCACTCTGCAGCCTTCCATGGGTATTCAACCAGCTTCTGCCCTGTTACAGCTCAGGTGTCTCTCTGAGATGCCACGTCCACTGCTGGGCTCAGGGGGAGATGCCAAACCAGGGCTCGGGCAGCTTTGATGCAGTGCTGGCCCTCAGGTCCTCTCAAACCATGGGCTCAGATGCTGGCCCAGCCCCTCATTTATCTTCTCCTGTCCTCTCAGTCACGATGGGAGCAGGCACAGATCTTCAAATGAATCCTGCCATCTCAGTTTAAACAGATAATGAAGACAAGATAATCTTGCCTCTGTTTGTAAGAGATGGTGGATAGCCATGTAACTGGCTGGACTAGGGCTGAGGGGCTGGCAGCTGCTGGGAGGGAATGGCAACACAAGCCTGGGCTAAAGCCCTCCAGGAGCAGCACTGGGCCAGCAAGAAGCTCATGCCTGGCACCTGAAAGGTAGTATTGCTGGGAGGGGACTGTGGCATGAGCACAGACCCCACAGCAACACAGCACCTCCCTCTGCCTGCTCCCCAAACTCCAGATGTGCAGTGCCTCCTGCTTTCCCATCACATTTGACAATATCCCAGCCTTCCGGAGCTCAGCTGTCCCACAGTTCACAAGGAGCTGGCACAGCTGTATTTCAGCATCCACAGATGCATTCTAGGCAGTATATAAAGTATCTTGGTTTCCCTCATGCTTTCTCTAAGTTTATAAATCTATTTTTCCTTCTTTTTTTGGAAAGGGAAAAATCTTCTAAAAGTATGCACTTGTATTTCAGAAAGAGGCCATAGTCTTGCTTGAAATATGTTCTGTTTTAAACAGAAATATCTGAAATGATTTCCCTATCTATACACAGCATTTTCCAAGGACTTTCCAGTATAGCTGATTATTCTGTAGCTGGTCTCTGGTGTAAAAGAACTCATTCTTCCATTGTCTGTCATTTTCCTGTTTCTAAACATGAGTGAGTGTCAAAACACACTTGTTCTCTTTCCTTAGAGCTAAGAGTGACATCGGAGACTACATTGGTTCCAACATTGAAATATCCTGGCTGCCCAACCTGGACGATTTAATGAAAGGCTACGCACGGAATTTCAGGCCTGGGATTGGAGGTGAGGCTTGAAGAATAATGTCTCTTTTCTTCTTACAATCCTTCTCCCCTCTGATGCTTATGTGAACTTCATCCTTTACATGATTAAAAGGTTATGATTATTTTTTACTTGTATAATGGAAAAAAGTAGCAATCAATAGTTTGCTTGAAATTTGACAAGAGGCAGACTGTACAACAGCAACACAGGCTTCTGATACAGTTCTTAAATCATTGACATTTAAGTTGAAGGAATTTTGTACTACATTAAATGGTGATAATTTCTGCATCTGCTTGAAGTCATTCTGTCTTAAACTAGATAATGTGATTTCCAGAAAGGATTCCATAATTTTCAGAAGTTGTGATTTTATCTCAGGTCCTTTATCACTGAACTGCGGTGTGCTGTTGGAAATTGAGGTAAAAATCAGTAAAAGATTTAAATCTCTTGCTTTAGGTAGATTTTACTTGGAGAGTGTGTTTTAAAATGGAAAGCACTTTGGTGAACTCACTCCTTCTGAAAGAATTGACAGTCTTGGGTCATTTATATTTTGCTAAGTATGATGGTGATGTCAGTGACCCCATTCAACCCTTTCTCCTCAGGTCCCCCCGTTAACGTTGCTCTGGCCATCGAAGTAGCCAGCATTGACCACATCTCAGAGGTGAACATGGTACGGTATCAGATTCTTTAGTTTTGCTCTGAAAAGCATTCAAAACCAAAAGTTGTGCTGCTCTTTTTTAAGACATACACCACTCTTGCAACATATTATATGTAACACAGATTGTTGAATCATTTTTTGATAATTTGAGTTTATCCATGATAGAAACATAACAGAAATTCAAATGCTTGGGCCGCTCTCTGGTTGACTAAGTATAAAAACACTTGTTTGCACTGAAAGCAGATAATGCATTTCTAGGACAGCACAATGATTTTTGGCCAAGTCCCAAGACATTACCATTGTGTTTGCTCAGCATCACTTCTTAATTGGGATTTCTCTTGTCATAGGAATACACCATGACAGTATTTTTGCACCAGAGCTGGCGAGACGACCGTCTGTCTTACAACCACACCAACGAGACTCTGGGCTTAGACAGCCGGTTTGTGGACAAGCTCTGGTTGCCAGATACTTTCATAGTCAATGCCAAGTCTGCCTGGTTCCATGATGTGACTGTGGAAAACAAACTTATCAGGCTCCAGCCAGATGGAGTCATTTTATACAGCATCAGGTGAGCGACAAAGAGAGCAAGAATACCCTACTGTGTGTTAACTTTTTGAGCAAACTGTAAAGGAATCACTGTTTTCCTGGGATGGTTTCCTAAAACAATTATTAATTTAAAAAGGAAGGAAATCTCCTATCAGAGGTGCCTTTGCTTTATAAGGGTGATGCTGCCAGTAATGTCTCTTTGGCAACACCAACACATTTTGCACGGCAGAGTCACCAGTCACAATGTCCTCAATGGGAGAGAAGTGTCTCGTAGCTGTTTGGGCACACAGAGCAAAGATTCTGCTCCCCACTCTCCCACTATTTTCTAAGGAAACTATGAGCCTGATTTAGGCTCAGCTTACCCATGTCTCAAACAGAGAAAGTAACATTTCCTCACTTTGGAAAAGTGCTATGGCTGGAACTCAGTAACTGTATTGAAAGCTAATTGTGTAATGTTCTAAAAAATGAATATACACCTTTGAAATTGTAAGCCCAAAGTCCCCTTAAGGTATTGGTAGCGATCCTGGGGACAGTGAGAGGGGATGGATTGAATCAGAAAATTCCTGTTCATTATCAGAAGCAGCTGAAGCATCCTCTGATGTCAGACAAGTCATTTGACCTTTCTTCAATTCCTTCTGCCTTTGGGTTTCCCACAGACTCACTAAAGGCAATAACACAAGGACTTTGAAAATAATTTCCTTCATTACTATGAAGGTTTCAAAGTTTTTTATTTAATCTTCTGAGTTCTGAGGGAAAAGCTCTACTTGAATGCAACTAACTGGTGTTCACATTGCTTGGAACAGGATTACCTCAACAGTGGCCTGTGACATGGACCTTTCCAAGTACCCAATGGATGAGCAGGAATGCATGTTGGATTTGGAGAGCTGTAAGGGCTGAGTACATCTGCATTTCGTGTAAAGACCTGTGTATGTGGTACTGAGATAGCTGCAGTGAGCTGGGATGGTTCTGCTTTAGTCAAGGAAATGGAAGGGGTGCCTTGAGGGCTAGAACAGGCAGGAATCACTTCATTCCCTGTGTTGGGCATTAGACTGTGGACTTTTCAATACCAGATCAGCTCTGTGCAATTCAAAACTCTAGGACATAGTTTAGTGATGATGAACAGTGTACAGTCCTGCTGACAAATGTCTGGAGCTTTGTGCTTGATGTGAAACCTTGTGCAGTTGTGACAGTCATTGGCATTACTGAGGTTTGCATCAAACCCAGTGAGAAGAAGTAGAGAAGCCCACGGGCAAAATGTGGTGTGCTATTTTTTCTTTATGAGAAAAAGGGAAAAGAAAGATTTCCCTGCTTTTAATGAAAGCCATTGTGGGTAACCTTTACATAGCTGTTAATTTGCCCTGACATTCCTCTATCTGTTAAGCAAAAATCCATCAGAATACTGCATGGATTGGCTTCAATTTATTTGTACTCACAAAAGAGGGTGAAGAATGAATTTGTCTTTTGTCCTACCTGTAGTTTATCTACAATCAGCATGTAATTCCTGTGAGCATTAATACTTCTGAATGAAAACCACCACTGACACAAGCAGGGGCCACCCATTCAGTGGCAATGAATCTGGATCTTAGATCAAGGAGTCTACAGGTCCTGAGGGTCCCAGAGATTTGGGAATAGTAGTTTTTGAGCACATCCCCATGCCTATTGATGCAAATTTCTCATTTTCTTTATTAGCACTGACTTTGTTTTCTAGCCAATTAACCACAATACCACTTTATCCTGTCAAAAATAGCAATCTACAGTTTTACTTATGTAATCACCAAATGCAGAGGCAGCAGACAGTGCCCCAGCAATCCATTCTCTCTCCTAGCAAGTTCTGCAGGGAGTTTTACTGTGGGGCTCAATGTTTTAATTGAATTGGAGGGGTTTGGGTTCAGTGAAACAAACAGCCTTTTTTAAACACATGAATGCTTTAGTAGCAAGTTGTCCATTAACAGCAAAACTAGCAAAGATTGAGTACCCATGGATTTGCATATTACAAAAATGCCCTCATACATATCCCCCCTTTCTGTCGTGTCCCTGGTGCCCTGCACCTCTCCCAGACAGAATTCTCCAGGCTCAATCTCAGCATGTTTGCAATGGGATGGAAATGAGCATAGCAGAGGAGTTAGAGAACTTCCACTATGAGCCCTCTAATCTCTTGATTTCTCCCTGGAACTTTGTGTTTATTCGGCTCTCTTTTGGCAGATGGCTACTCTTCAGAGGACATCGTGTACCACTGGTCAGAAAACCAGGAGGAGATCCATGGGCTGGATAAGCTGCAGCTCGCTCAGTTCACAATCACCAATTACCAGTTCACAACAGAAATCATGAACTTCAAATCTGGTAACAGAATCTCTCCTCAGTTCAGGGACAGTATCTGACTTGTTCCAGCACAGGGAAACCTCCTGTATCTATAACAGAAAATCCTTCTTCTTAAATAACTAATTTAAGAACCTGTCAGGCTTCTGATAAGCGTTTTCTTCAGCTTACACTTGTTGTAAGTGCCATCCTTTGCTGAGCCTCCAGGTAGCCACTGTAGCGTGTGAGCCCTTTAGCTCTCTCTGCCTGACAAAACACTGTGTGGAGTAGCCAGACAGCACTTGATAAAAAAAACACTTGAGGTATAGCTCACATTTTCTTGACCTAATTTGCAACTTCAGATCGAGAAAAATTTCCATTAGCCTTGATGTTACGAAGCTTATGACGTACAGTCAGATCAGTCTAATTCTACCCAGTAGAAGTCAGTGGTGTGTATGTCTATCACTGGGCTTATTGCAATGTTTGTACAAGATTGGAGTAATTTCTTTCCTGCTGATTTTTCATCCTCTTTCATATATTCAGATTCTCATTTATGCTGCACATCTCCTCTAAGCTCTTTTTTTGAGTTTGAAATTAACTTGGCCTTTTAAAAAATCTAAATTTAGTATCTGGAGGACTTTCTACAGCAGATGATAAGACAGCACACATTTTGAAGCAATACTGTTATTTGAGAAGACTCATGATTTTATTTTCAGATCTGGCATTGATATGACCTGAGACAAATCGTTTGACCTATTCTTAGCTGATGAGAGCTGCAGTAGCTCGTGCAGCGTTTGTGGAGGCCAATCGAACACCATTCAAAAGGCTTTTATGATCCTTGTCCCAAAGATGCTAAAGCTCTGTGTCACTGTAGGAAATGCCATTGGTGTATCAGTTTAACTGTAATTCACGCAGCCAGAGTCTTCCCTGCTCTTTTTTCCAGCAGGGCAGTTTCCCAGGCTCAGTCTCCACTTCCACCTGCGGCGGAATCGAGGCGTTTACATCATCCAGTCCTATGTCCCCTCCATCCTCCTGGTGGCCATGTCGTGGGTGTCCTTCTGGATCAGCCAGTCAGCTGTGCCTGCCAGGGTGTCCTTAGGTAAAACAGATGGCTTGGGGGACTGACAGGGAAGGCAGTGCTCAAGCTGTAACTCCACTCTCTGCTAACCCTCACTTTCCATGAAGGTGCACTTATGACCACTGTGTTTACATTTGCAGAGGAGACCATCCTTTAGATATTTCTCTCCTGTTTTAATTTCTGTCATGCTATCAGAGCAGCTGCCTCTGGAAAGAACAGCAAATAACCACCTAAAAAGGGTTAAAAGAAGTAATGACTGTGAGGCAGATGTATGAAAGAACTCATTTGAAGGAACTGGGACAGTGACAAAAAAATATTCCTGGAGCTTGTGGATCTGTTTATCTGAGTAAGGGTTGTCAGTCCAGATGCAAAAAGTGTTTGAGGGTCAAGTCTTTGGGTTCTGTTTGTCCTGATCTAGAACAAAAGCAAGGGTAACTTGTTCAAAGCTGCCTTATACAAATGCAGTTTTTTACAAGCTCCCCTGTTTTGAAAATCAGAAGCTGCAGTATTTCTACTGTGCAAATAATGCTCAGTTTTCGATTGGCAAATGTGTTTCTGTATAACATCTCAGTAAATGCATTTTCTCTCCTGCTCCCCTGAGGGATCACCACTGTTCTCACGATGACCACGCTGATGGTCAGTGCCCGCTCCTCCCTCCCACGAGCCTCTGCCATCAAGGCACTGGACGTTTACTTCTGGATCTGCTACGTGTTTGTCTTCGCTGCCCTGGTGGAATATGCTTTTGCACACTTCAATGCTGACTACATGAAGAAGCAGAAGAACAAGATAAAGGCGAGAAGGCAGAGTGCAGAGGTCAGTAAGTGTGATACTGGGAATAACTTTGCCAAAACACTCACCCTGCAGCATGACCCTACACTGCCTTTGCCCCATATTCCTTGGGAATCTTAACTAAGACCTTTCACTGCATCTCCTGCAAAATTGCTATGATGATACTCATTTCTTATCTCTGAGTTTTATAGAACCCTTCAGGAGAGGCAGAAACTCTAATATTCTCCTCTTCCCTTTGCAGATCAACGTGAAGAATGCCATAGTTCTGTTTTCCCTTTCCATAGCTGGTGTGAACCAGGAACTGGCCATTTCCAACAGGCAGCACCGAATTCCCAGAAGCCTGCCTGGCTCCTATGGCACAATAGAAATAGAAACTGGGGAGACCAAACAGCAGCAGGGGATGAAGCTGGATAAAAAGACTGGTCTGAAGTCCCTGTTCAAGCCCATCGATGCTGACACCATTGACATTTATGCCAGAGCCGTGTTCCCAGCAGCCTTCGCAGCGGTCAATGTCATATACTGGGTTGCATACACAATGTAAACACCACAAAGGGAAACGAGCTGCGAACTGAGCAACACCCACGGATTAAAAAGCCCTAGCTGAAACTGGATGGAGCCATTTCTTCTCAAAATATTTTCCAACGAGCTCAAGGCACTTCTAAAGTCAAGAAAGTCCTGCTACCAATTCCCAGAAAAAGCAGCAATTGATTGCTGATTTGATACAGTAAGAACTGTGCTGTGCCAGACCATCCCAGCTCCTTCTTCCTGTAATGCCATAAGACAATTTTTCATATGTACATATTTGTAGCAAAAGTTTAAATCTTAAATGACCGTGGTTTTCCTCCACTTCAGGGGTTGATCAGTAATGAAGATTTGGCTTTTCACACTCAGATAATTTCCTTTTTTGTAATGAAAGAGTTAATTCCTCACTTCTACACGAGTGATCTCTGCATCTGGCCTTCTGGGGGATGGTCTAGGTTTAACAGTAGTGGCAAAGTTGGAGTTTTTAATCAGAAAAATCTCATGAACAAAGTAAAAATGAATAGAGGGAAGTGGAGGTTTTTCTTAAAATATTATTTGTCTTGGATAAAGTATTGAAAAAATTCAATGCTCTTAGTCACAGCATGAAATAAAATATACTACATAAAATTCTACTGAATTGTTAATAATGACTGTATTATATTTCAGATCTAAGCTAATGAAAGTTTAAACACTTAAACACAGAAATGTTAATTAGTTTAAAAGGCCCCAAATATATTAAAGTGATTTAGAAATAGAGGAAAAGCTCAGGCTTCCTATATTGGATTGGGAAAAATTTAAAAGGTGCTTCATAAGGAAGGAACTCGGACTCCATTTTCAGGAAGAACTTTAGAATTTGTTCTGTTGATTTTCAGTGAGATTCTACCATGTGTGCCTCTGAAAATATCCTTTTTGAATCTGTCCCTAAATAGCTGAATGAAGTAAAACCAATAATTCATAACTGGCTTTAAGTTACTCAGTTGCTTTGGATATTTGTGCCATTTTTAGTCCAAGGCTGACCTAATCTGTTAGGCCTCTTCAATTCCATTACTCGACAGTGAAACTGGGGGGTCCTCATGCACACTCCTTCATTCAGGACTAGATCCTTTCACCCAACTCATGCAAAATAACACTTTGCTCTTTAAATAATTCCAGTGAACTCGGCAAATGAACAGAGTATTCACCATAAACAAGTTTCATGGTTAATCTCTAAAATCCCCACAGTAAATATATTGGAATATGGATTAAAACAACAGAAATATTGTCAGTGTATGCAGCCAGTGTGAGACACTTCAAAAGGGAAACTTATTTTGAAGATTTCGTTGCCTTGAAAGTTTTTTTAAATATAGAGACTGACACAAAAGAAAATACGAAATGAGAGAGGGAGGAAAAGAAGGAAGCAAAGCAAAGGGCTGAAAGCCACAGTGGAAGGGAGCATGGGCAGGGATGAAGGTGTAGGTAAGAGAAGAACTTTGCTGGGACTTGAACATGGGCATTGTGAATGTGTGGACTGCCTTAACTTATCTATGGTTTGATTTCATATATCCAGCACTGATTTATAACTTAGAATAAGATTTGTTCAGAGAAGTAAGAGAATGCTTTGAAGAAAAAATAATGATCTTGAACTGAGCTGTAATAGAAAATATGCTCCATTGTAAGTCAGGTTTATGTTCACCTCAGCCTTTAGGTTCTGTTGTCATGGAAAAACTATCAGCCAAGAGTGTGCTGGGAAATTCAAACTGACATCAAGCTATAACTGTCCCACAAAATTCTCACCAGCCTAACCCTGACTCAGACACCCGGACTCTGCTCCAAGATCTCACCTCTGACTTGTTGGGGAATCTTAGTTAAGAGCTTTCTCCAAAATTGTTGTAATGATACTGATTTCTTTCATATATCTTTGAGTTTTACAGAAGAAAAACCCTCCAGGAGAGGCAGAAACTCTTATCCTCCAACTGGGTAAGTGCATCCAACTGGTACTTAGGAGGTGTTATTTGCCATAGTTTCTGAGACTCTGACAGACTGAATTAAAGCAAAGTATCACTCAACTTCCACCTTGCCCAGAAAGCTAATGAAAATCTGCATCTCCTTCAATACATCCAGGTAATCAGCCTTCTTTTTCCCCTCCTGCTTCTCCTCTTTCTAATTTATTTTCCTTGCTGTTTGTTCCTGATGTTGATGAAATGCTACATTACAGAAATACACTCTATTTTTTTCTAAGTGTGTTTTTGGTCACAATCACTTTCTCCCCAAAGAAATCCAACCTCTCCTGCTCTCTTCTGAATCATTCTTACTGTTTTATATAATGGTTAAGTGCAGAGCGGAATAAAACCAGCAGAAGCATGACTTTACAATGCCTTTTCCTTGCTTGTTGCTTTGTCCCTGATCCATCACCACAACAGTACTGCACCCTCATTGTTCTCTCTTACACTAGCATAAATCAGGAATAATCTTTGGGTGGAAATCAGCGCTGTGAAAGCAGAGTCCAGCCTTTTTGTACCCTGCTGGTTTCTCCAGCTATTAGTTTATTATGTTGCCTGTCAGTGTCTTGTGCTGAGAGTGAAATTATTGACTAAATCTAGCTGAAGAAATATTCGCAGCAAGTTCCTGCAGACTGTAAATCATAAGAAAATAACCCATGGTTTTGGAATTAAAGTTATTAAAGAGCAGAGAGCAAAGCCTCGCCCTAGTCCCTCTAGTGTGCAGTGGCTGGTTATTTAGAGTAATTAGCAGGACGGTGGCTGCAGATATTATAAAGGCAATGTCTAATCTAATTACTTCTGCAGTAATAGTTTGTAATTGTGCACCTGACATAACTCCTTACACTGCAGCCAACTGACTAGTCACGTGGGGTTATTGGACAAAATTAGTTGCCTCTCCATCTGGGAGAAAGTCACAGGCTGCATGTCCTGCTGACTGCTCAGGAAGATTTATTCAGGGAGTTTTTTCTGTAGTTTCACTGCAGATCTTCAAGGTGCACAGCTCAGTGGGACTGATCAAAGGAAAAGGTGGCAGCGATCTCCTCAGAAAACCCCAAAGCCAGAAAGCCAGACTATCACAGTGATGTAGACAGAAGCATAAACAGAAGGAAAAAATATCTCAGGAGGTTGCAGGCAGTCAGAGAACTGCCCTGTGAGCTACAGATGGCAACGTGTCCATCTCAGGAACCAGGTGGTCAGAGCAGAGAGCAGGGGTTTTGGTTAATTGCATGAGTAACACGAGACAAAACACCTCCGTCACCAAGAGTGGGATTTTCTTAAATCTGTTTCCAGAGCCAGAAAACTCAGATGCCATTCAAACTTTTATGGAGACATTTCAGTACAGGAGTATGGTGAATTGATTGGAGTTTTGCATAAATTTGAATCTTCTATACTTTTGCATGTGATTTACTCTTTTTTTCATTTAAAATCATCATATTTAAAAAATTCTCAGATATTACTACTTTAAATCTATTAACATCTAAAGGCAATTCCCTATTCAATTCTAATCTCATGATGCCCCTAATGAAGTGAAATAAGCCCAATCTGACGTCAGTTGAATGCTGACTTTGGATGAGTTGTACTAGTGCCATAAAAAAGGTATGTGACAGATCAGAAGGCACCTGAAAGCATTTGTGTTCCGTTCAGCAATTTATAGTACTGCTCTATGGACTGGCGTGTCTGTGAGAAAAAGAGTGGGAAATGTGTTAATGTAATCATTCTAAATGTGAAGTGTTAATAAAATGTAGATATACAGAAATTGGAGCTTCTATAAACAGACAAAATAGGCATCCCAACTATTGAACGGGAAGATAAAATGCATTAGAAGGGAAATCAAAGTAACCCCAGAGATTTCATGCCATAATGACATCCTGCCTATTGAGTGCCCAGGGGCTTGTAAAACTCTGCTCTGGCCTTGCCAGCAGAGGGGGAAGTGCTGCTGTGTGCTCAGGAGAGCATTCTGGGGGGCATTTCTGTAGGCTGCTGTACCGGTGTTAACAAATAGCTGCTGCTGCCTCAAGAGGTTGGAAAGAATCAGAAAGCACAGGATGGAAGATGAAGAAGAGCAAGATACTACATGATTTGTTTGGCAGTGAGAGCACTATGAAGAGGTTAAACCACAGAAATGCCTGTCCTGTTTCTGGGTAGCAATGAGAGCATTTACCCCAGTTAAAGCAAAAGCTCTCGCATCAGTTCCTAACCAGTTTGCTAATCCAATAGATAATGTAGCGAAACCAATTTAGCTCAATGAGGCTTCTGCTGTTGGGACAACAAAACACTTAATACGATTGCTCTGATTTTAAATACTCACAGTCATTAACCTAAAAAAGCACTTCCCATTAGGAGGAAAACATCACCCTGTATGTTTGTCTCTGGAGCAGAACAGATAAGGAAAACCTTATTGAAAGTTTCTGAGAATATTTTTGTTTAAAAAAAAAATAAATCTGAAGCAACTCCCCCCCTGTCCTCTTTATTAGAGCAGCTTAAACCACTTGCAATGGTTGAAAGCCTGTTTGATATTAAAAATAACACTGCCTGCAATACATGTTACAAACATAGACAGCTAACTGTTCTTAATGAAAACTGAATAAAGATTTGGCAATGATCGTGTGTTTTTGGATGGATTTGGAGCTGATACGAGAAAGGCACTGTGTCTTAAATAAAATGAATTGGAGGATCTAAGCCCCTCGTTACGTAAGGCACCAGGGATCTTCTCTCTCCTTAGACCAGCTTTGTGTCACTGCTGTGCCTTTTACAAACTCCTGCAGAGTAAAATCAAATCTGAGGAGACAGTCAAGCCCAGGCTGTCACAAAATATAGCACCAACAGGACTAATCAGATGTTATTGGGAGTTCACTGTTCCATGAAAAGATTGGTCCAAAAAAATAAACCCAAATATCCCTCATTTCTGAGACACCAGAAACCCCTGGAAATTTATCTCTTCCTTTAACTCTTGCAATACTTCCATTTTACTTGATCCTCAGTTCTCTTTCCTTTTTTTTTTCCACTTGAAAAGGAAAAAGAAAAGAGGAAATTTTCTTTCTCTTTGGCACAAGAACATATTAGGCAAAATCAATATAATCTTGTCCTACAGGTATGAAAAACAGTGAGAGTAGAAGTTCAGTTTACAAACCTTTGTACCTTCCAAAGAGGATTACATAAAAGGGAAGAAACCCAACCCTGTGATAATTAACCAGCACACGCCCACACAAACACTCTTGCTCCCTGTTTCATTCTCTTGCACTGCACACTGGTGATCCCTTATTTGCAACACAGAGAAAAAGATGGTGTAAGTCATTCCTCAAATCCTCCACACTTTTAAAGAAACTCTTCATAATTTTGGCCCAAACATCTTTAATATATTTTACTGGGTAACGTAAATTACTGACAAATACAGGTTGCATTGGTTGCCTTTTGAGTAAGTGATCTGAATGAGAGCAGCACAAATATCACCAAACTCTCAGTTTTCATCCATGGGTTACCAGATGGGGCAGGAGAACGTTTTTCTTTCCATAGTGATGAGTAATTGGCCAGCTTTGGCCAACTGGAACAAGCAGAGCTGGAAGTAGCAAAAGAATATATAGGCCATTGAGCTATTCCAGTATTACAATCACTACAGCCCTAAGATTAAATAAAGACTGGGTGATGAAATACAGAGTAATCTGTAAAACGTCTCTCATAATGCTCCATCCAGGCTGTTCTTCCTTTATTGCTGCATTTCTTTCAGCTTTATACAAATACAAAAGATCTATTTCTGTACATCTTAAACTTCCTGTGTTTTTACAGATGTGTTTAAGATTATCCTCCCCTCATCTTTGTGGGGGCAACTTTTACAAATCCAAGCTTGTATGTGCATATATAGAAAAGACAGGAGGGTTCTCTATTTGTTTTTATAAATTACAGTGGATATAGTATTGTAAAATTTAACAGGCTGAAAAACAAAACAAAACAAAAAAACAAAACAAAAACAAATCCACAGAACTTTGGTTTTATTTGCTTTTAAAGATATGTAGTTTGGACTACCCTTAGATTTCTTTATCTTTCTGGCTAATGAGGTGTCAACAAGTGAGTTAACTTCTGGTTGCTTCTATCTTATATAAGACAGACAAGTAAGGGAGGTGTTGGCTTAAAATAGTCTTGAAACATTATTCATTTTGTCTATTTTAACATGGGCTGGAAAAACACTAATATTCCAGCCAGCAAGAAAATCTACTAAGAATTACCATGGTGATTTCTGATGTTATGTAGGATATATGTTTTACTCCAGTTTATGCTAAAATATATTAATGCTTTGCCTTATTATTTCGATTCAAAATTTGTGGCATTTGGCCCAAATTCATTCCCAGTGGACTCAAGGATTTCACTGTCAGTGATTTCAGTAGAAACAATATCTTATTTTTTTGCTTGGCCAAAAAAAAAATTAAAAAAAAATAGAGTAAGTAGTTGCAGGGCAGCCTGGTTTGATCTGCTAAAGAGAGATTCTGTGGGCAGGCATTTTTATCCTGGAGTGACACAAAACTGGCTACTCACATTTCACACTTATTTGTAGATAGCAGCCATCTCTTTCAGTTTATCTGCTCTTTAGTTCACAGTCTGAAATTAACATTCTAATTCCTACTAAATCTCTAAAACCTTGGAAAATTGACAGGTCCTAATACAGCTGAAGATTCTAAGTTACTAATTCTAAATCAAGTACTTACAGGATACCTGTTGTCTCCTACTGAAGTGAAACTAATACCAACTGGCCCTTTTTTTCAACAATTGTGTTTAAGAACCAGTTGCCACAACGATTTCTTCTTGGGCGTTTAGAAGGGAGTAAAAAAGAAGTATTTTGATCAACCTTGTCAGAAGCAGACAAGTACTTTGTGTCTGATGGCTCAAGCAGTACTTCAGATTAATTTTTTTATCATATTTTTTCCCTTCAAGCTAATTTTTAAAGGACAGTTCTCAAGAGCCTGTAGCAGTGAAATAAAGAACCAGGACTTGGAAGCGTTGCCTATACAACCCTGTGTCCCAGAGACTTGCCTGGGAGTCTCTTGCCATCTGCTGGAAACGTGCAGATATACATCCTTACAGGAATTCTGCTTCAAAGTTACCGCCAGAGACAAGAGTGCCATGAAATAATGAAGGATGATGGAAAGCAACACTCTGGATGTTCATAACTTTTAGTCATAGACACAATTCAAGAAGGAGGTAACGTGAGACTCCCAGGCTGCAGCAGCTGAAATACCAACATTAGATTCCTTAATGAATCACATCCTCCACTGCCATGATAAATCTGTGGCATCATTGGATGCTGAGGTTGAATGTAGAATTATAGACTGATTTTCAAAACAGAACTGAAATATTTGAAAAAAAGCACCCTTTTTTAAAGCCTTCTCTTTCTCAGGTGGATCAGCTCACCTCATAGTCTTCTTTTCAGAACAAAAGATCTGATCTCAAGGGATAACAATAATAATTTAAAAAAAAAAACTAAAACTTTAGTTGAAGTAATATTTAATTTAAACCTGGAATAAAATAAAATTAAATTACCTGTAGGAGCCTGTCAGCTCTTCAAATCTAGGTGTAGTAGGCAGCAGTACTGCAACTTTTCATTAAGGTGAGGATGGCTTAGTAGAAGATGAAAGTGCAGTGCCTGCCATCTGGAAAAATAAAGGGAAAATAAAAAGCTCAGGAATACACTGAGGATTTACAACTTCTTATGTTTTCAAACCAGTTACAACCTTGTTAGCTAATGTACAGAGCAAAGCCAACATCCTCTCCAAAAAATGCCATCTGCCCAGAAGTAGAAAGCATCTATTAAGAAATTCAACTGTTTAAACAGTCTTGTAATATAAGAAAATACAAACCAACCCCAAATAAGACTTCTAAAATAACAGCATGAGTACTAAGTGAACAACTACAAAATATCTCTGCAAGATGCAAAAATATTATGGTTCAAATTTTCATCAGGCACTGAAAATGTACCTAAGCTTTTCTCCTTGGTAAGTTGTGCTGGAAAAAACCCAAACCCAGGAATAAACCACACAAACCCTCAAATCACAGTTCTGAAGAACCTTTTATCTTCCAATCCAACAGCTCAAGGAGCTGAATCCAACAGCTGGAGATCAAAGTGTATCTTGACCTGAAAGAATTGTGTTTACAGACATATCTTACATAATGTTCTCCATTTTAAGCAGAGAATTTTGGAACACATGAAGATTTAAGGGCCAACTTCGAAACCATATTGACAGTTCCCACTACAATAAAATTAGCCGTGGCTACACAATTAATTCAGATTAAAGACTGATAAATGAATCCATTTGGTGCATTTCCTTGGTGTCAGAGAAAATATCTAGGCTGACAGGAGTGAATTTTCCCGCTCTGTTTCTACTTAAACCTATGTCAACTATTATTTATTTGTGTTTTGGAGGATTGTAGAAACACCAAAAGAAGGCTCAGAGCTACACTGCTGCAAACTCCCCAACACATACACACCCCAAACCCCAGAAAGATATTGAGAAAGTGTTAAATGGTGCCTGAAAAGAACTTGATGCAGGTGTGCACAGGGAACAACAGGAGACTAAGGACTGATTTTTTTTTTTTCCATTTCAAAATGGTGATTATAACAGCTCAAATCCAGGCAGTCAGAAAAAAAATCTAGTAGTTGTGACTCCTTTTGGTGTATTTTTCAAATTTGGTGGGTTATGTTGCCCATTGGTGGATATAACGAGGACAAGAAAATCCCCAAAGCAAATCATTCTCTTGGATAGCTTATTTGCTTGGGAAAGATTTGAAATACACAGAGAAATCAGCTGTTGGGGCAGGATAAGCAGCATTTCCACTAGAGGACTCTCCGAGTTCACCATCGCAGCCTTCAGCAGAGGAACAGGCAAAGCTGTGCTCTCCTGCCCACGGGAGATGTTCCTGCTCCAGTCACGGCGGCTTCACAGTTTGGAAGCAAAAGATCAAAGGAGCATTAAGGGAAAACACCCAAACGCAGCTTTACAAAGCAAAGGGCACTGCCCACCTCACACACCAGCCCTTGTGACACTGTGGTTGTTCCAACAGCACCAACACAGCAATTCCACAGTTTTTCCCTCTCCCCTCTGGTCGGGCCAGTCGAATGTTGGTATTTTATTCCCTCTTTATGCTCACCTTGGCTGTGGTGTTGCTGCTCCCCAGGCTGGGGCTGGATGGGCCCTCACAGGGGTCCCACTGCTGGGGAGGCAGCTCTGACAGCTCCGGGGGGCACACAGGGCCTGTCCCCTCACACCTGGACGCTCACACCTGTCATCTTTCCCTTCACACCTGTCCCCTCTCACCTATCCCCTGTCCTCTCACACCTGTCCCCTCATACCTGTCCCCTCACACCTGTCCCCTCACACATGTCACCTATCCCCTCACACCTGCCACCTATCCCCTCACACATGTCACCTGTCCACTCTGCACCCATCCCCTCAGCATGTCACCTCACACCTGTCCCCTCCGCATCCATCCTCTCACCTGTCCCCCCTCACACCTGTCCCCTCCCTCACCTCTCCCCCCTCACACCTGTTCCTCCTCACACCTGTCCCCCCTCACCTGTCCCCTCACACCTGTCCCCTCACACCTGTTCCCCCTCACACACCTGTCCCCCCCAC
>JAWWEE010000052.1:4972393-5014381 GCA_035221455.1 Xenops minutus | reverse complement strand
AGGTGTTCTCCCCGCCCGCTCCGATTGGCCGGCACGCTCGCGCTGCCGCAGGTAACGGTTCCCGCGCCGCGATTGGCCGCGGCGGGGCGGGCCGGGCCCGCTGATTGGCTGCCCGGCGGCCGCGGCTCCCGCCCTCAGGCCGCCATGTTGCCGCGGGCGGGGGCGGGCGCGGCGCGCTGAGGCGGGGCCGCGGCACGGGGGGCACCTGAGCGGCACCTGAGCGGCACCTGGGGGGCTGCGGGGGCTCCTCCGGCCCGCACCGCCGCCGCTCTCCTCCGGGGCCCCGCCGGCCAGCCGGGCAGAGTCCGCCGCCAAACTTCTTTGCGGGACTTTGAGCAACTTGAGGCCGCGGGAGGGGTCGCGCCCGAAGGAGCGGCCCCCGCCGCGTGTGGGGCCGGAGCCCCGCGGTCAGAGCAGGTAGGAGGGCCGGGGGTTCCACAGCGGGGAGGGCCGGGGAGGTGTCGGAGCTGCCTCGTCCGAGCGGCGGGTTCGCCCCCCGGGGCTGAGGGGGGACCCGCAGCGGGTCAGGGGGCTCTTTTGGTACCCCGAGCATCCCCCTGGAAAAAAGGGTCGGTAATTCCGGGCTGCCCCGTCCCCATCCCCGGCCCGCGCCCTTAGGGAGGCTCTGGGTGCGCTCATAGGTGTGCGAGGCACGAATTGGGAATAAACAGGATGTTTGTCAGCTGCCCATCGTGAAGGTGAGTTGCCCCGTGGAGTTCCTCCCCAGCTTTTCCTTGGGTAAATTCGTAAGCGATGTTAATTCAGTGTTCTATGTATATAAAACCTATTTCTAGTTACTCTATTCTTTGGAAGAAAAGAGCCAGACGCTGTGTTGATGAATAAGTAAAGATTTCTTTGGAGTATTTTCAGCCGAGAGGGAGCTGTTGGATGTTTTTTAAAGAAAGCATCCTCAAAGCTTGGGATATTTCTGTGAAACTAAATTGTACAGGGTATTTTTAACGAATCTCGTTTAATTTCTGTGCAGGTCAATGGTCTTACACATTTTCCTTTTGATTTCTTGCTGTTCCATGTAAAGCTATTTGTGTTTCTAAAATTTGACACAACTCATTTGTGTAGTAGAATGTGTGCATATTCATCAATATTTGGGGTTTTTTTCTCATGCAGCTGGATTGAGAATCATCTGGAGCAGAAACACGTATTTCACATGTGAAGCTCTTCACTTCAGAATTAGTTATCGGTGTCGAATGAACTTATTTCTACGTATTTATAGTTTCATTTAGCCTGCTAAATACACACCATGCCTAGCAGAATGGGCTCAAAAATTGATTTGAACAAAGACTCCATCAGAGTAAAAACACACTACAGCGGGTAAGTCAGCATGTCCTTTCCCCTGTGTTCGCCCTGTCTATTTTTGAAGCATATTGAGCAGGAGTTCACAGTCTGACCTAGTGATAGAGTAACCAGGGCATTGGTGGATTTGTAATTAATGTCAGATCAGGTAGGTAAACTTCTGGGTTATTAAAATAGCTTCCAGGCTCCTACAGCATGCTGATCAGGAAGGAAAGGTAATTTATTCTTCTCTCAAAAGGGGGGGAAACATGCATAACAGACATACAGTTATTCTGGGCTGGATTATTGATTCCCGTGGTCACAGACAGGTCTAGATCCATCTCCTGCATCCAGATGCAGTTATTGTATTTTATCCTACCTATAATAAAAATGTTGTGGTCCTTTATGACTCCACTCAGTTTTTGGTAGAGTTAGAAAGGTTTTATTACTTCAATGTGAAATCTGGATTTTCGGGTATGTTTAATCTAATACATTTCCTGCCACTGTGAGGACCTTGTAAAATAGTGTTGCTTTGATCTTTTTTGTCTTCTTTCAAGGCCTAAGTTTAAGTAATCTGAGGAGTTAAATATTTGGCCTAAGTAGATCCTTAAATTTGATTTGAAGGATTTAGACTGAACTTGCTGGCATTTGATAAATTACTTGAGTGATCTTTTCCAATGCTTTACTACTAAATAAGTGAATGTTGCTACTTCTGTTCTTACACTGTGGTGTAGAAAAATGCTATTCTGAATGAAATGTAATTAGGAAAGTCACTCCACAAATTTTATTGAAAACAAAATGCTCTCCTCTTAAACTTACCTACCAGGTCAGTGCCAAGTCGTTTGAGGTCCCGAGTTTAGAATTCTAGAGTGATTGTATTAGTTTGGTAATGCCAGTTTTCTTATACATTCCTATGAGATTGTATCTGGTTTTGCTTTAGCTGGCTTCAACTTCCAGCTTTGCTACTGACTTTTAATTATTTCCTTATGCTTAGTCATTTGATTTTTATGTCTTCATTTTGCTACCTGTAAATTGAAAGTCTAATAGGATCTGCTAATTTACAGCTCATTTATCTACAGATTAAACTTGCAGATGAAAATTTGCTTAGTAAAAACACTGATAAGGCTTTTAGTGGTGAGAATTCATGTCAGACTTGGGTCTTAAAATGTAGAAATTACCTACTTGAAGGAAAATTTACTTTACAAGAAATCCATGCAATAGGAGAGCTGCCTTAGCTCTGTAAGGGAAGCCACTATAAACATCAACAGAACTGGGTGTAAGTAATTTGAAATGGTTTGCTGGCAGGTAGTGTTGATATAAAGTGAAAGGACTGTGTCTGTGGAACTTGTCTGTGCAGAATTGAGGGAGGTGATAATACTTGTTTTGCTCTTAGAAGTCATGTGTAATTATTATGATATTTTACAATAAACTACTGTAGTTTCTCCTGCAACACTACATTCAGTCATTTCCATTAGCTGTTCAGTCTGTAGTATGTCAGTTTACAAACAAATTCCAAGTACCATGAATTTGGGGGGGTTTCTACAGATCAAATTCTGTGCATAAAACCTGTTTTTAGCATTATAACCTGTATAACTGATCATCTCAGTATCTCCATTCATGTACTACACTCAGCTTTTGAACAAATTGGACAGACTGCAGGAAATCATTGATTCTGGACAGCTTCAGAATTGGGGACAAGCTCAATCAGTTAGCTGCTAAAATTAAAATAACAGTACAAATACCATATTGAAATCCCAGCTAAAAATCTCAGCATGAGGAAGTTGTAAAACGTGAGAGTGTTGAGTGTATCTCTGGAGTCTGAGTATCTCAGGTATTCATTTTTCTGGGCGTGACAGAGTTCCTGACATAGCACAGCATAAATAACTGCCTGAGTAGATTGCAAAAGGAAGGCAACTTGTGTAATTCTTATTTTATTATTGCAGTTACTTAGTTTATCTGCTTTATACCTGGTTACTTGAAATGACTTCACTTCATTAGATGCAGCCTTGTTTGCTCTGTTACCTTGGCTCTAAGTGGTGATACATTGAATCTGTCAGTGGGAATGATTCTCTGGCTGTAACTGCTCCTACAGAACTCACTGGTCATTAGCTCTTCATATTTACTGTCTGGTGTTCAGTTTCAAACATCTTTTCAAAAAAGCCCCGTGGGATTCTTTGGTGTTAAACAAGGAATGATTTCCACTTATCTGAGCCCTGATTGCCCAATGTGGCTGTAGAGACATCAAGATTAAATACAGTAAATCTCGAAGGAACGTGGACATCATGAATGTGTTCATTAATTTACCTGTGGGATGGCATCTGTTACAATAATGTTAATGATTCAAGGCTGATTAGTATTTGCCAGCTATAGCTGGAGTTTGTAGTGGGTGTAGCAGTGTTGTCTTACTGTGTATTTTCAGTTTTTGAACATTATTTAGACACTTTGGAAGTGTCATGGTCCAGTTACCACAGATCTACAGCTGCTTGATTTTATGAGCAGCTTGTGGTGGCAGTGCACTGAACAATGAGCTGCATTTGTTAGTGACCTTGTCTTGGGGCAAGGCCTTGCACCAGCCCTCACACACTGCTGTGAGAACCAGTCTGGTCTCTGCCTTCCACAAATGCATAAAACATGACTTCTTTGACAGGGAAATGCTCTTAAACTCAACCTCACCTGACAGCTCTCAGTATTGTAGGTAATACGGGTTTACAGGTTGGCAGGTATGTATGTATTTCTTTTGCTGTTATTATTATGAAGGATTATTAAGTTGCCGTTCTTTGAGAGCTTTACAAAGTGCAGATTAAAGGTATGCTTGAAAAGGCAACAGTGCTTGTAATCTGAATTTGAAACAGTACAGTTCTTTAAAGTGATTGTCTTAGAGTTTTGCTTGTAATTTTTCTCAGCAAAGGCAAAATGGAAAGTTATTAATGCATATCATTTAAAATGTAAGTTGTGGAATTTAAGTTTCTTAGTTCAGTGTAGTACTATTCAGCTGCTGGCTGAGAGACATAAGTAGGCAGAATATGTCATATAACATTTGTTCTAAAGTGACTTGTCACACAGCGTGGAAATAGGAAAATTACCTCAGTCATGTTGGACAATTTCTGATGTATTTGCTATATTAAAGTAAGAGGGGAAAGAATTACACTTTCCACTAGGCATTATCTACAAAGCTGTCTCCTAATTATCCCGTGGAAGGTTTTGAAGGGAGTGAAATTACTTAAGTTCATTTCCTGTTTCTTCTTGCCCTTGTTTATTAGTTTGTTTCCCATAGTCATTCATTTGAAAAATATTTTAAAAATAGGAGAAAGTCTAGTTTGTGTCATCACATTTTGTTCTGCATAATTTTTATTTTCTTTTTTGGATATTTGACCTGCTTTGACTGTAATGTGTGGACTTTGATTATATCAGGAGTTGTTGTCATAAATGCCTGAGGAACTGAGTGGTTTACATCAGCAGAGTTCATTGCTGGGTTCACGTTCTCTAAACACTGTAAAAGTAGATTTTATCTTAATTTTCTTGTCATTACATCTTGTGAGAATATATCTAATCAAAGCTTCCTCTCTAGCAATATAGTGGATGTGAGGAAAAGCCTACAGTTTAAAAGGATTTTACAATAATTGAGATTTTACTTATCTCCTGATGGAAGAAGTACCTGGATAAAATTTTTACAAAAGCTTCTGGGTTTTTTTAACAACACTTCAAAGACTGATAATTATAATAAAGGAACTTGACTCACCCAAGTAAACATGCATTAAAGATAGGTGATTAACACAATTATTTCCTCTGTACTAAAGTTTGTTTTTGAAGTTAAGCACTGTGAGATGTAATGCTGGTGACACAGTGGGAGCATTCTATATGAGAAATGCTCTTTCTGTTAGTGTGATTCTGCAGCTTAGTGTCCATAGGTGGAACTGCTGGAATATTCAAACTCATGCAGGTACTTTCTGATAACCCCTAATGTTTTCATCTCCTTCAGGGACATGCTGATAACAAACCTGGATGCCTCAATGAGCTATGATGAACTTTGTGATGAAGTGCATGAGATGTGTAACTTGCAGCAGGAACAGCCAATTACCCTCAAGTGGATCGATGATGAAGGTATTGGACTGAGATGCTACTCGGGCATCCTTGGATGGTACAGAGAAGGGGCATTGAGGAAACTTTTATAAACCAGTATCATATTGTGGAGTTACTGTTTGTTTCTAAATATCCAAGTAGAGAACCCTGTCCTAGAAAGCAGGGAGGGCAGAGAAATGAGCCTCAAGACATCAGGGTTGATTGCAGTAGCACTTGAGTTCACTTCTCTAGAGTGAAGGCTCTCTAGAACCCGTCTGCACATCATCAAAGCCATGGTCTGCACACCTCCTGGAGCTGAGTACAGAAAGACGAGAGAATACTGAGTTGGTCTGGCTAACATTTGAAATTGTGTTTTGGTTTTTCTAATAGTAGCCTGTACTGCTCTCTTAGCTGAGGAGAGTTTGAGTGAATCAAGTTTCTAAGTAATGACTGAGGAAGGAGGTAGCCTGTAGTCAAAGAAGATTCCGTCCTTTTTAAGATACCAAAAAGTAATATCAATTATTTTTAAATTTTACTCTTTATCTCCTGATTACCAAGAAAGACAGAGGCAAGTCTGCTAAGCTCAGTTTTCTAACCTTCATTTTCATGGTGGTGTAATAAAATGTAACCTGATCAGAAGGGCATGGAGGATAATTACCTTGCCTGTGCTTAGCTGTCTGAACTGCATGCCTGCTAGTGAAGGAAGATTATTGCAGGGAAGAAGAAAACCTCAGGAGTTTTCATTGGAAGATTTCAAGACATGAGTCCTGCTATCTTAAATTAAAGCAACAAATCTCTTCAGTTGCAGTTCTAAGAAGTATATTCCTTCGGTCTTGGTTAAATACAAACCTGTAGAACCCCTTTTCTGATTCCTGGCTCTCAGTTGTGAAGTTTCAGCCAATCTGCTCTTTTGGCTGTCCCCAATCCTCCCGGGTTTTGTGAGTTATCCTCCTTCTGCATACGAGTGAGTGTTTCCACTTATTGCCACATGGAATTTAAGTTCATTTGACTGATTGCACAAACAGATGTTCTCTTTGAACTAGCTAACAGCAAACAATTGCCGATGGCTTAATGAATAAAGAAAACCTACCAAGAGCTGAAGAAAACAGATTTTCTGTTGGGCTTTTATAGTGTTTTTTTGTTTTTGACAAGATCCAAAATGTTTGAACTATGAATAGCTCACTAGTAATTAAATCCCATAAACATATAACAAATACGGATTGTTGATTTGCAGTGCAAATAATTCTTTTCTGTTTCATGTTGCATTATTGCAGTATTTATAGATCACTAACAGCAGTGGCCTTCAGAGGGGGGGTGGATGGGCCCTGGGTAGATCATTTAACAAAATACAAAAGTTCTTTAAAAAAAAGAAATCAGACTTTACTTGATTTAATGTGGATGGACAGTGGTGTCATCCCTTGGCCTGTGTATCACAAGGTCATGTGTCACACAAGGTGTGCTCAGGAGGGTGGCTGTTCCCAAAGGGGCAGGGGTCAGAGTGACACCCTTGCTTATTTGCTTACTCTCAGCCCATTGTGACATTCAGTACTTTACGTGTGTCTGCTTAAGTGGATTTATGGATTAATTACTGAGTTTTAACAAAAATAACCTTCACAAAGTAATGCTGATAATGTGACCCCAGCAGACAGGAAAACTGGGGGGATCTTGCAGCATGTCTAATGAAATACAAAAGTCAATATCCTGTTGCAGACCTAAGTGTAGTTCTATGGACTCAGTTTTGATAAAATTGGAAGGAATAATTGTATTAGGCTTCACTCAAAGTGCCAGCTTAGTACCAAGTGATTGAAAAAAAGGCAGTCCTTGAGGCTGATACATTTTCTACTGACTAATTGAAATTCTCCACGGAATTCTTCCAGTCTTAAATCTGCCTGTGTCCTGCTTTTTTGTTAGGTGACCCCTGTACCATCTCGTCTCAGATGGAGCTGGAGGAAGCCTTCCGTTTGTATTGCCAGAACAGGGATGAAGGGCTGATTATTCATGGCAAGTATTGCACAGTTCAAGAACCTCTGTGTTTGGTAATCCTAACAGCTGCTTAAGTGTGAGGCTGGAGCAACTCCTTTGCCTGTCAAGTAACGTTCTTTGTATAGCTGGTGCACTGGAGTTTGATGTTGTAAGAGGAAAGCAGAGCCCAAAGCTGAACCTATACAGCAGACTTTGAGGGGGCTTGGAGTTCTGAGCTGCACAGATTTGTTAATGCTTTACTCCAGTGTAAGATCCTGCCAGTCTGGAACCAAATTCTGAATACATCATTTCTCATGCAGAATTATTTAAAGGCTCCCAGAAACTGTCTCTGTGTAAATATATTCAGGAGTCAAGGAAAAAGGATTACTGAAAATCTTTACCTTAAAAATCTAATGTTTTTGTTTTAGTTTTCCCAAGTATTCCAGAGAAGCCCGGCATGCCTTGTCCAGGAGAAGATAGTGAGTATTGAATATATTACCACATTTTAGCTCAATTTTTTGAAGTCATGTGAAAAAGAAATATTTTAAAATATTTTCATAATCTACTGTTAGTCATGTCTGGTTTACTTTCTTAAAAGAATGTACAATGTTTGATATTTTGTCAACAGAGAAATCACATAAATCAATGTTGTAGCAGTGTTTTAATGTGTCTGAGGTTTAATACTGATTTCCAGTAGTTGATATGTTGGGAGGAAGAGACAACAGGATTTGAGATGCATATTGGAACATGGGCCTTTGCTTTTGTGGTTCTTCTGGGTTTTTGAACTTGCAGGGAAAAGAAATGATGTATGGAAGAGAGAGATACAGTCATTTTAATGGAAAGGTTATTAAATCTCTGTAAAAATAATCCTGTGAGAGGTAGATAAACCTCCAGAGGAAGGACACATAATTGATAAGGTTTACCTGTATTTCAGTAGCCTGAGCTGCACAGGGATAAAAGGATTAAATGGCTGTATAGTCACTTTTCATTATAGGGAGATGGCATCAGGACATTAGTTCATATCTTGGTCAATGTTAAGGGAGGGAATGGGAATAATTGGGTGCCAGAGGTTCCAGGTGATGCTTGGCTGCTCAAAGCAGTATAAGGAAAAGTTGGCTGAGGAACCTGAAGGACCTTTGCTCTTCTCTTTGGAAAATATGAGGAGATAAAGTTAATTGCAGATAAAACAAGTAATGCATACTAGAGAAGAGAACTTGATTGATCAGGTTTTAACTGACTGGCTAAAAATTAGTAGGACAGTGGTAATGGTGAGTATTTTTAATTAGAGATTTAATATTAATGATTTATCCATTGAGAACTCTCACAAAGGTGGAGTGCAGTGAAATAAATACCAAAATATTACAGTCTAAATATGGTTTTTCACATTTAAACTACAGTAGATGAAAGGCTAACTGTAAAAACTAGACATGTTGACCAGGTTATTAAAGTTGTCTTTTGGAAAGAAGAGTAAATGTGCAACTCTTATCTGCTGTCCTTTTTCAACCAATTATAGAAAATAAAGACTTTTCTACGCTGATTAGAAGAGTTAAAGAAATTATCCCTGAGACACCTAATTTAATGAACTCATTAAAGGTGTAGATATTCTGGTGGAAAAGTTTTCTGTGTTAATTTGTTCCAAGTTTGAGTTCTCTCCAGCCCTGAGATGATCTACAGAAGCCCCAGCTGAGTGTGGCTCAGCTGACCTGGTTATTGTGTCTGTAGGGTATTTCTCCCTCCATGGTTTTACAGGTCACGTTGAATCATACTCGAGTTGGTTAAAAAGCCTGTTTAGTAGGATGTGCTCAGTAAGGGATTTGTGGTCAGGTTCCTCATTACTTAATTAATTAATTTGCCTCTTTGCATCCATGGGCCCTGCATGTAAATTGGATGTTGTGGCCTAGATGTAACTATTCTTTGCAACAGACCTTTTAAATTGTAATTTAGTATAAACTAATGCATTGACTGTTGTTGCTTTTTAGCTGAAGGCATACAACAAACATCTGCATTGCACTTGGACTGCATGGAAATGTAATTGATATTGATGATATCAAGGACTATTTACTTTGTCAGGAGTAAAATACTGTCCTTTGCTCAGAAAATATCATGTTTCAAATTCTTACTTTGTGTCTTTATCATTGTAGTTATGTTCATAGGAAATCCTTTAAAAGTGAGAATATTAAGAACTTTTCTAGAGCACCATGTTTGCACTATAAAGGAGCTTATGAGTTTGCCACAGGTTTTTTCCAGAGACAAATAAACAGCAAAGTAGCTGCTCTATCCAAAATGGGCTTCTACTTAAATTAGCAGTATGTAAGTGTGGACTGTTGGTTTGTTACAGAACTTCAGGCAGTTTGAAATGGAGTTTTTAAATAAAACTATTCACTTGTGAAAGAATTTCATTTGCAATCCACTGCTCAGATGTGTTCGTATTAGGCCACGGAGTGACTCTTTCCAGTAGTATGAGATCTTCTGAATTGCAAATTTTTGTAGTGAATTTCCATAGAATTGTAGGATTTTCTTTCCAGCTCCTTCAGAACAACAGTGCTGTGGAAGAGTGCAGAAATAAATGCTGAATGGTTTGCATTTATGTTGAAATTTAATGATACAGCTGCCAGCTACCCTAAACTTTATTATGTTGATACAGTTTTGAGATTGTACCAGCCAGCAAAGCTTGAAATAAAAGCATGTAACCCATTAATGGAATAAACCATGTGACTAATATTTCAATTCTATTTGCATGACTTAAGAAAAGTTATTTTTGTGCTTGAAGAACCTTCCTTCTTCTATTGACATGGTGCTGTCTGAGAGATAGAATTTGCACAGTCTCCAGCACCTTCACTTGGATTGTCTCTGATTCCTTCGCACCTGAATTCTTGCACTTTTCTGTTGGCACCAGCCCCAGATCCTGCTGCAAATGCACAGCTGCTGGTGTACAAACAGCATGTTTCCCCCTCAGCTCCCCTGTGCCCACAGGCTGGGCTGGCACTGCTGCTCTGCTGAGGTGACAGGATGGCTGAAACCTCTCCCATCTCTTCCCAGACACTGCATGTGACCTCTGCGAGGCGCTTCCAGCATCTGCTGGACTGGAGCCTTGGGTGCTTGAGTGGTGCTTCCTGATAAAGATGGCAGACTTTAGACCAGCCTTGGATTTACAAATACTTTTACTTTTTCAGTAGATTAGCTGTTCTTGGTGAATTGATATTAAAGGAGGCTGTTTGAGGGGTTTGTTGTGTTCTCGCCTGTTCCCCAAAGCGACACCCTTCGTGATGCCGTGCTGTGGATCGCAGCATCTGATTGGCACTTTTATAACTTAGTTATTGTAGTCTCAGCTTATTTATGCTGGCAGATCTTGCTGTGATTTATCACTCTTGGTGCTGCAGTGCATTGTGTAACGCAGCACGTTCAGCTGAACAATTCCTATCGATTTGTAGGACTTCCCTAACGGAATTGCCGGTTTTATCAGAGAAATGCTTGTTTTGGTGACATCAGCTCCTTGACATCCATGCCATGTTTTAGTTTGTGCCTCAGCTGCTCGCTACAGCCTCTCAAGGGAGCCAGTACCACCCGTGCCTGGATACATGAGGCAGAGATGTGAAAGGGAGAGACGGGGGTAACCAGTCTTCCATTAAATATTTGCTCTTAATGTTCGAGCTGATCCTGCCTATTGTCCTTGGTATCTAATGGTATTCACACAGCGGCATCCGTGGAATAAAGGGAAAATGTTCCATTTCATAGCTACTACATTGTAAAGAATTCCATGCTGAAGAGGCTAAAGAATAGAATCCAGTGAGTAATGCATGCTTTCTCCGTGGGTTCTGTCCCCGCCGTGGGAGCCGGGGCTGTGTGTACGTGTGCTGCAGGAGAGCACAGAATTTACTCAGCATTTCGGGGCTGGTACAGGCGCCCTGCCCTGCCTGCACCCTCCTTTGCAGCCATGGATTGTTACAAATGCAGACATTCCTGCTGCCTCTGTGCGTAGGGATGTGGCTCAGAGACCTCTCGGAAATGCTGATAAAATTGCATTGAAAGGACTCCTGGGGGATGTGTTTTAGGAGGAAAGGAACGGAAGAGTGAGTGATGCTGCTGCTGCTAATATTGGAGATTAATGAAAGAAATGTATCCAAAAAACCCCGATGGTATGTGCTCAGGGCCTGGTTATTGTAAGATTGCTGATGTAAAGACTAATGATTTAGAACCATCATTTTCTGAGGCCTTTTTGTTGAATTCTGCTTAGTGAATTGTCATAGATGGATGTTTTTTAATTTGTGAAATACTTGTTTTGCATTAAGGTTTACTTACTTTCTAATATTGTCAGAATAGACTGTGCTAGTTCACTTCTGCTTAGCAAATAGATCTGTGTGTTTAATATTAAAATTCATCTTGGATTTGGGTAGCTAGTGCTAGTAAATTTTAGGGTTGTTTTGCTGTTGGCTTCATTAAATAGAGGAATGCAGACTAGGAAACCTTTAAATTAATTAACAAAAGAAAATGAACATGTTCATAATGTGTAAGTACTTATTAGTGTGACAGTTTTTATTATCTAATGTGTCTGGCTGATTTTGCTGCCTTGTTTTTCTGGTAATGATTACACTGTGTTGTGCATGTCTCCTGTGGTCTTTGTTTATCTGCTCAGTATTTTAGCATTAGGTGTTTGGGCTTCATTTTCCCCCAAGCCATCTTTCTCGAAAATTTCATCATAGGCTTGAGTAAAGGTATCTTAGGAACTTAATTGTTGTTGTAGGCTTTTTATTTTAGGGACAGATACTGGATTTTGCTTCACGTTCTGCCCGATACTATGAAATAGCACTAAAAGGCTTCTTGCTGGAGTAGTGTGGCCTGTAAATATTTTTCTAGCTCATAAGGCAGGTTTTTCCCTTCATTTGTTACTGTATTGGCAGCAGTGATTAGGTTATTCAGAGCACGTGAACCAATTTAATCCCCCAATGAAGAAAGGAACTATTGCCACCATAGAGACTGTTCTGAAGATGTAGATTGGATTGCACTGGATAATTAGGCAATTTTGAATCTCTAGTAACCCTCTCCTGGTTTTTGTAATTGAACTGACGGGGAGGGGGGAATTGTACTATTTCAATGTAAGATATTCTTGCTTAGGGTTTGAAAACAGCTGTGTCATAGTTTCTCAGGAATACCTGAAATCCTTTCCTCTGTCTTAGCTGTGCTCTATGTCTGTGTCATACGTGACAGATTTGAAAAATAGACGGATTGGGAGGCAGCGTAAGTTCCTGAAAACAGATTTGTAGTTAAAGGTCTGTTTTGCTTATCATCATGTAATGGTTTTAATTCTAGAATAATTTCAGCATTGTTCTTAGCTGTGAAACATCCAATGTAGAATAAAGGGCTAGGCCTCCCTTTAGATAATGGATGTATAAAACTACAAAGCACAAGTCTGATTGTGAGTTTTGAGATCTGCCCTTAATTAAAGATACTGGATGCCTTAGCAGATGTCTGTAGACCAATTTGTAAGCTATAAACTAACATTAAAATGGAATAAGGAATGCTTGGGCAAGTTTTTAAGGTGTCATAGCAAATAGCCTGTGTTCGTTTTTATTTATTCCACACCCCCCTTTAACTGTTGCTCAGAATGTACTGTAATAGTGCATAAAGGATGTCACCTGGTTTTAGAAAACTTCCCTTTGGTGTAATGTCTCCTTCCACTTGCTGTGTTATCTCTCATATTTTCTCATAAGGTGGTAAGTCCACTTTTGATGTAAAAGCATATGGGGTAACCAAAGGGGCAAGGTGATGAAGCATTTTGTTTTTGTTGAAATTAGTGAACATCTGTGAGCCTGTTAAGCCTTAGTTAGGCCTGTGTGTTTCAGTAGCTTAGAAAAGCTATTTAATTTGTAACCTCCTAAATTATATGGTCATGGTTAATTATATGTTATTATACTTGGGTTCTGTGTAATACTTTTTGATATTAGTGGCTATAGCAAGCTATGGTTTTGAGCATTTAACTGAGCCACAGAACAGCAGCAGAGGCCTGCAGGGCAGGTAAATGGGCTCTTCAGTGTTTATCTGCTGGATTTCAGAGCTGCTCTGTGAGAAGCCAGATTTTGTGTGAGACTTGAGGTTCTGCTCATTTGGAATGGAACAGAGAGCACTGGGAGACTCAGGGTGAGCAGTTGTGCAGCCACTGAGGGCTTGCTGTGCCACAAGAATGGATGGCAAATAAAGCAAAAGGCAGCAAACTTGAGGCATGCTGGAAGGAGGGCACAGAGAGCCCTGATGGCTGTCAGGGGGAGTGAGAGGTGAGCAGGCTGTGCAGTTCATCCTCAAACCACACAGGGAAGGCAGGGACTTCCTGGAGAGAGGGCAAACTAAACTCAGTATCAACCAGAATGTGCTTCATTTGTAATTCTGGAGTTCCACTGCCATTTCTTCTGCATCTGTAAGGGCTTACCCTTGAATTGTTAGCTGGGGGAATATTCAAAAGGAAACCAGGAACTATGTGAAAACAATACTTTAAGACTTTAATATAATCCTCTTGACTTTTCCAATTAAATGCTCATAATAATAATACTATTCTATGCTTCTTCCAATAATTTAGGTTATCTCTTGTGCTTCAGTAAAGCACCACTGATGCCTTGTGACTGGCACAGGACTGCCTGTTTTTCACTTTGTCAACTCTGATAAAAAGTTAATTAAATTTGAATTTCATTCTGAGCATGGGTCCTGGAGACTTTTGGTAGTTCTGTGATGATCAGCCTTATGTGCAATAGCACCTTGGAATGCAGATAGAATGGCACAAGTAACTCTGAAATATAGGGGGGATTTGGGTGTACAGGCCAGGCCACAGCCAGTGGAAAGTTTCAGTGCAAGGAGGCAAGGCTAGGACTTCAGTTTGGAAAAAGACAACTGCTGAAATATGGTACAATTCATTTAAAAATCCTGACTGGCTCAGAGCAAGTTGAATCAGTTGACAGTTTCCTACAGGACAAGAAGTGGAGGAAGTTGGGTTGCCCTTCACTTCTTTGGTTGCCTTCTTCAGTAATTCCGGGGTGTGTAGGAGACAGAGGCTTTCTGTTACCAGGCTTTTATTTAGAATGGAAGGTCCTGCTTCATGTATGTACTAACACACAGAAATATGTTTCAAGAAAATAAAGTGGCCTGCAGAGTGGATGCAGATATGCCAGATTGCTCAAATGTTCAGAGCTTCATTTTTATCTACTTTAGGACTAAGTGAGCTAAATTAAAGAATTAAATAATTCAAGTACTGGTTCATACTCTTTCAGCTTGGTTAAACATTTTAATGCAGCTCTTCAATGGCGTTCATAGAACATTAAATTCAGTTTTCACTGCAGTAAATCTTATAATGAAAGTGATTTTTATTTTGGGAGAGTAAATGATGCAGTGATCAAGAGAAACCTTTGGACTTTTATTAACCCTGCAGTGCAAGTTTGGGTTTGGGGTGCCCGTGGCCATTGTGACTTTATAAGCAGAGGAGCCAACTACACATTATGGAAGGATGTGAATTTGCAATTGCATGGAAAGCCCAGTTAGAGAAGGGAAAATGTGAAGTTTTTTCTTTCCTAAACAAAGATGTTAATCACCTTCAAAAGCATGGATCCACTGCCTTTTCTTTTCTGGCCCTTTTCTTTACATGTTCTTTTAAATCAGAGCAACAAATCCAGCATCATTTTATCCTGTGCTTGGGACAGCCTTGCCAAATGCAGCACAAGGGGCTGGGAAGAACATCCAGCAGGTTGTGGTCCCTGACGTGCTCAGAACCAGGCCATGGTCACTGCTGGGGCAGCAGCCAGTGACTGTATTTAATGAGGCTTTCTTGACTAACACTTGGAATACTTTATTATGTTATTTTCAAGTACATCTGATAAATTTCCCATGAAATCATCGAGTTCTGAGTCAGAGCCTTGCTCCAAGTGAGCTGTTAGCTCTGTTTTATTTGTGGCATTGTCTCTGTAATGTGACTTGTCACCTTGCAGTGGCACGGAGCCATTTTAGCAGCAGGATGGCAGTGTGAGCATCCCAGAGCTGGGCCATGAGCAGGCTGTGTGTGAGTACAGGTGTTCTCCCCACAGGCCCCCTGGGACTCACTGACCCTTCCAAGTCAGTGGGGAAGGATATTCACAGTGTTCCCACTGGGTTGCAATAAATGCTGGGTAAATATTCCTGTTCTGTGAGACAGATTTGTTTCCTTGTTGGTTCTCTGCTGATGCTGTGGGTCTTACCCTTCCTTGGTCATTTTTGCTACCTTAATTGTGCTTTTTTTTCTAATAGAGGTTGATCTGACTTTGTAGTTAATTTTAGCATCTGTTGGAAAAGAAAAGGAGGATGGGGAGATCTGCAAATCAGTCTTAAGTTAAATGGAAAAAAAAGTTTTCTTCTGACCATATAACTACAAGAGGTCAGAGCACTTAATACTTGTATATTGTTAAGGATACTCTTCAGTTTCTAACTTCAATTTTACGTAGAATTTTATTCATAATAAAGAGAAGGGCCATCTAAGCCACCCCATGTATGTCTTTGACATTCTTCAGAAAGCAGTTTGTTGTTTCAGTTTAATTATTTGCAACAAACTAAGTAACAGATTCGAAGCAATGCCCTAATCCAAGTCCTTTAGAATTTATCTTCCCCAAATGTATTCTATCCTTGGGCTGGTTTTGATGAAGAAATCCTGTATATCTGAAATACCGATATCAATTTCGCCCTTGTAATTCACGAGTTGGTTTTGAAAGAATGCTCACTTGTGTGCTCAGCACAACATTAACAGAACAAAACAAAAACTGGGCATTCTGGTAGTGTCCAGCTGGCAGGGCGGGTAATTGGCCTGTAAACAAGTTGTATTAATCTCTGAGAAATGATTTGCAGCAATAGCAAATTACCTCTGTGCTCAGGATAGGAACAGGCTTCATTAGAGCTGGAGCACATAAAAGCAGAGCCTGGAACTGCATTTGGAAATCCAAATGCAGTGGAAATCATTTTGTGGCCATCTTCCTGCCATTCATTGGTGTGAACCCAGTACTTTGTCATTTGGAGAACAATTGTGCTGCCTTTTATTTCTCCCCACTTCTCCAAGTTACATTTCCAAAGGCAAGGCTCCCATCCTTTCTGTGGAGGTCATTATGGAACTGGGGGAGTATCTGCTGTAGATGAGTTAATTTGGGGTGCACTCTGAACAACAGATGAATTGCTCATCCATTTATACCCACAACTGTATTTATTGAGAGTTTTGTAAAAGGAACCCCAACCCTAAGGAATGTCATTAGAAAGCCAATATTAAATGTATTTCCAAGGTTCCCTGGGCATCACTGCAAGAGATGTAGTTGCACAGCTTGACAACAGAGGGAAGAATTGCACAGCAGCAACAGCCAGTTCCACACTGCTTTTTAGGTAGTTTGGTTTGAGTATTTTTATTTCTCTTGTAATCTTAACTTGGAAAATGTGGTTTGTTTTTTTTTTTTTTTCCAATCTTGGAAGCAGAAGAAGTTCAGTATGCCCTTTGTCATTAGAATATATTTTTATGTACCCGATTTGTTATCCCTGTTAACAGCTTAAAAGATACTTTGATTTTTTCCTCTAAACCTCTTCACATACAAAATGAGGATTCAGAAGAATTTTTTCTGTTAGGAAAGGCCTGTGTTTAATATTCATCAGAGAGGAAAGATGATTTTAATTAGGGGTATGATATCTCCTTCAGCCTGCAAGCAGCTAACTCAACTCCTTAATGAGTTAACTGATGTGTACTGTGAAATAAATGAAAAAATAGCCCTTTTCATTAAGCACAGTAATTAAATAGTCAGGCTTTTGTGGTGGCATTCCTCTTTCTAGGTGGCTGGATCAATCCTGGCTGTAGAAGCTTGGTTTGATTCGTGGTTATCAAGAATCCCTTACTTGTTTTATTCTGAAGTGTTCTAGAAACATGTACCCAAGCATTTTGTTTGGGTTCAAAAGTATCCTTTTCCCAGTGAAGTGCAGGGGTGACATGCAAACTGAGATTGGAGCCTTGTTCACACATCACAGAACACTGACAATAAATTGTTTCTTAATTCAAGGAATACACCTACAGCCATTTATGAATCTGCTTATTGTTCAGCGTGGTTTCTTTGATCTAGTAGAGCTCTAGTAAGGATTTCTCTAGCAGATAATGTTTCAAAATAAGTGATATTGAAACCCCAGACTCCTTATTATAACCTGTCATTATCTCTAAGGCAATTTCTAGGGAGGATGTCCTCTTTCCTGAGGTTCCTGCCTGCTTGATTTTCCAGGGGTTGAGTTCTCTGCAGCAGCACAGCCATGTGGTGGATCAGCCACTTGTCCCAGTTTTGTATCCTTGGTGAACAAGATTGTTTTATTGTCATATAATTTAATCTTATTGTGTAATAAGAATAGAACATGTGATATAAAGGTGTGTCTTAAAATGCTCCCAGATCTCTCATTTTTTACCTTGGCCTCTTTTAGAGGTGGGGAATTGGGATTGATTTGCCTCAGCCCCTGCACTGAACCACTGGCAGTCACAGGGGTAAATTGTAGGGGCTCCTGCTTTTTAAAGCTATTCTATATTAAGCTCAGTTTTTGTTAGACTGTTGCCTCACAAGTATATGATATAAAATCCTGCCTTTGATTTAATATTTATCATTAATTAGGGAGGTGACTTGCTCCTTTATTTACAGACTACATCAGCACAAGCTGCTCGTTAACTTATCATTCCCTTAATATTCTTCATGTCAGTGATAAGCTAATGTTCAGATCACAGATGTATTACGTTGCCTCCATATGGTGCTTTGTCTAATGAATTAATTAACTATTTTGGAAAAAAAACCCTTGTGAAGATTTTTTTCTCTTGGTGAAAAGTGACCCTACAAATGGTAGAAGGGTTTTTCATTGGTGTTTGGGTTTGGACATATTTTTAGTTAAAAATTGTTACCAACTCATTTAATAGTGCAATATGTGTTTGAAATGCTTGCACAGTAAACATTTGCACATGCAAATAGAGTAGGTATGAATGTTTGGGGATTTGGCACTGTAGATTTGTGGAGTCACAGAAACTTCCAAGCTTTTATGTGTCTTGCTTTGGAAGGACAAAAATAGAGTATCTAAAATCAGCCCTAGTGTTGCAGTCAGTGTTCACACATGGTGTGTCAGTAGCCTGTGAGTTTTGGCTTGCTCCATATAATGTTGGAATAACTTCTCAACAAAGAAACTTCTTACTACTTGCATTATCATTCAAATATGAAAATGTCTGGGCGTTTTTCTGTTTAAGAAAGGCTTCACTTTTGATAAGGTGTGGATGTTTAAAACTTGAAAGTAACATTAAAGATGAAAACTTGTGTTGATTTCTAAGGATTATAAATTTACAGTTTGATGCCTTGTCAGGATGTTTACCAGTGAAGTCTCTCAGGGTCTTTATAGCCCCCTGGGTCCCCAGTACCCACCTGTACCTGCTGTGGGAAGCTCCTGGTCCAGCTTGGGTGTCAGGGGTTGGCTGTGCCACCATTGCTGCTGTGACCACCTCTAAATGGGACCCTTGTGGCACAACACTTAATATTAAATATCAAACTTTAATTAGCCAGTCACACAAAAATTGCTCATCTCTATGTAAACAGGGACAACAAAAATAACTTGCTGGGTAGTGTCACATTTGATCCCTTGAAAAGCCTGGCTTAAATATAATAAGGAATCATTTAATCTGTTTAGAATATATTAGAAATAACTGTAGACCTGAACTTGAACTGCCCGAGCAGAAGAAATACTTTGGGTAATGTTTAAAGGCAAGATAAAAATGAGGTCAAATACTGTAACTGCAGATTTGTAACATATTTAATGTTGTGTATCTGGAGCGTTATTAGCACCAAGGATCCTTTGTGTGTCCATGGGAAGGGATCAGTGAGAGCAGCAGCAGCAGCGTCACTTCCCCGAGGAAGCTGTTTCTGTAGCAGCTCTGTCCCTCTCACCTGAGCTGGAGCAGCCACGGAACTGTAACGGGATTATGATCATGTGAGGAAAGACACAGGGCTGGAGGAAAGGGAGAGGCAGCGGGGAAAGCACATCCTGCCCGGGCTGTCACTCACGGCTGCCTTAAAAACCCGCAAATCCCCGGGGACTGGAGCTGTGCGTTGATATTTAGGAAAGCAGGATTGTTTTCAGTCCCAACTTGCTTGGCACGGAGTGTGTGGTGCTGCTGTGCTGCCATGCTGCTGCCTTACACCTTTCTGGTCTCTTCCCTAGAATCCATCTACCGCCGGGGAGCCCGAAGATGGAGGAAGCTGTACCGAGTGAATGGGCATTTGTTCCAAGCCAAACGTTTTAACAGAGTGAGTACTGTGGAGGGCAGCGCTGGGGCTGCCGCCTTCCTGGGCTCATTGTTCAACCAGGCCGGGCTGTTTGGGGCTCGGGTGTTGCAGAGAAAGGCAAAGCAAGATGCTCCTTCGTGTGACATTTCGGTCTGTGAGTGTTATTCAGGTCATAAAGAGCAGGAGAACTTGGAAGTGTTTGAATGTGGGGAGGAGTTATGGGTGACTGGTGAAAATCATTTGTTTTTGAAGACTCTAAAAGCCTGGTTTGTGACTATTTAACCTGATATGTACTTGAAGCAGCTTCTGCCTCTCCTATGATTTGCATTGCTCATTAGCATAATCTGTTACCTTCAGGACTTTGTGTCATTCTTAAAAGTTGCAGCTCTTGATGTGAGCTTTAACTGTTTAGAATCTGAGGTACTGCATAATCTAAGAATTAAAAATCAGGTTTATTGAGCTAAAACACAGCTGCCTTGGGAGAATGACTTAATCCACATAAGCAAGTGAATGTAGCTTTAAGGTTGAGGCACCTTCACTTATCCCATTATGCCTAAGTATTGCAGCATATATACAAATGTGGTGTGCACTTTGGGGAATTCCACACCAAACTGAGACCAGTGAGGACAGCTAACTCTTTCACTCAGCCATAATTATTTTTCTGTAAATGAAATTAGCCTTCGGGTTGACATGAACTGTAAAATGTGACATTAAAATGGATAAATTAATAATAAATTATGGTCATGTCTGTATTAGTGAATTAGATACCAAATGTTAATGTTGACAAAATTTTTAAGACTGGCTTTTTCACGTAAAGGAACCCATGCAAAAATCTAAACTTCAGTCTTCTGAGTGTAATGTAAAGATAAACTCTTTGTTCTGGCTGTGATTGGATGTGTTTTGGAGAGGTATGAAAGGGTTACCTGTATTTCTGAAGGAATTTGGGAGCTGCCCCTCCTTCCAGGGCCTGAGAGATTTTATTCAGTCTTAATATGACTGCTGCAAAACCTATCCAAGAATACTGAAGGAAGTCTGATGGGCCAGGAATTTTGGCAGAGGTGGCAATACATGTCCAATCTTCCCCTCATTAGGCAGCATGTTTTTGGTTTGGTTTTTTTAGCTCTTTCCCCTGGGCAGTGCAGTTTGTGTTTCTCTTGATCAAGGAGGGCTGGCTGTGCAGATGAGGGGGGTGCAGTTAAGTCTTGTTTCCTACAGTTATCAAAATATAAGAAGTGCTGTTGGGGCTTTGGGGACAGTGGATAAAATGACCACAGCACACAGACACTGCAAAAATGATTTAAAAACACATCCTGGTGGAGTCAGCAGCAGGATGTCTGGCTTCCTCATTTGCCCTCATTTTGATTTAATTTGTTTAGGTACTGTTTTGTTGTATGTATTAAAAAGACCACAGATTTTTGATGTTTAGTGCAACATGCAGAGGTTTGACATCAGACTGGATACTTGAGTTTTAATTACGCAGTTTCTACTGATATTCTACCACTGTTTAAGCGTAGAGATGCAGATATAGGGTGTTTTTTATACTTGTCTCTAGTAACATTTGGTGTCAGTGTTCTCCAGAACAGTCACTTCGGGTCCTCTCTATACATGATTTCTGGCAGCTTTGTTTGGGTGACCTCTGTCAGAACCTGAAGTTCTAAATATACATATTCTCTACAAATGATGTGCTAATGTTACACTGTAATGTGTTCCATATGCTTGAGGTACTTGTTTTGCTAACACTCATTATAAAAGACCTGCATTTAGCTGAATTCTGAGTGTGAAGTGTAACCCTCAGTTATTCTGAAGGTGGGTATTCTAAAATTATTATTATTGAACATCTGCTAGGTGACTAGGACGGGTTCTTGCTCCTGGATAAGAACTGCCCTCCCAAGAGGGATTGATAATGGTATTGATGATGGAGCTGATGATCTGCATCGTGCCTTTCAGAGAGCGTACTGTGGCCAGTGCAGCGAAAGGATATGGGGGCTCGGAAGGCAAGGCTACAAGTGTATCAACTGCAAGCTCTTGGTCCATAAACGTTGTCACATCCTTGTGCCACTGACCTGCAAAAGGCATATGGTGAGTTTGCAGTCTGTACAAAGCTGGGGTGCTTCACTCTGCCCCGTGTTGCTGTTGTAGGAGTGTCCCCTCAGTGATTAAATGCTGTGCACAGCTGTAGATTTATAACCCTTGGCAGTGTTTGGGTTTCAGTTTCTCAAATGTCTGTGGAGAACGAGCCTGTGGACTGTGAGCAGAGACAAAGTGAGAGAAGGAAGCTCATGATGTGACGAGTGTGCTCAAGCTTGAATTTGACTTCTCCTTGAGACATTTTGTATTTTACAGATAGACAGAGTTGTCACTGACAATCTTAGCAGTTGTTCCCTGTAGCCTGTGGGAATGTTTTAAGAACTAAGGCTCTTGTGGGTTTTGCAATGCTGCTCATAAAAAGGCTTGTTGCTTTCCTGTTCTTGCCCTCTCAGTTTCTCCAATACTGTTCTCATGTATTGCAGTTCAGTGCTGGTGTATCCCTAAACTTTAGCCCTTTCCCATCCTCATCCCCAGTGTTTCACTGGTGGTTGTATCGTGGGGTTTTTTCTAACTCAAAACTTAAACCAGTAGTTTTCTTTACTGGTATGGCCTGTGACTTGCCTTGGCATTACTAATTTTTTGCCAATTAACTTATGCCTGTTGCTGGACCTCCTGGAATAGTCCTGCTTGTCTCATGAATGAGACTAGTGTCCACAGGCAACGTAAAATTCTTTCCTTCTGTGATCTTTACCAATTTATGCAATGCCCTTGCATAATAAGTAACAATTCATGTTTTTATTAAGCGGGAAAGGAGTATGCCAGTGCTCTAAATGGAGTCTGTAACATCGTGCTCAAGTGTTTACTTTGTTGTAGCTCCCTGTGAAACAGACTCAGAAGTCTTAAATCGAAAAAAAGTTTGAATTTGCAGTAAAACAGACCAGTCTTTCTTTTCGAAGACATTCTAAACATCTGTTGTAGTTGCAGAGAATGGTTGATGTAGCATTTAGTTTTTGGTAGGCTGGTTGTATCACACGTTACAAAATGTTAATATTCAGAAATGTTACGATTCAGAAATAATTTCTACAAACCCCAGGTTTGATTCTGGGAGATACAAGTGTGAGGCTCTGGCTGAGCTGTAGTTAAAAGGCAAGACATGGTCCCTTAGCAGGGGCTGCATAACCACTGTGGTTTTGTCTTCCCTGTGCCACTCCTGTGCTTGCCAGGATTCGGTCATGCCTTCCCAGGAACCTCGGATAGGTGAGAAAAACGATGAAGTGGATCTCCCCTCAGAAGAAACCGATGGAAGTGAGTACTTTGCTCCACTGGAATTCTTCCTCCCCCATTTGGAGGCCCAGTTTTCACTCTTCTCCCTGATTGCAAGAATGAAGTGGAAAAATCTGGTCAACTGTCCTGTAGTATTTAAAGCAAACTGACCCTGAGCTACTAAACCATCTTTCTGTTTAGCAATTGTTAAGATTGTTCTAGAGAAGGCCTTTGTAACCACACTGCTTGGATTTCTTTTCCAGTTCCCTACATTCCTTCAAACCGGAAACATGACACCATTAAAGATGACTCTGAGGTATGTTTTGGAAGTGGTTTTGCACTTCATATTTACATTCTCCTGATCATTCAGCTTTTTTAAAATAGCTGATCACTTGTCCTGCTTTTTATACTACCTTTAGAAAAAGTCTGTGCGTTTTTTTCCTGAAAGTTGGTAATTCTTTTAGGCATTTTTATTGGATCTTTTTCAGGTTTAATCTGTATTTAGCTCTTGTCATCCCAACCATGATCCAAGATACCTTTTTCTTTTTTTTTTGTTTTGTTTTTCCTCCCTTTCATTTGTGCTGAAATAATAGTGATTTAGCAGAGGGTTTGACTTTATTGGTCCTTGCAACATGGCTTTGACATTGCCCTGTCTGCTGTCCCTAATGGATGTGCACCCTTTGTCCCCCTCAGGCTGTTGGGATGGCAGCTGGTTCAGACTGATAATACATTCACTCTCCAGCCCTCTGAGAGGCTTCATATATATATAATACCCAATAATTTATAGACAGCTCCTGTGGAAATACAAGTGGAATAACACACTTGAACTCATTCTTTTTCAGCTCTTTTATAGCAGGTCTGACACAATCTCTGCACATCAAGAATGTTACTCCCTTAAAGCAGTCTGGAAAATCCAAATATGCTTCAATTCTAAAGGGCTTCAAGCCATTTCTTTTAAAAATGCTTCTGGCATATTCCAAGTAAATAGGGTGCACTCTGCAGAGCACTGGCAGTTGGTCTAATCTTCCCCTCTGAGCAAGGCTACACCTTTTTCCTTTCCCTCCACTACAATGCTTGTCACTACCATTCCTTTTACACTTGAGTAGTTCTGCTCTTGGGTGACAGCCTTATTTTCAGGCATGTGCCTTTAGATCTTATCTCAAATTCAGAGATGGAAGGGTATAAATTAAAAACACATCAGAGAATTTTAATTGCTGACTTCTGCTGTGGTTAGACACAGTTTGTGTTTCAGTTGTGAGGGGTGCTGTTTGCTCACCTACCCTGAATGATGCAGCTCTGATTGTCCCACCTTGGTTTAAGCTGTGCTGAAATAATCTCAGGTACCTACAAAGAGCAATTGGCATTCTGGGAGCCTTGACTAGAATCTTTAAGCTTAGAGCAATCTCTTCTAATAGCAGTCAATCCTAGATCAAGATCCTTTATATAAATACTTTCCATAGTTCCACAGAATGCTGATCTGTCTGCAAGTACAGTAGTGTGAGGTCAGATAAAAATAGACCACAGAAGTGTGTCAAAGCCTTGGATAGATTGGTAAAACCTGAAATGTCCCAGGTACCTGCTGCATTTGTCTTGTTCAGCTGCTCCATCTTCAGTCATATGCTTTCATACCTAATTCCAGCAAGCAGTCAAGATGATAAAAGTTATCCTTTATAAATAATGAATTTAAAAATAACATTCTTCAAAGTGTAATATTTCCTGCAAATTCTCACACTTGAGAAATTGAGATCTGCTTCCATATGTTCCCATGCACCTGTTGGAAATCTTCATTCTCATTAAAACTCTAGTGAACAGCACAGAAACTGACACCAAGGCTGGCATATTCCTTAGCAAATCGGTGTTTCCTTATCCATCTTATTTTTTGATAGCCTTTATTAATTTTTACTACAGTACCTGTCAGAATTGAAAGATGCTCTTTACCAGTACAAAGGAAAATTCTATATACATGACTGTAGGTTCAAGAATTTGAATCAAACCTCATTTCTCAAGGCATTGCCTTCTAATTTTCATGGGGAAATGTTAAAATGCTTCATTGGATGAACTACTGCCTTGAAAACCTGTAACTTTTAGTGAGAGCAAAACCAACAAAACCCAAACATTTCTAAAAAAAAAGTGTTACAATCAGCATTCAGATCTGTGTGCCAGGGCCAAGCAACCTCAGCAAATTCTGCCCAGTGCTGAAAGATCTCTTACTTGCTATGGAAATGTCTTCTGTTTCCAGCATCTGTTTCTTTTTATACAGGATATCAAACCAGTCATTGATGGAATGGATGGAATTAAGATTTCTCAGGGGCTTGGACTCCAGGACTTTGATTTAATCAGAGTTATCGGCCGTGGAAGTTATGCCAAAGTTCTTCTAGTTCGGTTAAAAAAGAATGATCAGATCTATGCTATGAAAGTCGTGAAAAAGGAATTGGTCCACGATGATGAGGTAAAAGGCTGTGTTAACTGCATTCTGTTGGGTGATACAAACACTTGGTGTGCTTTAACAATAACCCTCCAGCTAGGCAAGCAGCTCATGTTTCAGACAGCTTTTCTGTCCTAGAAGTTTTTGTGGCTTTTGAACTCATTTGTCATCAGCTGTCTGCATGAAGCACCAGGGGGAAATCTCAGAGAAATGTCCCTTATTTTAGTAACAATTAACAATTATTAATAGTCTTAGTAGAAGTCATGTATTAAATATTCCCACCTGGCTGCACTAATCTGTAAGTGATGGGACAAAGGGGGTGGAATTTGTTCACTTAATTTGGAAAGAAAACAAAGATGTTTTCCAAGGCAAAAGCATCGTCTGTATGTTAGAAAAGGAACTGAAACTGTTGCTACCCTCACAGGAGTGGAGCTTGTGTGTAAGAGACACAGTACTCTGGAAGGTGTTTTCCATGAGTTCAGAAACGATTCTATTGCCATTTGAGGTCCCTGTGGTTCTGTTTGCCACAGAAATCTGCATTTCTCAATTCTTTTCAAAATCCTGTTAAAATTTTTTAAATACAAGATGACAAATGCAAAAGTTTGGGGGGAACAATTAAAAATTGAAAAGGAAAAAAAAAATCCTAACAACCCTTCATCTTTTTCCTGCAATATTTGAAAGTAGAGTGCTTGGGGAAAAAAAGCCTAAAACTCTATTTTAAGTACTATTTGTATTGGTAGTTTCAATCAGTTGCTTCTGGCTGTCATGTTTGTCGTTATTCCAGAGGTTGGGCTCAGTTCTTCTAAAATCCTTTGGCTTGCTCGTTGGTTTGAGGTTTCTTTTTAGGAACAAAGATTAGACTGTTGTGTGGTTTCTGTACAGTTTCCCTTTTACCACGTGTTTTTCCAAGAAGGTGGAAGCTAAAGCAAAGTGCTGTTCCATGAGGTATGCAGCTGTTTCTGAGAACCAGAGGTGGATGAGAAAAGGCTTTCCTGAATAGTGGCTCTCATAATTACACAGAAGATTGAGCTAATTGGCTTTTCTCTGAGATAGGCTGCATAATGAAATTCTGGGGATTGATAGGAAATCCACTGAATTCTGGGAGTGCATGAGATATTGCAAGTAATGGAAATTTCACCTTTAAGTGTTTCATGGAGAAAGAAAATCAATTACATAGCAAGGATCAGCGTGTTTAAATTAGCTTGTGCTTTCCAGGGAATGGTTGATAGTGCAGAGAAGTGAGACAGAAGCAAATCCAATCCCTGGGCTTCTGCTGTGAGATTCTTCTGTGCTGAGCATTGTTAACAGTGGTGCACTAGTACAGTGCTGATGCCTGAGTACACAAGTGCACTGATTAATTAACTGGGGTTAATTTAAAGAGAAGCTCATTCAGTAAAAAGCAGAAGAAGTGAACATATTTCATTGCTTTATCCAAAAGTGGATTTTTGGCTCATGTTTGGACCCAGGTTTACCCCCTTCCAAGGTGTTCTATCTTTATGAGTGTCTGAACACAAAACATAACACATTTATTTCATTTGGTAGTAACTTTTCTTGGTTCCCTTTGAGACTTGAGTTTCACTGTCCATCCCTGCCAGGAGGACCTGGTTTCTCAGTCTCTGTATTTATTGTCTCCAGATTGGTTGGAAAGCTGGAAGTATCTGCTGGATTTTTAGATTTCTAGTATATTGGCAGGGTGTTTGCAGGGTGGCACATGATCAGTGTACTGCAGGAGGAGTGAATATCTGCAGCCAAAACTGTCTGTACATTTCAAGGTTTAAATTGTGTATGGTTATATGAAGTAATGCTTAAATGCTTTGTTATCAAGGACCTGAGTTTTGCAGCACATTCAAACTTTGGTAGGTTTTTTTATGGTTTTGCACTGGGTATTCAGGACTTCTCCTTATTGAAGGATTAAAGGTATCTGTGATGCTTTTAATGATTTTTTGGCTGGTAGTTTCACTGAATTAAATCTGAATTTCAGGTGAGAAGAAGTTCAGTTTGTTTGAACCTTTTAAAAGCTGCAGATTCTCACTGCTTGTGTTGCTGGCATGAGTTGCTTCAGCAGCCTTGGGCTCATTTATCTAAGAACTGAGTTTATATCCATGGAGCAGTATGAGCAGTGTATCGAATGTTGCAGATGTTTGCTATTTGTAATGGCTTAAATTTTGTGCAGAACCTTCTTAATGGTTAAGAAACTGCTGAATGCATAACTGAATGACAATGTTCAATAACTTCCTCCAGGTTTTTAGGGGGTGTTGTCTTTCTGAAGAACGTGTAACAATGCTGGTGTGTGTAAGGCAGCATTAGATGCTGAGTTTTTTTCTGGGAATACCCCCAGTGGTTATCCAGCAGGAGTTCTGATTGTTCAATTACTCTATTTCAGGATATTGATTGGGTACAGACAGAGAAACATGTGTTTGAACAGGCATCCAGTAACCCATTCCTAGTTGGTTTACATTCATGCTTTCAAACAACGAGTCGGTAAGAAAGATCTGAAATTCTTTTGTTTTGAAAACCTGGGTCATTGTGCTGAACTGCTCCTCCCAAAGCACACGTGAGCAGTGCCCTCACACAGGCAGGGATGTCTGGGAGGAAGCACTGCTGCTCTCAGAACTCAGTGCTCAGCCAGGCCAGCTCCAGGGGAGCTCAGCGTGGTGTGGACACAGGGGCAGCCGTGCTGGGGCAGCTCTGCAGGGACAGCAGGAACTGGGGTGCCTTCTGAGCACAGGCCCTGCAGCAGGCCTGGAACAGCTGCCCAAGAGACACTGGCAGTGTCCTGCTCAGGAGGGCCCAGGCAGTTCGCAGTAGTTTGCCTCAGAGTTCCCTTGGAATCCATTAATTGTGTTATATACTTTCAGATTGTTTCTTGTCATAGAGTATGTAAATGGGGGAGACCTCATGTTTCATATGCAACGGCAAAGGAAGCTTCCTGAAGAACATGCAAGGTATTTCCTGACCCACCTGAGTGCTCTGCTTGTCTTGTGGTGCTCTAATGTTTGTATACTTAACAATATTTATTCCACAAAGAAAAGAAGTAAAGTTTGGTTCTTAAGTTTAGAATGTCCTGCCCTGGGAAGAAATGTTACTTTTTGTTTTTTGAAGGATATGTGTTTTTTTTAAAGAGAGCAAGAAGCTGAGAAGTAGTAACAGTTATTCCTATTTGCTCTTTTTTGCTTCATATTTAGGTAATGCCTCTTTGGTCTGTTGATAGAAGCTGTAACTATTCTACTTAATTTATATTGAGTTAAAATAGTGTTGGTAGGAGGAGATGAGAAATCCATTTTGCACAGCCCTGTACTACACAGAGTCTCACTCCCTCTTTATAAACTGAAAATACAGATCTTCCCTCTCATACTTGGAATTTTCAGAGAAAGATCTGTAGGATAAAGAACAAATATTTTCTTAGTAGAATGAAAAAAGTAATGTCTCATTTAATTTAAGGAATGGTCTTATAAGAGATCAGTGTCCTTATGAATAAACAAAGCTTGGTTTTGTTATACTGTTGATAGATAAAAGTTGGCTGTAAAGTGACATTCTAAGAACAGACATTTAAATTGCACCAACTTTTGTGCCACCTTAATGCTAATATAAACTTTCCCCTTTTCAATTTCAGGTTTTATGCTGCTGAAATCTGTATTGCTCTAAACTTCCTACATGAAAGAGGCATCATCTACAGAGACCTAAAACTGGACAATGTTCTCTTGGATGCAGAGGGTCATATCAAATTAACAGACTATGGCATGTGCAAGGTGGGATTTCTTTTGTCACTCTGGTTGTGTTGTTGAGTCAAACATTGCATCCAGGGATGTTCAGAGAACACTAAGGAAATGTATCTTTAACTCTGCTGTTACTGAGCCCAGAACTTGGCTGTGGAATAGGAAGTTTGTTCTGAAAAAAGTTACTGTTGAATAGAACCACATTTGGAACTGAATATAACTGAAGTTTCTTTCCTCAGCATCTATTTGAAAAAGAACTTCCAAAATGTTTAACTGATTTTTTTAAACGTATCTGTGAGTAGTGAACAAATGTTGTTACATACTTGTCGTGACTCGGTTTTAATCACCTGCTTTGCTGAAGATGAGCTGTGAAGTCATAAGGCAGTTTTGAGCACTCTGAGTATTTATTTTGTGAAGGGAGGCTCTTTAGGCTCCCTCAGTAACTTGGCTTTTTAAGTCTAATGAAAGGAAATTCCCAGAAAAGGTCAGCTTTTAATTTGTGAACTGCTTTCTGCATGTTAGGAAGGTTTGGGCCCTGGTGACACTACAAGCACTTTCTGTGGGACACCAAATTATATTGCACCAGAGATCCTCAGAGGAGAAGAATATGGTAAGTCTTGACTACACACATAGTAACTTGAGCTATAGGTTGTTTCAAATACAATTATTTTTAGATTTCTACATTTCTGTGTTATTATATGTTGAGAAAATTGAATGAATGTTGTACAGTTTAATTTTTTCCTGAAATAGGGTGGTTTTTTCTCTTGCAATCACCCACTTCAGCTTCTTTTTAAATCATACAAAACCAATCTGAACATATTCAGCTTAAATAGCCCAGATTTTCATTGCAGCATTGCTGCCTGCAGACACCCCAAAGTTCCCCTACAGCTTCCATTGGTAATCCCAGCTCAGAAAACACACTCAGGCAGTGGTAAGTGTAAATCACATCTGTGGCTTCAGTGAAAGCACAGAGTGCCAGTACTTCCTAAAGCCAGGCCATTAATCTTGAATTATGTGAGAGCTGCCACCCATTAATCTTGATTTCTGGGGTTGTGAACAGCCAGGCTGTAGAGTCCTGGCTGAAGGTGTCTCTGCCCGTGTGCAGGGTTCAGTGTGGACTGGTGGGCCCTCGGGGTGCTGATGTTTGAGATGATGGCAGGGCGGTCCCCGTTCGACATCATCACCGACAATCCAGACATGAACACTGAAGATTACCTCTTCCAAGGTACAGGCCTCTGCCTTTGCTCTCTGCTCGCTTTGGGGGAGGGACAGTGAAAAGGGGCACTTGGAACAGGACATCAGGCTTTCCTTTTCCATTGCTGGGGAGTTGTGGAGCTGCTGGGTCCTTAACAGGCAAAACCTTCTCTAATCAGTTCTGTAACAGAACCAGTCGTGGTGTTGAAGGGCCCAATATCAAATCAGTTTCTGAGGACACTGAAAGTTTTATTTCCTGTTTACACACAATAGCAAAAGAGAACGAAGTTAACATGTCTCTTAGGAAATCTTGAAATGTCAGTATAACACTGCCTTGAGTTACCGTAGCTCCTTTTGTTTGCATTATTTTAAATAATTATTTCATCTTCCTGTTTTCCAATGGTACCATATTGGAATAATAAGTGTTTATATGGAAATCAATGTCAGTGTCACAAACCAAAAACCAATATTGCTGTTTTTAAACCTGTAACAGTTATTCTTGAGAAGCCAATCCGGATTCCAAGGTTTCTTTCAGTCAAGGCTTCCCATGTGTTAAAAGGATTTTTAAACAAGGTAAATAACATTCTCTTATTTTTAGCATCTGAGAGCTGGAAGTCAGAGCTTCCTGTTGAAAGCGATACAGTTAAGAAGTTAATCTGCTTACCATTAAGAAAATCTATAAAACCTCAGTATCCTCTGTGTTAAACCCCCCACTTCTTAGTTGCAAATTTTCTGAGGGAATTCCACAGCACAGACTTGATTTAAAAGCCTGCACTTAGTTGGAAGAAAGATAACTGTAGGTTTCTTTATAAACTCTTCTCTGTAATACTTATTGTTCATTTAATTAAGCTGCTTGAAATCTGTAGAACCATTATTATTAATGGAGAAAAGAAGGATATGAATTATACATCACTAAATAAATATATTTTTATCTTACCAAGTTGTAAAGTATCTTTTAAAAATTAATTTCCCAACAAACTTTTATTAAAAAGAATAAGAACCCCTTGCTAGCCCTGTTTGTCCCAGCACAGCTTGCATAGTCCTGGGAATGCTGGGGTTGTGATGTGGGCTGAGTGTGTAACACGAGTGTGTGTTCCCACAGGATCCCAAAGAAAGGCTTGGCTGTCAGCCCCAGACTGGATTTGCTGATATCAAGTCTCACACGTTTTTCCGCAGCATAGACTGGGATCTGGTAAAAATCATTGCTTGTGTTTCTGGGTGTTCCAAAGGAAGAGATTCTTTAATTAATTAATTGAGTGCATATGAACAACCCCATTGCACACAGGGCCATTGGACTCCTCAAATGTAAAAGCTATTTTGTTTTCTCTGGGTGATGGAGAGCCAAGCTTTCCTTCATCACTGCAATGCAAACAGCTTTATTTCATGATCAAAACTCTGGCTTTGCTTCCCAGTTCTGAGAATGGTTACAACTTGTGGGTATCATTTTTAAAATATGTGATTAGTTTTAGACAACATTTTAAAGCACTGGAGGAACCATTTGTTCCCTGGGTATTATTTGCAGATTCTGCAGACTCATGTCCTGGGTTCTGCTGCTCTAAAATGTCCCCACTATCCTCCCAGGCTCCTGCAGGTGGGGGGGGAAGGACTGTCTGGGTTTGTGTCACCATTCTGGGGAGTCACTTCATGCAGCCCTGTTAGTAAACAGGACAAGCCCCAATGAAGAAGGAGGTGTGGTCTGGCAAAGCCAGCCCTTTGGAGTGCTATCCCAGCACTTCATTGCTCTTGTGGGCTAGAAACCTTCTCTGCCCTGCCAGGAAGGTTTGCAGGTGGTTACACAGCCCACAGACCAGGTGAAACTCCATGAAACCAGCTGAGGTACAACCCTGGAGGATGAGGGGCTTCAGATACATGAAGTGTTTGTAATCTACTCGTAGTACATTGAAATAAAAAGACTGAATTTGCCAATTATATAACACCTAAAAGCAGTGGGATTACTCAGGGTTTAGTAACCTGAGGGGGCGTGAACAGGATCAGTCCTTTTGTTAAGGATGTGGCCTGTAAGCGGTGGGGTTATTTATAAAGGCTCTCTGTTGTTTTCAGGTTTTCTTTAGCACTGCTGGTGTGAGGGAGGTTTCTGGTTCCTGGTGGAGTAGATGACTTGCATTCCAGTGGGTTTGCAAGCATAAAATTGTATTGAAATTGGTTTTTTAAATCTGCTGCTTCTTGGTAATTGTGTTCCTTCTGTCTTCAGCGTGAAAACCATCCCAGAAATGACATCCTAACGTTTATTGGCACTTGAGCAAAAAAACTGCTAAGTCAGGAGCCCTTCCCCAGCAGCATCCCATGTTTAATACCCAGTTAGCAGTGAGGAGGGTGGGTGCAGTATTTCCACAGTCCTGGGAAGTCTGCAGGAAGTGCAGGAAGAGGCAGCAGTGCTGCATTGACATGAAAGGTTCAGAGGAGAGAAACCTGCACAGTTTCATTTTCCCTTTGAAGCTGCTGCTCTGAACTTCATTGTAGCTCTTCAGAGAACACAGCCACTGCATAAAGAGCCTTGCAAGACCTGCTGTCTACAAAATTATTCCTATAATGAGGCTGTCTGTGATGTTGTCAGACACCCCTTGCTTTGTGTTCTTAAGCCTGAGTGTTATTTTTTGGTTGGTACCTGGTGGTGCTCCAGTGCAGCTCACCCAGGTGAGGTGGAGAACATCATGGACAGCAGTGTCTGTTCTGCTTGGCAGGGTTTTTTGGGGAGACTTGGATTTGTATTTTATTTATTTGTATAAAAAGCTCTTAAATTCAATTGGTACTTCTTGGCCAACATTTATGCTGATTGAATGTTTATATTTTCTAACCTACTGGTTGAAAGCTTTAATATTAAATGCCTAATTTTTTAAAAAACTGGGAAGATTGAGATGAGCTGTTTTGTGATAGGATTAGGACAGTGCTGCTCAGGAGGATCAACATGTCAGATAAATTTAAAGCTAAATTTCAAGTAAGTGTTGGGAAATATATTCAGGAGAAATTAAAAAAAATATTTGGGGAGCTGGTTTAGTTATTAAATCTTGTACTCACCCCCTGCCTTTCAAAATAAAAACTTTGACTTAAAAGCTTTTCCAGTTGAAACAGAAGGGAAGGAGTCTAATGCTGACTAAAACCTCCTGTGTGAAGCTGGAGCTAAATGGAAAAATAAATACAGGGAAAGTGAACACCCAGAGCAGCAACATTTTCCTGGTTTAGTCATCCAGGCTGTGTGTGGAGCCCTGCAGTGCTCTGGCTGCTCTCTGTGCTGTGGGATGGCTCAGCACAGCCAGGGAGCTGCTTTGTGGCCTGTTCCAGTGCGTGGGGCCTGTCCTCACCCTCTGCCTGGTCTGTGGGATCTCTCCAGTATATACTGGAGCAAGAACTCCAGAGCCATGGCTTCCTGGTCCAGGAAGGGATTTTCTAGAGCTGCACCACCTTTGTGGTCACTTATTTTCTCAGCTCGAAGGCTGCAAGTTCACCATATGGCTGCATAGGAGGGCTTTTATGCTCTGATGGGTACAAGAGGCAGGCTCGTGTTTAACCCCCAGGGGAGTGCCAGGCTGCTGCATTGAGTGTGTGGCTACAGCTGACTCTCAGGGACAGCCCTGCCCCTCTGCCTCAGTCCTTAAATACTCGTGGGGATGATGCTTTCATGCTGCTCTCCCAGACCTGGTCACTGATGGGATGTTGGTGTGTTGATTCACTAGCCAGTGATAGTTTCACAATTCCCTCATCTGGATTTACCATGCTCTTATCTGGAACCTGAAATCCAAGATCTTCCTGTGATTCATTCCCTGTTTTGTTTACCCTTTGCCAAACATCCTGACATCTCTTGGCCTTAAAACCAGATTTCCTCCCCATGGTGGTAATGCAAGTCATCATTTTGGTCAGTGGTAACTACTATTGACTTACATCATGCTTATCTGTTGTAAGTCAGATTATGGAGATTGTAGCTTTGGCTTGGTTTTTAACTGAATATAAGTTTTAGAATTAGAATCTCGGTGTCTGTGCTACTACAGATTTGACCACATGACAGATTTTTAGGTCTCCTCTAATGGCACACAAATGCAGTAGAAAAGTAGATGGATTTCTCAGGAAGAGAAGCAAATATCTTGTGCTAACTGCTATCTTGCAGCAGGGTGGGAATTTTTCAATCCTGAGTGCAGTCTGCCAACTTAAGAGCAAACTTAAATGGTTGAATCATTTATGGATTTCTCTTTAAAAATGTAGAGCACAAATTCTGTTGGTGTCTGTTACCTGGCTTGTAATGTACATTACTTGGGTATTTTGACATTCCTCTCTAGTAGCATTTAATGGAGTTGATGTTCTTGGGGGATTTTGTGACTCTTCAATGCTCTAATTTTCCCTTTCCCTGTGGTCTCTTGGTTAGCTGGAAAAGAAGCAGATGACCCCTCCCTTCCAGCCCCAGATCACAGATGATTACGGGTTGGACAACTTCGACACGCAGTTCACCAGCGAGCCCGTGCAGCTCACCCCAGATGATGAGTATGTGCTGCTTTCTGCCCAGTCCTGCTGCAGAATTACAACTTTACTTACAAATTATTGGAAAATCACTACAAGGAGACTGTACTTGGCATTAGGACATGGTCAAGTGACAGTAAACTTAAAATTCTTTGTATCCTACGTGTCTTGTGTGACTTGTGCAGGGTTCTAACACTAAATCACTGCTTTCCTTTGTCTTGCAGAGATATAATAAAGCGAATAGATCAGTCGGAATTTGAAGGATTTGAATACATTAACCCATTGTTGCTGTCAACAGAAGAAACAGTATGAAGGAATGACCTCGGTGGGGACAGTGTGAATGACATTAATTTATCTTTACTACAGTATATGCATGCGAGGCTGGGGACTGGTCACTCTGGATGGAGACCAATGATTTAAAAACAAATTTGCTGCTGAAAATCAAAGAAGAGAATATTGGTTTTGGTGGGTGTCCTCTGCCACTTAGTGATTCTTAAGTTCTGGGCACTGACACAACTGGCTTCATTAATGAAGGAATTTGCATTTTGTGCCTGTTTCATGAAGGATTGAAACGTTCATTGCATCCCTGCAAAAGGAGATCATGAGAAACTTTGAGATCCACACACTTTCTACAAACATTTGATGCAATGAGCTCCCAGTTGAAGAGTATTACAGTGTAACATCCTGAAGAATAAAATATATTACGGTGGTGTTGAAGCTTATTTTTGATGCCTTTTTTCACAAGTGGTACCTGTCTAAACGTCTCAGATATATTTAAAAGGAGTTGTGTTTTATTAGCAATCAAAACATAAATTTGGGTACAGGATTTAAGTGCCTAAATGGATAAACTGCATTGAAGGATTATTGCATATTTGGAACGTTCTTACACCTGGTAAGTTCTGCTTGTTAATATTAAGTAACCATTTCCATCTGAAACATACAGTTCACAGCTGCAGCCTGAGGTTTAGTTGCATTTTTACAGAATTTGGAATGCAGAGTGACTCAGTGAGGTTAATTCCAAATTAGAATTTGCAGTATCAGTTTCAAAATCTGTTGTCTTAAACTCCAAATTTACCAAAATGTAGAGATTGAAGAAAACTAAATTTGCACACACAGGATTTCTAAACATTCTTAAGCAGTGCCTACACCTACAATGATGTTGTGTTGTATATTAGATTTTTGAAAAGTATTTTTATCAACAATACAAATATTCAGAAGTAGAGCAAAAGCATAATAAAGCATAGCCTTAAAGTTTAAGTAGTAAATCTAGAATAACCATAAGATAAAATCCATTTTCCTGATAAAGCACACCTCCTACTTATGACAAACTGCTTTACTCAGTGTCCATTAATAACTAATCATTCTGCGTCAGAGAATGGGATTTTCGGCGAAGTGATTTGCATCAAAGTCGTACATTTCTTTAATGGCAGAAAAAAAGAATACCTAAGGAATTGGACAAAGCAAAAGACAACTATGAAATCCCTTCTGGAGGAGGGGGGGTGTCAGGGCAAAGGTTGTTGCACCCAGAAGTCGGAGCACTGTCGCTGTGTTGGAGGGTCCCGGGCTGAGCCCTCGGGGCTGGGTTTGGGGTTAACTCTGGGGTGGGTTGTAGGGACAGGACAAGAACAATCCTGTGGGAAGGAAAGCAAAGGAGCACCCTGGGCCGTGGCATCTCCCTGACTCGCTGTCAAACAAACGCAGGAGAAATCGTGACACTTTCACTTTCTTTACATTAACCTATGGTTTTCTCAGGGTACAGCATTGCATTAGGTGCTGAACATGACATCTTTGGGATTCACATCCAAGTCATGAGGTGCTAGGACCAGACTGCCAAAACATTGTTTGAAATACTCAATTAATCATTGATTAACAATCTATGTTTTGTATCCCCTCATTAGCCACAATTATGCAGACCTGTGGTTGTTGAGTTCTATGAATCCCATTCAGGTTTCAGTTGTGGGTTTCTCTGTTGGACTGTAGCTTTTCATAGTAAGCAAAATGTGTTTTAATCAGCACTAAATAATTTAACTAGTAAGAAGTACTTGCCTCAAATGCCTGGACTTTAGATACTTTATTATCTACTAAAGGCAACATTACCTTTTAAATGTAATCTGACATTTTTTTAATTACTCCCTTTTCCCCTTCTCCCCTTATTTTATTTACCCCGAATAACTTTCCTTTCAGTGTTTTCGACTCCCCTGGTACTAAAGGTAATCAGGAGTGATCAGAGTGACTGCAGGCAGCTCATGAGTGGAACTGTGACAGGTTAAGCTGTCCTTTGACATGCCAGGGCATGGAACTTTAAACTGGAAATACTAAGAAATGTGGGTTGGGGTTTTTTTTAACCTTTTTTTCTAGGTTTCAGAACATTTTGGGAGGGAGGGAAGGAAGAACAGAAAGACACATTTTGCTAAACAAACATTGTAAAGACTACTTGATTTTTATTTAAGAATTTACAGGCATTTACAATGTTGCTGTGTTGCCAAATAGTTTGCTGGGTACAAGTTTGGTTGCTCATGTGCAAGTGTTTGAATAATGTTCTGTTCATGATGAAGGGGAAATTTTTTATATAAAGTACTTGTTTTATAAATAAAAGAAAATGAAGGATGTAATTAAATGTGTGGTTTGGAAAAAAAAATCCTAATATATTACAAATGGATCTGGTAATGATATATAGTTGTCTTATTTGAAATAGTAAATGAAATTCTAGCTAATTTAATGATTGTAAAACAGTAAATATGTTCTTGTAGTTTTGTATAATTAATTAGTTGGGATCTTTGCTGACCAGTTTTAATTGTGCAGAAGATGGTATACTAATCCATAACAGCTGAGATCATTTATATTCTTGCACATCTATTAAAGACTTTAATGAAAAAGTTAATAGACTGTTATTATTTGTCAGTCAACTGGGCTATGTCCAACTTGTGAAGGAGACCCCATAGTGAATTAAGTCCAGAGGAGCCCTCCTGTATTTTTCTCCTGTATGCTGTGTGTGTTCTGTGCCTGACTCCCAGCTCAGGGCGAGGTTTGGAGGGCAGGGAACTGGAGCAGGTTGGTGATCCCGTCCCTTCCTCTGTTGTCACTGAGCTGCCCAAATGTCACCTCCTGCATTCAGGGCAGGGGGGCTTTACCCAAGCTTACAAAGCATTTCCCTGCTCCTGCCCAAGGCTCCCAAAGCACCAGCTGAGCCTCTGAACACCTCCCAGCCCCAACAGGCTCCGGGGTGGTCCCTGCCCCGAACCCTGACGGGGCCTGGGTGGGCTGGGGAACTGCTACAAACAGCAGCTCTTTGGCTCAGGGACTGTGTTAAATCTCCCTTTGCAGAGCAGCATTGGCAGGAGTGTTCTTTCTGCAGCCTAATTAGACCAGTCATGTTAATCACTTGATTAGCATTGATACTGACTTAGAACCCTACACAGCAAGGGTATGAATTTAGCTGGGCTCCCTCAGAGACATGAAAACCCCTCAGCCTTTATTTGGCTTGGGGGGTGTTTTTTAACATGGATACGCTCCCAGAACCAACTGTACAATTACACTTCCTTACTTAGTAAGACAATGAAGAATTCTAAGACCAAATGACTTTTAAGTTTATTTTCACAGATTACGTGTTTAGAAAAAACTAGTAAACTTTTGGATTAGGGTAACAGTTGTCTCTTGTCCAGCTCCTTTCAGAGCTCTGGTGCAGCAGCCAAATCAGGGTCTCCAGGGGTTTCCAACAATACACTTTTCAGGAGTACCCACCCTGATTTCCTTGGGGGTCTCCCCAGAGCACCATTTTCAGAACTGGAATTACTTTATGTGCATCTGAGAGCATTTAACATAAAAAGACCCTTGACCTTCTGTTGAGATACAGGTTTGTGGTCCTTAAGCAAGGCTGAGACAAGGATGTGCTTCCTTGACACATTTTTCCTTTTCCTTTGAGAGGTTCATCCTTGGTCTTGTTCCTTTGCTCTCCCTTCCCCTGGATTTACCACATGATATCATCTGCACTTTCAGACAAGCACCTGGCCAGGTGGCCATCGATGTCCAGCTGGGACAGTCTGCAAACACAGAGAGTTTGTGCAGTGAGAAACAGTCACAGCCTTTCAGTGACCCCATTCTTTACCCTCCCTGCCGTGCCCAGCAGTGCTGGACTCCCCAGACACTGCACTTGCTGTTACTGCTGCTAAAAGTGGAGCTCAGAGTGGCCACAGCACAGACCTGACCGTGGAGACCTGGGCCACATTATGCCTTTTTGCTTCAGTCTCTTGATATGGTGACCTCTAATGTATAAATATTAATGCAGCCACTCTTTTGTCTCCCTGATCAGCCTCCAAACAAGAAAGTTGCACCCAGTAAGTTTTAAGTGTTAGAGGACCTGTTGAAAAGCACTTTTTCAGCAACTCTGACAGCCTAAGTACCATGAAATGGTGTTAACTGCAAAAGGCAACACAATTCTTGTTGTAGAGCAGATACTCAATGTGTAAACTGGAATAAAGTAGGTAATTCTGACAGGTAAAAAGTACTTTAGAAGTTTTGTCTATTTTCATTATTTGGTATATATAGCGAATGCATCCAGAGCCAGCTGGGGTTTTTCTACTGGGAAATTATTAAAAAAAGCCAAACCAAAAGCAAAAACAAAGCACAAAACCCCCAAACAACTTACGTTCCACTGAACTGCATCAGACACATGGGACAACTGTCGAGAGCTGAAGATCCCTCGCTCTGCTGTTCCATCTTCTCCTCGCAGCTCCCGGGCCCAGGAGCCCTCCCTGGAGGCTTCTGGGCAGGCACACATCTGTCCTGGCCAGCTGCAACACTCCCCACAGCTGGCTGGAGCTGCAGCTCTTTCTCACCACTCTCTTTGCTGTCTCCCTCCCTGTTCTGGGCAGCCCCTGGGTGCTGCTGCTGGGAACTAAAAGCTTTTGCAGAGCTTCTGTGTCCAGGGAGTTTATGTGACTCAGGACTCACTTCCAGGGTTGAAATACCTTTTGTGTCTTCCCCAACTGCAGTTTTGGCTTGCTGTGTACCAGTTCCCCTGCAGGTTTTCTCAGCTGTGGGTGGGAAACTCCAAAGTTGATCTGCCGGGCCCTGTCCTGGATGTGACTCGTGGCTCTGGCTCTGTGTTGGCTGCTGAGAGCTGAGATCCTTGGGGTTCAGATGTTTTTCTTGGTGAAAAGGTGGGAATGGTACCCACTGGAAGTCTTTCATTCCAACTGTAAAGACTTCCTGGTGTCCTGGACTCTCTCTCTCAGCACTCTACAACACACACACCATGTCTCAAACAAATGCAGCTCCATCAATACATAAACCCCAGGCTGAGTACATTGCAAATACTGAGAAGGCTGAGCAGTGAAGAAAAGAACATTTTATTTACATCCCTCTCCAGCGCCTGTAAAGCAATCAAGAGCTTCCTGGAGCTGATGCAGTATGTGTCTTCCCTTAACATTTCTAAATGGGTATAATGGGGACTCAATATGTTCTGGAGAGACTAAGGATGAAAACAACCACCCTCAAAAATGTACTTTATAAGGACCAATTTCTGTGTTGTGATCTTGTCCAATGCTACCAGAGTGATGTCGGGGTGGTTTCTGTGTAATTAACCCTCTGTCACAATTTGCCTTGCCCCATTTTATTCCTCAGGGAGATCCTGGTGCTTAGGGCAGGCACCATCCTTACAGAGGCCCTTCCTTCCCAGGAAAACACTGGAAAGAACTGCAAAAAAAAGCCCCTGGGAGGTGTCCTTACCCTCCCTGCCACACCATGCTCAGCCCCATCGTTGTATGTAGAGATTAAAGAGCTGAAAGCCCACGGCTCTACAGGCCATTTCAGGTTGTTTCCCATCAGCCAGGCTGTCCCTGCTGGCAGCAGGACACAAAGTGCAGAACCCAGGCTACAGAGCACTACCTTTTCCAAGAACTCCGGCAGGCTGGGCACTGTGTCCCAGTTTGGGCAGTGCAGATCTGGACTGGTGGCTTTCAGTAACAGACTCCAGGCTTTTTCACACTCATTTAAGTCCTCTTTCTCAAACCAGGAACATCTGCCAGTCGAGGTCCTGTGAAAACAGACACAGTGCAGTAGTCTGAGGGTGGGAGAGAGGGGAGAAAATATTCTGCATTGGTATTTGCTTCTTTTTTCTGGAACACAAACATTATTTAACCTGTAAACTCATTTTTTCAGCTTCCTGTGACTTACATAATTATACTGCTATAAAAAAAAATCCAAATTTTTTTAAGTGGCTGTCTAAACACCTTCTTTTCTCCTTGTAACAAATGAGCTGTAGGTATTTATTACTCTCTTCACTTCCAAGGGAAACAGTTAAGTGCAGATACTGTTTTTTTCTCATATACTGAACTTGACACGAGCTGAGCACAGAAATCATGAAATGTTTGCACTGAAGGTGGCAATTGCATTGGTTCCTCTGCCTTCCTGGGCATTCCCATACTGCCATTTGAAATTATCTTTCCAAACAACTTGATCTAATGGATCCTAGGGAGGCTTTAGGCAGCTTAACTATAGGCATTAGAAGGGTTTTATATGAGTAACAATGTATGAAGACAATTCCAAGAGAAAGGATGGATTGTTAACATCATAACACTATTTCCAGTATTCCCACTTCTTCCTGATACGTTTTCTTGGATCAGTGTCTGGGAGCAAAGCTGCACTGAGAAGAAATTAGAACCCACAAGCCCCCAAAGAGGGGAGTGATGAACTCCCACAGCCACTGTGGAAGGGTCTGGTCCCCACAGCTCCAACAAGAACCACTCCCTTCAGTCCTCCCGAGCTCCAGGGCTGGAAAACATGGGAATTACATCTGCTGTCCTAGGAGGGCTAACGTGAAGAGAGAGAGCTGAGATTTCAAACAGCAGCATTCCTCAGGCCTGTCCTCAACAGCACTGCTGTGCTGAGGGCCCGGTGTGCTGTCCTACAGAGTGGCTCTGATTTTTAAAGGTGTGTTTTATGAAATAACCTTTAGCACTGTCAGCCTGGGCAAAGCTCTCCAGGCTCCGGAGCTCATCCCATCCCATCCCATCCCATCCCATCCCATCCCATCCCATCCCATCCCTCTGGTGTTGATCCCATTCAATCCCACAGTGCTGATCCCATCCCATTCGATTTTCCTGGTGTTGATCCCATTCAATCCACAGTGCTGATCCCATCCAATCCCATCCCCCTGGTGTTGATCCCATCCCATTTCCCTGGTGTTGATCCCATCTGATCCCACAGTGTTCATCCCATCCCATCCCACAGTGTTCATCCCATCCCATCCCATCCCATCCCATCCCATCCCACAGTGTTGATCGTATCCAATCCTTCTGGTGTTGATCCTCTG